>JANRMT010062837.1:28535972-28559476 GCA_026402145.1 Polypterus bichir lapradei | reverse complement strand
AGTTATGACCATTACGCGTAGAATTTCGAAATGAAACCTGCCCAACTTTTGTAAGGAAGCTGTAAGGAATGAGCCTGCCAAATTTCAGCCTTCTACCTACACGGGAAGTTGGAGAATTAGTGATGAGTCAGTCAGTCAGTCAGTCAGTCAGTCAGTCAGTGAGTGAGTGAGTGAGTGAGTCAGTGAGGGCTTTGCCGTTTATTAGTATAGATATATGTATGTATATATGTGTGTGTGTATATATATATGTGTATATGTATACTGTAGATATGTATATACACACACACACATAAACATATTTATATACATATCTACAGTATACATATACACATATATATATACACACACACATATATACATACATATATATATATATATGACAGCAACACTCATCACTCACAACAGTGGCAAAACAATTACATTGACAATCATGTTACGTTATTTTCAAAATGTTTCCTTTTTCATTACTTCTTTAACACACTACTTCTCCGCTGCGAAGCGCGGGTATTTTGCTAGTATATATATAAAAGCAAACTTAACATTTCAATAATAAGCAATAATTGAAACATTACTATCAAAAATAACCATAAAAGTCACAATAGTTTACATACTGCTTATTTAACATGATAAAATCCTAAAAGATTGTTCCACTTCCACTGCCACCTCAAAGCCATAAAAGTAACAAAAATAAACAACCAACTATAAAAACTATTTGTAGCATAAATAATTTATACTTAGCTATATTAAAGATATTTCAGCATACAAATCCATAATCAGGTTCTGTTGGGAGACCAAACACAAAAATTAGAGGTGCTCTCAGTGCTGTGGCTAATGTGTTCTCCAGACAGTGTCGAAGTGTGCTGAAGTTTAGAGTGTGGAAGATTATGGAGAGTAGTCATTCAAAAGTCCCTGGGTTAAGCAAGTCTGTGGTTTTCTAATATGTTTGGGGTCCAGCAGTTGTTGAGGAATATACATCTCCAGTTTGGGGTCATTGAGTCACAGATATTCACCACAATGCCAAGGTCACAATCTTAGCATAGGCAATCAACAATAATGTTTAAGAATATTACTTACTTGAGATTGTTATAATAATCAAATAACCAAGATTACACAAAATGAAATTTATTGAAGAAATTATTTTTTAACTAGTTATCTAAATGCACAAATAAGAGAGTAAGCCAGTCTTACCTTATATTTGATGAAAGTATTTCATACATTGTGATCACAACAAAATGTTGTAGGAAAACATTTATTTATACAGTATATTTTCATACAAATGATAAAGCTCAGAGTGCTTTACAAAATGACAAAGAAATAGGTGCAAGAAAAGGAAACCAAACTAAATTTAGAAAGAATAATACACAATACATCCATACGGGCTTACATAAAATAGAATATGGTACTATATGTGAGGACTCTACCTTTCTACTAATTATATATCTAAGTCTCTAAAAATGAGTATGATAAGGTCAGATGGCTGTGATGAGAGAAAAAAAAACACTCCATATAATCTGATAAATACAAAATCTGCAAGGGTTCCAAGGTCAAAAGAGCGCAAGTTCCCACTGAGTGTTCTACCTAACATAAATGTAATTATTTCACTCCTCTTTTTTTAGGCTTTGTCCTAGAGGATCAGATGTGGTAGGTCTTATAGATAGCCTGGGCACTCACCTTCATTTAAGCATCACAAGCAAATGTACAGTACCTCAGTCTGGTGGGGATTGCACAAAACATCACAAAAAAAACTGGAAAAGAAAGCAGAGAAATATAGAGATTATTAATGATTGCAACACCATGAAAAACATGACAAATATATGCACATAACTAAAATGTAGCTACAAACAAGCCACATTTCAAAGGTGAGGTATTTAGGAGTGTATTTTAAATGATTTATTGTGTTAGCCTGGCATATCTCTATTAGTAAAGTATTCCAGATTTAGCAGACTGCTATTAGAAGATCTAAGGTTATGACTTGGAAAGTAGTTGGACAGGCATTCCAAAATATAGGAAGGAACAAGACTACTTAAAGCTTACCATTAGTGTTATTTTAAAGTCAGCTCTAAAAGACACAGGTAACCAATGTAATGTAACTATGAGTTATTACTCCGTACTTACTGTGTAATACAAAGTAATGCTATAGTTAATTACTCAGTTGTCATTGTTATTCCACATTTTATATAATTACAATGTAACAATTTATCACTGATCCAAAAAAAGTGTACTTACAAAGTTACATTGTATCTGTACTTTCAAAATGTAATAAAAACATCAGGGTATGTAACTACAACTATGTAACAGATGTTCCATGGTCTGAGCAATTGTAATGGAGAATTGCAGTGATAACTGTATAGGTTTTCAATGATATTTCAAGATCTTTTTTAAATGGTGAAAACACTTTTGCAAAATGGTTAACACTTTTGCCTTACGGATCTATTATCCTGAGATGGAATTCTGTCTGGAGATATTTGTAAAATTTGTACGTTCTACCCATGTCTCCCTATGTCTTCTTCATGGGTTTTACTGCCACATCCCAGGGACATGTAGGTTGGGTTACGTGGCCATATTTGTGACAGCGTGAGTGCTGGTATGTTTGTCAGTGCCCACTTGCAATTGGATGGCTCCCCATCCTGGGCAGTTTTCTTGCCTTGTGCCTGGTGATGCTTGGAATGGCTCTGCGGCCATCTGTACCTTGATTGAATGATGAAAGTTTGGCAGTATTATGTTAGGGATGGGTATAATAATAGGCCAAAAAAATTCAACAATAAATAGTGTAACACATCTACAAGAATGTGACAAATGCTTGTTTAAGAAAAACATGTCAAGGAGGTTCCCCTCTAGATTTTGTATTTTTCAGCATTAAAGTCATCTTTTGGAAGCAATTGTACCAGCAGGATCAGTGACCATAATATAATTGCTATCAGTCTTTTGCCAGTATTACAGTGGAAACGTATATTAAGGTCCATAAGAAATCACCAGCCATCTGATTTATGAATTTGTTACTCCTTAAGATGCCATTAACAAAGCACACAATCCAAAAGGGCCAGAACCTTACATACTATTGGAGTGGCCATCATTTCTCATGGACTTCTCAGAAACCTCACCAATTTAAGTAACAGTTACTAATCTCATGACATTTTATAGCAGTGATCAGAACGAACTATACACTCTAGTGCAATGAGTGGTGGAAAACATTTCACATGTTTAAGTTACCAGTAATTTTTCACAATGCACTAAGTAACAAAAGATATTACGGGACATATAATGAATGCCTGCTTGTGCGGTATCTAACTGCAGTTACATATGTTAGGATGCACTAAGCAAAGGATTACTCAGGGTTTTTTGGAGATGGCTGCAAAATATTTGCAAGCTGATAAATGTCTGATCTTTTCATCTTGATTTTCAAGTATTTTTGGTTAGTTATCTCAAATGTCGATACACATCCAGGTGAATTCATTTTTCCAAAAGCTGGTAATCAATGGTAAAAAGTCTACAAGTAGAGAAGATCCAAACATAAAATGATTTAAGCACATGGACCAGTGTTTAGACTCAAAAAAGACACCAAGATTGCTGACAATCAGGCACTGAAGACATCTAAAACACACAGAATAAATTGGAAATGCTGGACTGGAAGATGATACAAGTACTCTGTGGTTACGTAATACTCAGAAGGGACTTGCAGACTGGGAAGTAAATGTGAGCATGTTGTGCTTATACATTACTTACCTAGGAACTGCCTACTTGTAAAATGTAACACCTTTGGGAACAGAATGTACTTATCATGGTTTTTACTCTGTACTTACACAGGAATAGCCTACTTGATGTAAAGTGTACTCCTTTAGGAACAGTATGTACTTACCATGTCTTTACTCTGTACTTATACCGGAATGGCCTACTTAATGTAAATTGTACTCCTTTAGGAACAGAATGTACTAACAATGTATTCAATCTGTGCTTACACAGGAATTGCTTACTTGATGTAAAGTGTATTCTTTTAGGAATAGAATGTACTTAACAGATGGCACGGTGGCACAGTGGGTAGTGCTGCTGCCTCGCAGTGAGGAGACCTAGGTTTGCTTTCTGGGTCCTCCCTGCGTGGAGTTTGCATGTTCTCCCCGTGTCTGTGTGGGTTTCCTCTGGGTACTCTTGTTTCCTCCCACAGTCCAAAGACATGCTGGTTAGGTACATTGGCGATTCTAAATTGTCCCTACTGTGTGCTTGGTGTGTGGGTGTGTGTACGCCCTGCGGTGGGCTGGCGCTCTGCCCAGGGTTTGTTTCCTGCCTTCTGCCCTGCATTGGCTGGGACTGGCTCCAGCAGACCCCCGTGACCCTGTAGTTTGGATATAGTGGGTTGGATATTAGATGGATGGATGTACTTAACATGTACTAAATGTGTGCTTACACAGAATGAAGCTATCATGTGTTTATTCAATAACTAGGCAAGAATAACCTATAAATAAATATTTTTCATCTTGGTTAAATCTTGAATGTATATTTATTCTTGTCCTCATGTATTTTATTTTAACATATTTAGATGAGAAAACAATATACTGTATCAAAATATACATAAAAAATAAACACAAGTATTGTTTTTAAAAAATATTTTTTATTGTCAACTAAATACAGAACTGCAATCAAATTAAATTTTATTAATAATAAATAAGTTACTTATAGTACCAAAACGAGACATCATTATCCATATAATTCATTTAATATTAACAATTACAGAAATTAAATGTAAAAGTTTTCTGGTTTTAATGCAAAAATGTTTATAAATACTACATACAGTGGAACCTCGGTTCACGACCATAATTTGTTCCAAAACTCTGGTAGTAAACTGATTTGGTCGTGAACCGAAGCAATTTCCACCATAGGATTGTATGTAAATACAATTAATCCATTCCAGACCATACAAACTGTATGTAAATATATATTTTTAAATTCTTTAAGCACAAATATAGTTAATTACACCATAGAATGCACAGCGTAATAGTAAACTAAATGTAAAAACATTGAATAACACTGAGAAAACCTTGAACAACAGAGAAAACTACTGCAATAGTTTGCGCTATAGTGCTAGGAACCACTTGCTAAAAACACTTTTTTTTAAATGAGTTTTAAGCACAGGGAAAAAAATGAAAATTTGAAAAATCTGTAATATAATAAACCACCAAGAAAAGTAACATTGCCACAACGCACGCTATGAACCGATCGCTGTAAACAGAACTGAAAACAAAAACAAGCTTTTTCTACCTTATGCATCCAGCCTTCCCGCTCTCGCTCGCTCGCTCTCTCTCTTTCGTGTGTGCGTGTGTCTCTCTCGTGTGCCTCTGTGTGTGTGTCTCTCACGCGTGCGCCTCTGTGTGTGTGTGTCACGCTCTCTCTCTCTTGTTCGCTCGCTTCTGCACAGGGAGAGACTGAACATGTACAAACCTAAAGGGAAACTGGCTTTCTTTTATGAGAGAATTTTGATTCATCAATAACAACAAATCTTTGATGGCCCCCAATTTTTAGATACTTCTTCTTTCTAAGCCTCTTCATTGCTTTAACACACACCTTAAAAATATGATTCATGTGAACAAATTAATCAAAAATATTTTTATAAAAATAATATAAATATAAATACTAATAAATGATATCAGTTCATAAAAACAAATGGTAACAAAGAAACAAAAAATTCTACCCCATATATTGTGCTGTGTTAGATGCTGGTATATTGTTTGATTGACAAATCCAAATGAATTAATTTGATTGACAAATACAAATGAATTAATTTTAATTCAAGAAGTGAAAAAGATTTTACATTCTATATTTTTACTAAGGAGAAGTCTGTGCATTTAAAGATATAATTGTTTACTGTTAGTGTTACAAACACACTGGCCATTTTAACTAAATTCTAAGTTTAACCTCTTAACTGTGGTTAAAAATCCAACTAAAAATGCCAAAAGATTAAACTGATACTCTGCTTAACAAGAAATGTTTAATTACAAATTTCAGTCAATATGAAAAATGTTTCCTTTTAAAAAATGAAATCTATTTTCCATCCATCCATTATCCAACCTGCTATATCCTAACTACAGGGTCACAGGGGTCTGCTGGAGCCAATCCCAGCCAACACTGGGCGCAAGGCAGGAAACAAACCCTGGGCAGGGCACCAGCCCACCGCAGTGAAAAATATTTTGATAATCCAAAATAATCAAAAACATATTTTTAGCAAAGAAATGTATATTTTACACAGCACATAATCACAGTTACTACATTTACCAGTGCATAAAATTCAAATAAGAAACAACAGTACAAAATAATAAAACATAAATTTATTAATTTTATATCTGGGAATATTCATATTCTGGGTGTTGTCTTTAAATATTTTATCATCTAATCAGGAAAAAAACAAAACATAAATAAACCAACTGTACAAGTCAGTATTATACAATACAATACAGTTTATTTTTGTATAGCCCAAAATCACACAGGAAGTGCCACAATGGGCTTTAACAGGCCCTGTCTCTTGACAGCCCCCCAGCCTTGACTCTCTAAGAAGACAAGGAAAAACTCCCAAAAAAAACCTTGTAGGGAAAAATGGAAGAAACCTCGGGAAAGGCAGTTCAAAGAGAGACCCCTTTCCAGGTAGGTTGGGCGTGCAGTGGGTGTCAAAAGAAGGGGTTCAATACAATACAATACACAGAACAGAACAAATCCTTAATACAGCATAATAATAAAATTCTAGAAGTACAGAGCAGAATTTAACAGTAGATGATATCATATAATAAGATTTTGATATTTTTAGAGTGCTGGAGACCTCATCCGTCAAGCTGCCTCCCCATTTGGCCATTCCACGGCTGAAACGTTGCTCGGCCAGCCAATCCGATGAAAGGGCCCCTCTTTCCCATGATTCCTGTGATCCTCCACCAGAGATGACTTGACCATAGGCAGGCAAACAACTTGGCAGGTGAGCCGTGGCACCAATTGCCACATTTGAGTACCGAGAACAGAAACAGAATAGGTGAGGGTTAGTATTCAATTATACTTATCATGTTACTTATGTTTTAGTGCTATTACCTTTCTACAGTAAGTCGCTTTGTCATTTTAGTCAGTGTCCTTGAGCTTCTCACTATGCAATCCTGAATCATATCAATTTGCCTCAAATGAAGACCCTGTGAAAAACTAACAAATATTTAGTGTCAGTGGAGTGCTTTTAAAAATCAGGATGATTATGAATCATCTGTTGTGCAACAATTAACTTACCGATATATAAACCTCATCCAATTTTCCAATGAAACATGAGAATGATTAAAAATGGAACCATAACGTATGGATCGCGAAGACTTGCTGCTATGACTACTTTGCCGACCCATCTTAAAATACATAAAAAGTCACGTTACGGTAAATAGCAGTACTGTACTTAAAAAAAAAACAAACTTACCAAATATAGCCATCCCGACACGAATGATGTGACAGTTTCATCCTTTGCCCGCAAAGTTGGCAGCGCATGCTTTTACATAGCAATCTGTTTTCGTTGCAACCACTTAATAAACTTCTTTTTATTACTATTAAAGTTGCCGCCAACCAAATACAGTATGTGTTGAGGTCGTCGGCAAGAGACGGCATTTTATTAAATTGCTTCATGTTAACAAGTTAAAGCAACACTTTGTCAAGGGGAAATAGGTGCAGTGCTTGCAGTACACAATTTCTAAAGTACGTAACAGTAAAGCATGAAAAGCATCTTTAACTTTATATGTTCCTATTAAACACTCCTAAAGATGTTACTTCCGTTTGGATCTCCTAAACCCGCGCAGTTCTGCCCAATAGGGTGAAAGCAATGCAATCTGTACATGCGTATTGCGTGCTTCATATGGATTTGATAGTTTAGCGGTGGGATGAGCGTTGTAATTTACGAGTTGCAAACTTTGAATAGAAAAGGTGAGTTTTTATAATAAAATGTGTTTTTATTTTAGTTGTAATCAGTATGGCGTAGTAGATTCTGGAAACATATGTAAATTATGTAGGATTAAGACAAAAATGCACTTCTACAGCGTTATAATGGCGCAGTCATCTGAGGTCATATTACTCAACTTGCAGTTCGGGTGGCATCATTGTACGGATTTTCACCAATAAACCTAAGTCATGCCAGTTATTGGTATTCTCAATAACTATGCAACTGCAGGTTAAGTATATTGAAATGGCGTCTGCTCTGCCGCAGGTGGATGAGTACTTTAATAACGGGAAAAAGCACATTTAAACAGCGGGCGAGTAAAAAAAAAATAAAACCCGACCTTTTCTTTAACCTTTTTGTCTTTACATGTAGTTTCAATGGCTCCACAGAAGTCGTCAAGAAAAAATAAACAGATTGCCTCAAAAACATCAGCGATACTGTAGAAGTAACTACATGTACTGTTAATGAGGAGACAATTGTTGTGGGAGATGCCGAACATACGCCAACAGAAAAAGATAAAACGGTCACTCCTGCAGAATCAGATAAAGGTAATGTAAGTTTTTTGCTTTTCATTCAAATATATTATGTTGAGGTGGTTTTAGAATTAGAAATTCTAAACTGAATTTCAGGCAAAGTTAGAGCAATATTTTAGTCTTAATTGGATCATATCTTGTATTACAATGTAAATGCAATTTTCTTTGTAGCGTTTTGTCACTTTTGATGCCTTTTCATGATTAAATATAATTATATATATATCCTTGTTTCAAAATGGATCTTGATGATGGAGCTCCGACTGCTACTGCACTTTACCCTCCGTGTCAAGCGAGAAAATGTTAAGCTCTGAAGTAAGCTTGCTGTGATGGAAAAGAAAGTATTAGAGCTTCAGGAGGAGCGGGACTTTCTACGAAAGAATTTGGACCATTTAACAGCTAATGCCAGTTAGTTTTTTCCCATACCACTTTATAATACTTCCTTGTTTTTAATTATATTTTTTGTATAGCAAACTGCATTTGACAAAACTACTACAGGTATATGCTTTAGTTAAATTATGTTTGTATCAGATTTCTCAAATTATGTATTGCAATAACAAATTCCATATTAATACGAATAATTTGCAACGTTTTTAGTACTTTTTATATAATTAATAGTATTTCCATGTAATAAAATGAAATGGTTGTTTAAATTTGTCAAAATATGAATTATGAGTATGCTATTGAAGCTTTAAATTATCTTTAGGCAAACCAAGTGCCAAAAGATGAAAATATGACAGCTCAAGTTAAAGTTCATTGACATCATCTACATCTGATTCATTTTCTACTTCATCAAGTGATACAAGAAGAAAAGAAAAAGAAATCAAAGAAGAGAGGAAAGGCGGCTCGCTTTTGTAGGTTTCAACACGAGGTATGATAAGTGCTGTCACGATGCTAGAGGTTTAAAAGCTCTCCAAAGGTCACATTGTGATTCAAAGTTAGGTTTTGACTCTAAAACCATATGGTTTAAGTTCCATTATATTATCTACAAGGGTACACAACCAGCATGAGATTTTTGGAGATCGTTTTGTTTAGATATGCATTAGAATTATGTCATGTATAATTTTTATTTTTTAAAATGAAGCACATTTTCTTTGCTATAATAGATTTACTTCACCTTTTGGTACTTTAAAGTAATTCACAACTTTTTATTAAATATTTTTTGATGCCAGGTATTTATGTTATATGATAGATTTCCACAAATATTTTAAATACAGTGCAAACATATTTATATTTTTAAAATATAGTTTACAGCATAAGAGTTATAAGATTTCATGGAAAATCATGTTATATAAGGTAGTTAACTCATAGATATACAGTGGAACCTCGGTTTACGAGTAACTTGGTTTACGAGTGTTTTATAAGACGAGCAAAATTTTTTAATAAATTTTGACTTGATAAACGAGCAATGTCTTGCAATACGAGTAGTATGGATACACTTTGTCTGCTGAGCGTCATGTGATCACAACTGAGCTGATGGTTCTTGTGTCTCTCTCTCTCTCCCTCTCCTCTTAAGGGCAATCGTCTTCTATTCTCCGTCTGAGTCTGTGTGCCTCACTCATATAGTCAACATCCGTACGAGCGTATACTGTTTACTACAGCATTGTGACTGTGTGTGTGTGTGTGCGCGCGTGCACGCGTGCACATGTGTGCTGTGAAGTGCGAGTCCCCATCTTGCACCCCAAAACACGAAGCTGAGTCTCAGTACTTTAATAACACTAGCTTTATTCAGCTTGAAACAGCAACAGCGCTGTTATTTATTGTAGCTTGATCTTTATAATGTTCCTTGTATCACCCATCGACGGCAGGCGCTTATAGCATGTCTGCGATCTTTTTGGATGCGCTTATACGGCGAACTGCTACAGCGCTGGGAGACTGCGATTGCTTTGGGACACTCTTCCGCATGTCGTCCCGTTGGGTGGAATCCCACATGAGTTTAGAAATTCACTCACACCAGCCATGATTTTTTTTAAAGGTAAAGTGCAAGTTAATTGGTTTTATGTATTTTTACTTTATATTTTGTATTAATCATTTTTATATGAATAGTTTTGGGTTGTGGAACGAATCATCTGAGTTTCCATTATTTCTTATGGGGAAATTCGCTTTGATATCCGAGTGCTTTGGATTGCGAGCATGTTTCCGGAACGAATTATGCTCGCAAACCGAGGTTCCACTGTAATTTTGGTTCTTCTTATTCATTCATGCAAAATAGCAAAAACTGATTTGAATAAATTAAAAGAAAGTGATCCTTGTGTATTCTCCAGATTGTGTTTCACAGTTCTAACTTTGCTTCTTCTTTTTTTTTCCCCTGAATAGCTAAAACATCAGAGGATGTACTAAGAAGATACAAGAAAGTACTTCACAACTTTAGATCTGAGGGTAGTATGCAAAAAGCTTTTAGAAAAGTAAATGTTGACTGAAATACTCTGGCATTATTAGCACCATTGGCAGAACTTATGATAGTGGCACCTGATTTCTTGTCAGAAATAGATAGTTTTAAGCCATCACAGGAAAAACTTCTAGATTATGCAAAGTGATGTTCAAGCTGCATGATCCCAGAAATAAAACAGATTATTAAAGAAATGAAACATGAAAAAAGCTCCTGCCCATTATCTATATAATAGGAAATAAAACCTATACAATATAAAATGTGTTACACTGTTTACAAAAATATTAAGTTAGTTACATGTTGTTACATTTTCTTTTGATTTATTTAAGTTTTACAATATTATATAGTTGGTGTTTTGTGGTTAAAACATCTTCATCCATGGCCTGCATTATTTGATATGTTGTTTAATGCTGTATATTCTGTATATTTTTTCTATAATGGACTGTTGGATTAATGTGTTTCTGAAAAGTGAATTTACAATAAAAAGTACTCAGATTTCATGGCTTCTAATTTTCTTGTCTTTTTATAATTATAAACATTTTGAAATGTTACATTCTTATTCATACCTGACAACCTTAATATAATTTGTAGAATAATCATGAATAATGTATCTTATCAAATTATAAAAACAGTATGTTCTTTTACTACTTCTTCAAGTATTCAATGTATGTATAGAATTAGTACTTGGTAATTATATTCTGTTTCCAAAGGAGTACACTTTACATGTAAGCAATTCCTGTGTAAGTACAGATTGTATACATGGTAAGTACATTCTGTTCCCATTGGAGTTACTCTTTACATTAAGTAGGCAATTTCTGTGTAAGTACGGAGTAAATACATGGTGAATACATTCTGTTCCCAAAGGTTTTACACTTTAAATTAAGTAGGCCATTCCCCTGTAAGTACAGAGTAAATACATGGTAAGTACATTCTGTTCCTAAAGGAGTACACTTTAAGTAGGCCATTCCTGTGTAAGTACAGAGTAAATACATGGTAATTACCTTCTGTTCCCAAAGTCCACTTTACATCAAGTAGGCCATTCCTGTGTAAGTGCAGAGTAAATACATGGTAAGTACATTCTGTTCCCAAGGGTGTTACATTTTACAAGTAGGCAGTTCCTAGGTAATGTATAAGCACAACATGCTGACATTTACTTCCCAGTCTGCAAGTCCCTTCTGAGTATTACATAACCACAGAGTACTTGAATCCTCTTCCAATCCAGCATTTCCAGTTTATGCTGTGTGTTTTAGATGTCTTCAGTGCCTGATTGACAGCAATCTTGATGTCCCTTTTGAGTCTAAACACTGGTTCATATGCTTAAACCATTTTATGTTTGGATCTTCTCTGCTTGTAGACTTTTTACCATTGATTACCAGCTTTTGGAAAAATGAATTCACCTGGATGTGTATCGACATTTGAGATAACTAACCAAAAATACTTGAAAATCAAGATGAAAAGAGCAGACATTTATTTGCTTGCAAATATGTTGCAGCCATCTCCAAAAACCCCTGAGTAATCCTTTGCATCCTAACATATGTAACTGCAGTTAGATACCGCACAGGCAGGCATTCATTATATGTCCCGTAATATCTTAGTGCATCAAGAAAAATTCCTGGTAACTTAAACACCACTCATTCCACTAGAGTTTGTAGTTTGTTCTGACCACTGCTATAAAATGTCATGAGATTAGTGTTACTTAAATTGGTGAGGTTTCTGAGAAGTCCATGAGAAATGATGGCCACTCCAACAGTATGTAAGGGTCTGGCCCTTTTGGATTGTGTGCTTTGTTAATGGTATCTTAAGGAGTAACAAATTCATAAATCAGATGGTTGGTGATTTCTTATGGACCTTACTATACCTTTCCACTGTAATACTGGCAAAAGACTGGGAGCAATTATATTATTGTCACTGATCCTGCTGGTACAATTGCTTCCAAAAGATGACTTTATTGCTGAAAAATGCTAAATCTAGAGGGGCACCTCCTTGACATATTTTGCTTAAACAAGCATTTGTCACATTCTTGTAGTTGTGTTACACTATTTATTGTTGAATTTTTTTGGCCTATTATTATACTCATCCCTAACATAATACTGCCAAACTTGCATCATTCAATCAAGGTACACAGGGTCGCACAGCCATTCCAAGCATCACTGGGCACAAGGCAGGAAACAGCCCAGAAAGGGGAGCCATCCCATTGTAAGGCCCACTGACAAACATACCAGCACTCACGCTCTCACAAATATGGCCACATAACGCAACCTACATGTCCCTGGGATGTGGCAGTAAAATCCATGAAGAAGACATAGGGAGACATGGGTAGAACATACAAATTTTACACACATCTGCAGACAGAATACCATCTCAGGATAATGGACCCGTAAGGCAAAAGCGTTAAACATTCTGCAAAGGTGTTTTCACCATTTAAAAAAGATCTTGAAATATCATTGAAAACCTATGCAGTTATCACTGTAATTCTCCATTACAATTGCCCAGACCATGGAACATCTGTTACATAGTTGTAGTTACATACCCTGATGTTTTTATTACATTTTGAAAGTACAGATATAATTTAACTATGCAAGTATACTTTTTTTTGGAACAGTGATAAATTGTTACATTGTAATTATATAAAATGTGGAATAACAATGACAACTGCGTAATTAACTATAGCATTACTTTGTATTACACAGTAAGTATGGAGTAATAACTCGTAGTTACACTGTACTTATATAGTGTGGTAGCTGGCCTGGACACAGGCAGGTGGACACGTTCATGTCACCCAACACACGTTTAATAGGCATACTACTATTTACAGTTAAAGTGCAGCGCAAAAACTCCAAAGTCCCTAAAAGTCCTGGCCACAACACAATAATGCATCACTTCTTCAGGCCGCCTTCTCCAAGACCTCGTCTACTTCTCTCCCGACTCCAGCCATTGAATGAAGGAGGCGGCCCCTTTTATGGTCCTCCGGATGTTCTCCGGGTGTGTCCCGGCAATCTTCCACCGACATGCCCCAATGTGGCAGAAGTGCCGGCTGCATCCCCGGAAGCACTTCAGGTGTCCCTGCTCCTCTTCCCTCCAGCACTTCTGGGTGTGGCAGAAGTGCTGAGGTCCAGGGCGCCAAAGGCATAGGGGCGCCCCCTGGCGGTGACCACGGGCCCCTACAGGGTGGAGCTTCAAAGCTCTGTACGCATGGCCTCCAAAGGTACCAGGGTGGTCGCTCCCACATGGTCTGGGGAAGGTGCAAGCCCTCCTCCTGTCCTCCTGGGCATGCCCGGCCGGGTCACCACCCCAGCCATCTCTGACAACAGGTAATTACATAGTAGTTACAGTGTAATTATGGACACTTAATGTAAAGTGTTACCAAATTTTCTTTTTCTAGTTAAGATTCTTGCTGCTGTGTTCTGAACTAACTGGAAGTGATTGATGCCTTCCCTAATGTAGTGAACTAAAAAATATGAATTAGAGAAGAGAATTATTTAACGAATGTAGATCGTGTTTTTTTCTAGAATTTGCTTGAACATTCCGGTGGAATATGCCACTTCTGTCATCGCGCTAAGAATCATAGTTCACTTGCAGGAGTGATATATTCGTGCTAATTCAAGACAGAGGCTGTGGGCTGAGGGGAGAGGAAGTGTAATGTCAGAAGTGGGGAGTCAGTCTACCTCTGCACTTTTTAGCGTAACTTGCTTACGCTTAGCCAACGATACCTTTTTGTTTATTGATTTTTAAAGTTTGTCCTGTTTCACTACTATGCGGCCGGAGCTGCGGGGAACAGCTAGTATACAATATAATGAGCCTTCAAACAATTATTACAACTAACAAAGAATTTTCTACCTGTTAAATAATACAAACCAATTTAAAATAGTTCCAAAGAGATCCATCCTTTGTCTAAGTTGATTTATAAGATTACTGTGTTCTGTGGTGTCAAATGCTGTGTTTAGGTCTAGGAGAACAAGAACTGATATTTTGATTTGATTTTTGATACCCTTTTTTAATCCCAGATGGGAAATTCTTTTTTACATGGCCTTTGGGGGTTAGAGTGCAGGGTCAGCCATTGTACAGCACCCCAAAGCAAATTTCAGGTTAAGGGACTTGCTCAGAGTGGAATCCTATTTGGCAGTAACTGGAAACCTTCCAGATACCAGCACAGATCCTTAGGCACAGCATCATCATTCCGCCATATGTGGCCTTAGATATGTGGTGTCTGTCCACATTGACAGCAAGTCATTTACTACTTTAACCATTACAATTTCTGTACTACGATTCATTCTCAAACCTGAATCAAGTGCATCAAGAATAAAATGTTTGTTCAAGTAATCATTAAAATACTGAAAAAACAGTACCATATCATCTGCATATAGAGAAACTTTCTGTTCCAGTCCTTCTCTGATAATCCCCTTTATCTCAACAGCATTTTGACAGTGAATGGCGATTGCAAAAAGCAGTGGTGAAAAGGGGCATTCTTGTCTGGTACCACACTTTAGTTTAAAGAAATCACGAATTTGTTAATACAAACTGAAGCTTCTGGATTGGTAATACAGTAATTTGATCCATGAATAAATGTTCGGGCCAAACCCAAATTTCTCCAGTGTAGTGAAAAAGTAGTTTTATTCAACCATATTAAATGCTTTTTCTGCATCCAATGATAATGTCATCTCCAGGATGTTTGACTTTGTTGGTGAATATATTACATTAAACAAGCATTGGAGATTGGAAGCTAAGTGTCTGCCTTTAATAAATCCAGTTTGGTCTTGTGATATTACCGAAGGCAGCACTTTCTCCATCCTTCTAGCTAGGACTTTGGAGAGTATCTTAACATTGTTATGTTATGTAGATGCGAGATTGGTCTGTACAATGCACATTTTAATAAGTCCTTGTTTTGTTTAGGAAAGACATTAATCAATGTTTAGCGAGAAGTTTGAGGTAGAATTTTATTGTCTCTAGCTTCTGTAAATGATGCTAATAGAAGGTCAGCTAGCTGCGTTGAGAATTTCTTATAACATTTGGCAGGGTAGACATCAGGGCCTGTTGCTTTCCCACTCTGTAGTGAGTTTATGGCATCTAGTAATTTCGATAGTGCCAGAGATTTATCCAATTCCTCTGCCCTAAGAGTATCTATTTGTGGTATCTGTAATGTGTCCAGAAATGCCTTAGATTGTGTCTTTTCTTTAATCTCAATAGAGCTGAAGGATTTATAGTAGTCTCTAAATGTGTGCATTATATTTTTATGGTCAATGATTTTGTCTCCATTTGTGCTGGTGATTGCATTGCGAACTTTTTGCTTGTATATTTGTTGAGCAAAGATCTTATTAGCTTTCTCTCCATGTTCATAATAATGATGTCTTGATTTAAGTATGAGTTGTTCAATTTCTTAAGTTGTTAAGAGGTTGAGCTCTGAACGTCAAGCCTGCGTTTTCCTATTAAGTGTCTCACTTGGACACCTGGCATGTTCTTGATCTATTCTAGTAATTTCATTGATTAGCTCTGATACCTTCTTGGTTTCCAATTTATTTTTGTGGGAAAGATACGAGATAATTTGTCCTCTTAAGCAGGCCTTCAGTGTATCCCAGAGTGTTCATGCAGAAACCTCTGAGGGTGTATTTGTCTCTAAAAAAATTGATTTGCTTGGATATAAATTCTGTACAGTTCACGTCTGCTAATAAAAGTGGATTAAGACGCTATTTGGGAGATTAGTATGTGGGGCATAGTGATTTTAGCTCCAAAATCAAGGGGGTATGGTCAGAAATAACAATAGCATCGTACTTACAAGATTTAATCGTAGGCAAAAAGTTGTTATCTACAAAGAAATATTCAATTCCCGAGTAGAAATGATGCACTGGTGAGTAGAAGGAATATGCTCTTGAGTTTGGGTTTAGAAACCTCCAGGAGTCTGATAAGTTGTGGTCAGTTACAAAGTGTTTAATTGTCTTTGCAATGTTAGATGTCATTGCCACTGTAGCAGGAGACCTATCTAGTTTCTCTATATGCAGATGATATGGTACTATATATATCAGACCCACAAAATAATGTGCCTGCAGTCCTAACAGCACTAACAGAATTTTAAAAGATTTCTGGTCTCGGAATTAATTTGAATAAAAGTGTGCTCTTTCCAGTGAATTCTCAAGCATACACTATTAGATTGGACACCTTCCCTTTTATCATTGCAGGTCAGTTTAAATACCTAGGGGTAAATATCACAAGTAAATATAAAGCTCTTTATCAACAAAATTTTGCAGTCTGTGTGGAAAAAATTAAGGAGACTTGTATAGATGGTCAACCCTTCATCTCACTTTAGCTGGAAGAATTAACATTGTTAAGATGAATACCTTTCCTAAGCTTCTCTTTTTATTTCAAAACATTCTAATATACAGTACAGCAATAAATCATTTATTAAGAAATTAGACTCAACCATAACCTAATTTATCTGGAATTCGAAACATCCACTTATCCAAAGAGCGACCCTACAAAGACTTAAGGCAGAAGGCGGCATGGCTCTGCCTAACTTTCAATTTTATTACTGGGCAGCAAACATACAAACTAAACAAACCTGGACATGGACAGAAATAGATGAACAGACACAGGCTTGGTCCGCAATAGAAATAAAATCCTGCAGTACTTCTTTATATTCCTTGCTTTGTACCCCAATAAATACAAGTTATCACCAATATTCTAACAACCCAATTGTGCTACACACAATCACAATATGAAACCAATGTAGGAAGTATTTTAAGATAAAGAACCTTTTATCTGTGGCACCTCACCACGAGAACCACCTTTTCCCACCCTCTCAAACATACACAGTTTTTAATGCCTGGAAAACATCCGGGATTTAATTACTTAGAGATCTGTACATAGACAACATTTTTGCATCCTACAAACAATTACACTCCAAATTTAACTTAACAGCAACATATTTCTTTCACTACCTTCAAATTCGAAACTGTTAAACAAAACCTGTCCAATTTTCCTCACCTCCCAGCTACTTCTATACCAGGAAAAATATTGCTCAGTCTCGACAACTCAGAAAGCATTTCTGTAATATATAAAACTATTTTACAGTCCCTCCCTTTCAAAGATCCAAGAGAACAGTAGGAAAATTCTCTCAGAAGAGGAGTGGAAAGTAGCAATGCACAGAATTCACTTGAGCTCCATATGCGCAAAGCATAGAATTGTTCAACTTAAAATTATATATCGAGCGTATCTCTCTCATTTAAAATTGTACAAAATGTTTCCAGGGCAAGATCCAACCTGCGAACGCTGCAATCAACCTCTGGCCTCACTGGGTCACATGTTTTTGGGCCTGCACCATATTAACATCATTTTGGACCAAAATCTTTGAATGCCTTTCAGACAGCTTGGATATCACAATCTCTCCTAATCCACTAAGAGCTGTGTTTGGTGTACTTCCAGATGGGCTTAAACTGGAGAAGGACAAACAAACAGTAAATGCCTTTACTTCACTATTGACACATAGACTTATCTTGCTCAGTTGGAAAATCCTAACTCACATATTCTAAGTCAGTGGGTAACTGATATTGTATACTATTTGAAACTGGAAAAAATGAAATTCACACTTAAAGGATCTGTACAAAACTTTTTCAAAACCTGGTCGGATCTAATCAGTAACATTTTAGAATAAGCATTTAAATTGAGGAAGCAGTTTCTCTCCCCTCTTTTACTCCATTTGTCTTTATTCATTTGTCTTTAATAGCATAAAGTTTTACACTGCTGGCTTAGCACTCTTTCAGGGGTGGGGGTTGATTTGTTTCAAACCTTTTTCTTTTTCTTCTTTTTTTTTTTTTTGTAAAACTCAAGTTATGTGTATGGAATGTTACATCCAATATTCTTTATGTGGTTTTTAAAAAAAGGCTGCAAAAGTCTCACAAGTTCAGGTAGAAGTTTTCAGGCAGCATTCTATTGATTTAGCTGGATTTAAAAGACTATCAATAGTTGAAAATAAAACTGTTAGATTTTGAGCATTATCATTTAAAATTCTAGAAAACCAGGACCCCTTCAAAATGGAATGCTTTATTATATTCAGTTAGTATGTGCCTTCAATATTTCATAGTGGATGTTAATTTAGTTTTCCTCCATTTATGCTCAGCTCTGTGGCAAGTTCAAACAATACGAGTCTAAGGAATGCCTTTCCTTTAACAATTTTCTTTCAGGGGTCAGTATGTCAACTGAAGTTTTCACGTTAGCATTCAGATTTTCCACCTTACTGGTTACATTGCTGGCCGTACTAGGGCAAGCACTAAATTCAGACTGATTATTCAAAATATTAGCAAACCTAGAGGCTTCTGATATATAAAAATAACGTTTAACAATACATTGCTCTTACTTATTGCTCTTCATAAATACTAGTATTTATACATCAAGTAAAATGCAGATATGGTCAGATATACCAATATCCATGACTTGTCTCGCATCAACTTTTAATAATTTTGAATTTAATAAATCCAGTATGTGTCCTTTCATTTGTGTGGGCTGGCGGATATACTGGCTAAGGTCAACAGATCTCATTAAGTTAATAAATTCTCTAGCTTTATAGTTGCAGTATTTATCAATATGAAAATTGAAATTGCCTACAATTAGGAACCTGTCATAATTTGTTATTATGAACTCAAAGTCTGAGAATTCATAGATAAGCAGCACTTTATATTTTGGAGGTCTATATAATGGTCTAGAAGCATAACTCTATGGCTAACTACAGCAAGATATTTGAAAGACATAAAAAAGTACCAAAATTAGTATCTTTGGCTTGGCCATTAATTGGCTTGAGAAAATACTCCGTAAAATGCCACATTTCTTATCTTGATTAACAGAAAAAATAAAATTATACGTCAAGGGCACTGCATCAATTAATACTGTACTGGAGCACTGTTGCTGCTGAATAACATTTCACTCAGTGCAAGAAAGGCTATTTTTTTTATCACTGATAAGATGATAAAAAAAACTTATTGGTCAATGCCCATAACACTTAGTATATCCTTATTTGAGAGCTCAGAGAAGCAGAGCTGTATCAGAATGCAGTTATATTTACATTTATACCACTTTGTCCAGACGTTCTAGTTAAACTATGGTCCATTACTATAGTGCTAGTATGATGCACATGTAAAAGTGAACCTATTGCAGAATTTATCATATTCGAACAAGCTTTGCCTCTCACAGAAGGCTCTAATCCAGACGTTTACAGCCAGGCATCCACTAACGCTTCATCCAATCTTCTCAGCATGGGTAGTGGTCCTAATATGTGGATTCTTGGAGCTAGGGTCCTGTATTTCGTGGCCTGAATATGGAATGTGGAGTCCATTTTCAGGAGTTCCAATGTTTATGTCAAATGTCATTGATGCTAGAGTGGAACATAATTATCCCAACAGTCTTGCCCTTGTGCTTCAAGTACTTTCAAGGGACTTCTTTCTACATCTTTAGCTCATGCTCCAGGAAAACAAGACAGAAAAGTTTTATGGTTCAGTAACTGAAAGTTCAGGTGAAGCATGATCAAGTCTCCCATAACATCATTAGTGTCTTCAGCCATGACAGGGGAGTGGAGAAGGTCAAAGCAGTTGTGAGCAGTGATGTTTGAGTAAGTTGAGCTTTAGGGTGTTCTACTGTCTCTTGACCAGGAACTGGAGTAAAGCTGACTCTGCTCATGGTACGTGTCACTATGTGGAGTTGGAGTAGCAAATTCGATCCTGGACATAGATGAAATCTGAAAAGGAGAGGTTTATGTTCCCTGAGATACTTTTGAGCCTTTGGATCTGTATCTCAAGGGATTTTTTCCTTGTCTTCTCAGAGAGTCAAGGCTGGGGGGCTGTCAAGAGGCAGGGCCTGTTAAAGCCCATTGCAGCACTTCCTGTGTGATTTTGGGCTATACAAAAATAAACTGTATTGTATTGTATTCCAGTTCTTCCACACGATGTCTTAGCTAACAGTCAGCCATCTTGAAACAAAGGGGCATCATAGCACTTAAGAATTAGGAATTCTGAATGACACCTTAGGCAAACATGTTACTAATAAAACAGTAAACCACAATCCTGAAAGTTTTTTTCAATATTGAATAATAATGTAATAATGTCATTAAATATATACGTGTATTAAAACAAGACAATTGCCTTAACTATAATAATATATGTAGCACAACTTAAGACCTTGAAGAGAAGTAATCTGTTTAATAAATCCCATAAGTTACAGGTCTCATACTGTTACTTTTGTTCAGAGCCATTAATGTCAGAGCCATTCATAAATTCTTTGGTACAGAACACACTGCTCACACATAAATTAAGGTTCAAATCATGCACTGATTCTTATCTTCATCCCTTGTAAGTGTTGTTCTTTGTGTAGAGCTACATCTACTGTATTCATCATCATTCACCATCTCAGATTCCCCTTCAACTCAAAACTCTTTTGAATGTGGCAGGGATGCTCAGTTACTTAAGTTTGTGCAAGGTCTACTGAACTGTTTCTTTTTCTATTCCATGTTTCCCTCTTTCTTTTATGGGTGCCCAGGTTTTAAGGTTTTATACTAAACAGGTAACTGGCTTGATACAATATGAAAATTCTTCAAATACTTTAGGGTGCTTGGAAAGAAAACAACTAAAAGAAGATTAGCAAAAGCCTGGCACAGGCATTCTACAGTTATAAAAATCCTGGTTTATGTTAGTCAAATTTTTTTAGGTTTCTGTGGGAACTGTCATTCATTAATTTAATTTAAACTCAAAGAATAAGTGAATTCAGCTGTATATACCCTATCAAATTCTATACTCATTAGCAGAATGTTGAATAAGCTGTAAATATATTTAAATTTTATTTCCATTCAATGGTTCTAGTTACTATTATAAAAAAATTACCCCTGGTTCAAAAAAACTAATGGTCATTATTTAAGACTTAAATAATGACAATGTATCAGCAACAATCCATCCAATAATTAACATTTCTTTTTTTTCTGTGTTTAAAGACGAAGAGCTCTCATTCATCCTCTCCTTTAATTCACTAACAGATTAATTAAAGACAACGTCAAATAAACACCATTTGGTCTAAAAGAAAAACTGGGTATCATTTGCATACAAGTGAAACTTGATGTTATATTTTCCAATGATAGATCCCAGTGGAAGCATGTAAAGTGAAAATAGTAAAGGTCCCAGTACTGAGCCCTGGGGGAAACCATAATCATATTATGTGTATAGTGGAGTACTGTCAAAACATTTTTGTACTTACTAGAAAATATTTGATAAATAAGCACTAAACCAGGAAAGAACATTGCCTGTAAGCCCAATGTTAGTTTCCATCCTATGTAAAACAGAATATTCAATGATATCAATCACTGCATTTGAATCTAATAGAATAATTGCAGTGGAATTTCCTTCAGAGGATATTAGAATGTCATTTACGACACGTTAGTGCCATTTCTGTACTATGACCGGTGTGGAAACCAGACATGGGAATTTCTAAAAAATGTATGTGTAAGGAAAGACTGAAGCTGATTAGTGAAATACCTTTTCAAGTATTTTAAAGAGAAAGGGTAAATTTGTAAATGTGTGTATAATTAAGTACAGTATATATTGGTGGAGGTCTGACTTTTTAAGTAATGGTTTGATAACTGACGTTTTTAGTGCATAAGGTTATGCATCTTGCAATAATGAACTATTGATAATGCTAAAAATAGGTGCTGCAATAACATCCATTGTGTTTTTTGCTAGTTTTGTTGGCACTAGATGTAGGGAACAAGTGGTAAGTTTAATTTTAGAAATTAAAGATAAGACTTCCTGTTCTATTACAAGATTAAAATTTCTAAAGTGTAAAATGCAAGGTGAGACAGGGCTTGCCAAGCTAGTATTAGGTTTGCACTGTGATACTGCCATCTGGGATCTTATATTTTTGATTTTCTCATTAAAGGAGTTCATAAAGTATGTACTGCTAATGCCTTTAGATATTTTGCACTGTAGTTCTGAATTCCCATTTGTTAAATTAGCCACTGTCTTAAACTGTACATGAGGATAATTGTTATCTATTATTTTAGAATAATAGTCTGAGCAGGCTTTAAAGAGAGATTTTTTATATTTAATACTCACTGTCCATCCAATTCAAAAAAACAGCAGCTTTGTTGTTCTCCACCTACACTACAGTTTTCAACACTAATTTAAGAGCTTAAATGCTCTCATTAAACTAGGGTGAGTTTCTTTGTGCTTTGATCACTTTTAAGGGGAGCTACTGTGTCCAAAGCCTCTCTCAAGGTCAAATTATAACTTGATAATATAATTTGGTCTAAATTTTTTCCCATGATTACACTTGATTTATTCAAAATATCTACAAATTTTGAAGCAGAGTTACAATGTAGATGTTGCACTGTTTTTGTTTTAATCTGAAAGTGTATTGGTAAGGGCAGAACCAAATCAAATGTAATTAAGTACTTAATGGAGTAATGTTTAAAATCTGGATTTCAACTCTGAGTTATAATTATATCTAACTAGCAAAATACCCGCGCTTCGCAGCGGAGAAATAGTGTGTTAAAGAAGGTATGAAAAAGAAAAGGAAAAATTTTAAAAATAACGTAACATGATTGTTAATGTAATTGTTTTGTCATTGATATGAGTGCTGTTCTCATATATATATATATATATATATATATATATATATATATATATATATA
>JANRMT010062837.1:28452125-28530972 GCA_026402145.1 Polypterus bichir lapradei | reverse complement strand
GTATTTTGGAGCTCTTCCTGGTTTTCTACATAGTGCGTTGACAGTCAGTTCACGTGATTACGTGGGCGGCGTGATGATGTCACACGAAACTCCGCCCCCACGGCGGTCAAGCTCAACTCCATTACAGTAAATGGAGAAAAATACCTTCCAGTTATGACCATTACGCGTAGAATTTCGAAAAGAAACCTGCCCAACTTTTGTAAGGAAGCTGTAAGGAATGGGCCTGCCAAATTTCAGCCTTCTACCTACACGGGAAGTTGGAGAATTAGTGATGAGTGAGTGAGTGAGTGAGTCAGTGAGGGCTTTGCCTTTTATTAGTATAGATGTGTGGTTATGATTATGAGTTGGGCCAATGACAACCTTATAAAATCCTACTGAACTTAACAAATAAGTAAAACATTTGCTAAAAGTGTTAGTTTCCATATCAACGTGTACATTAAAATCTTCCCATCAACACTACATGATCATAATTTATAGCCAAATCAGATAAAAGGTTGCTAAATTCAGTGATGAAAAATGAATATTGTTCTGGTGGTCTGTAGACTAGCAGTACATTTGTGCTGGAATCTGTTTTAATATTTAAAATGAGTGCCTCAAAGGATGTGAAGTCACCTAAACTTTTAGAAGCAGCTTGCTTTTTGTCACAATGAATTATTCCAAGGCCACTGCCTCGACCAGAATCTCTACATGTATGAAGGAATACTGTATGTCCATCTGGAATAGTGTCATAGAATTTACTAAGCCAGGTTTCAGTGATAAGACACAAATCAGATTTTGTACTTAATATAATTTCATTTATCAAAGCGTCTTTACTTTCAAGAGACAAAAGTTTAATAAGCAGCATTTAAAACTGCATAAATGTTTCTGAATTGGTGATATTTTTTATTTTAATTTGAATTAATTTATTATTACAGGTGCCCCGGTGGAAGATCTGTTTTTATCTCTTGGTCAAATTCAATACCTTATTTTTTGGCCATCAAGTAACTTATGGTTTGAATCAAGACTAAATTTATAAGATGCCCCATAACTGGGATTATGGGTAACAGCTACAAGACAGTAACAGGTGGGATAAACAACACCTAGGAATTTAAGATCACAAGATTACAGCCTAGATGGTGCTCTGATCAGTCAGCGAGGCAGTTTTGCTGCCACATTTTGGGATAAAACAAAAGTTTCCACCCAATTAGGACGAAGACCAACTCTATGAAAAATACAGGCCTTTCCCAAAAATCATCCCAGTTGTTCACAAAGTCTATCCTGTTATTTGAACACCAGGTTTCTAGCCAACAGTGAAGGGAACACAAGCTGGTATAAATCACATCCCCTCTATATAGTCTTGGAAAGGGGCCAGACAATTAAATTCTGACATTTTCTTTTTGGTTTGGCGCATAGAGAGATGAAGTTCTCTTTTAAACCTCAGATTGCTGTAAACAAATATTGTTAGTGCCAAAATGCAGCAATAAGGTAGATAGTTTATCTACCAGAAGATCCAACTTAGCCTCAATGTCAGATACATTCACCCCGGAGGCATTTAACAACTACTAGATTAACATAGATTGGAATTCTAACTATTCTAATTATGAGCACTTTATTGTTCTTGGGCTCCACAGACATGCTTCAGAGTGCTGAGAACCTATTATAGCCTATACAGCCTACATTTTAAGTTGGACAGTTTCTGCATGATTGGCAAACAAACAGATAAGGTGAGATCTGAGGGTAGAAATGAGGTCCTTAGTGTGCGAAATGGATGAATAACATGAAATGAATTGAAAAAACTTAAGAAAAACAGGGGTAATTGAAATGTTATTAATATAGATTAAAACCATTCATTAAAGTCAGTTATGGATTGTTCTTATTCTGACTCTTCAACTTAGATCAATTTGCCTAGGGTAACCCTAAATCGAGCACTTATCTCCAGACAACACAGAATCCAATACTGAGACACACAAGCTTCTCCATTAGATCATTGTCACTGGGGGAAGAGCATTTTGAATAGCACCTGAACCCAGTGGATAAACTCGATGTAACATCTTTACTTACCCATTATTATGTTCTACACTCAGCGTTGAAGAGGACCAATGACCGAGTTTCTCCTGGCTCTGGCTGTAACCAGTTCCTCTTGTGACTTGGTAAGATTCCACATGTCCTGCAAAATGGTGTCAATTCATTAATTGATCAATGAAGAAACCATATCTGTATTGTGTGACAATTTTCTTTTCCTTTCTATCATTGCCAATTCTTATATATGCGCAGTGTGTCAACTGAACTACTGGGTTCAATTCTGCAGCCAAGGGATGTAGGTCTGCATTTGTGAGATAAGCTTGTTTGCTATGGTCTGATGAGTCTTTCTTTCAGACATATTTGGTGACAAGAATGGCAGAGTTTTCTTTCAACACCACCACCCCCCTTTCTACTTTTAAGCAGTGACCCTTTGATTCCATGGACTTGTTGACTACAGTCCTTTGAGGTCTATGTCACTGCCTTGGGGCTTAAGGATGTTTTTGGCTGAATGCAAAAGGATACTCCTCGTTCACTGCTTGGAAGTGGAAGGGCAGCAAGTGCTTGACACTTTGGAACCAGCTGATACTTATGATGCTGCAGTTGCACTTTTGAATGCTCACTTCTCTGCCCAGCAAAGTGTTCTACTACTGAGATTTCTTTTCAGAAAGAATGCATCAGTATGTTGCAAACTTAAGGAGACCGGCTACTTTGTGCAAGTTTGTAGCCCCTCAGGATGAGATGATCCTCTACCAGCTAATTGAATGCACAAGAAACGATAAAGTTCACAAAAGGCTTTTGCTTGGAAAAGATGATTTGACTTTACCAAATGTAGTCGCAGTTGGTTTAAGTGTGGAATCTGAGGCAGTTTGTGCAGTGGAGCTTTCGAAACGCTCTGCTTCTGCCTCCACATCAGACAGTTACTGGTGGCACCCTCAAGCTGACAGCTCCATGGGGCCTTAACTCAGCACAACAGACAGATAACAGACAGTGCAGCTCGTGTAACACAGGCATTCAAAACATCCTCAGCAGCACTCTGGAAACTGTGGATCACAATCACACATTACCAGAGCTCAAAGCTGTCCAGCACGCAGTCAGACCTGTTACAGCTGTGGTAAATGAAACCATTTTGGTAAGGTAGGTCAATCTTCTCCAATCAGTGTGCAGGGACAGACTGCAACTTTAATTCACAATGTGACTTCAGGATCAGCAGTTCTCAAGTCATGCATGGTCAGATTAAATGGTGTAGAACATTCTCTCTCTCTCCCCCCCCCCCCCACCTTTTTGTTGGACACTGGTGCCACTATGTCCCTCTTAAAAATACTCACATATAGTTTTTTAGTTCTATGGCCCTGTCTCCACCTACTACTACTGCCAACAGTTATGGAGGCTCTCAAATATCCCTGGTAGGTTCAATCAACCTCGCTGTTCAGTATGGCAAAGTTGTTCTGCCTAATGTTTGCTTTCGTGTTACGAAAAAAAAGGGTGAATCTGATGGGACTAGATCTATTTCTTGCCCTGGGATTTTCTGTCTTGGATAAAAGTGGCATGGACATCTTGCAGGTAACCTCACCACAACGACAAAAATGGCTGGGACTCTTTACAGGTTCAGGTTGCCTAACTCAACCCCACTGTCACCTCAGTTATACAGCCACTCCAACACATCATTCAAGACAAATATATACTTCCCACTTCAGAAAAATTCATGGCTCAGTTTTATGGTTCTATCTTATTTCCTAAATTGTATTTTAGACAAGGCTCTTTGCAAGTGACTCTTCACTCCAGCAGCAGAGACCTCACAGGTTTTGTGACACATAATAGCATGTTTTTTGAGTTATGTTCAGCACCAATCAATGATTCTGTTTTCAAAAAAAGATAGTTCTCAGTGCCTGCTGGCATTCCAGGAGTGGTCATATACTTAGAAGAAACTGTTGTACATTGGCCCACCACCTCTTTTCATGGCAAAGTTCTTCACAACTTCTTTCAGCTCCGTCTATACACAGACTCGCATCGAGTGTGGAGAGGTTTATCTTTGCAGTGCCAGAGACAGAGTTTATTGGATACTGCCGGCATATGTCCTCACCAATCAAATGTTGAGGTAATCCATGTTATTCCATTGCCATTTATCTGCAGCTGAGGTAGCTCTTTAGGTACAGTTGAGGAAGCCAGTTACTCTTTGAAGTTTTTATCCCAGTATTCTGTTACTTCTGCACCAGCTCCTGCAGAAGGATAAGCCATGGGTGTGGTCCCCTTGTCCCAAGGATGTTAACCTCCAGAAATCATAACGACTTCCCCTCTGATTCTAGCCTGCTTTGACATCTCTACCCTGTGTTTGTCACATGTGATGCATCTGCTACAGCAGAGGGGGCAGTGCTGTCACAAAGTCAGGGTCAATTGGAGAGGTCCACAGCTTTTTCCTCTTAAGCTCTCACTGAAACTGAGCAGGAATACTCAGTGGGCAAACATGAGGCACTAGTGTGTGTCTGGGCATGTGAGAGATGGCACCTGTATGGTCAACACTTTACACTAAGAACAGGCCATCAGGCTCTCACTAATCTGCTGTCAGCATCTGGCACTGGGCACTACCCATTGAGCTTACACTGTGGGTTTCCACCTTCACCAGTACCGCTTTACTCTCCAGTTCAGGAATGGTCAGCCTAGCACTGTACCCAAAGAACTGTTACACTTTTATGGAGTGAAAGAAGAACTCTCCTGCTGGAATGGTTCTTGTGTGGCACAAGGTTTCATGGTGTGGTGCAAAATGTGCTTCATACACATGTGTTGTCAGTGGCTCGTGAGATCCATTTAGGCATAGTGAAACTAAAACAGATGTTGTGACTTGGTGTGGTGACCTTGCATAGACAGGGATATTGAAACTCTGATTAAAGATTATGGTCCGTCTGGTAAGTGGCAAGAAGGGTTGTCAGGCTCCTCCCCTATTGTACCCCATTGCCTGGGCCACCCAACCCTGGGAACAAACAGATGGACATCTCTAGAGTAATCCATGGTGTCCCTCACCACTAACGATGTATGGTTGTTGTGTAAGACTTACACTCAAAAGGCCCGGAGGTTACTGCAGTTGACGCAGTCACATCCTGTGTCATCATCAACAATCTGGAATCACTGTTTTCTTGCTGGGGGTTTCATAAGACCATTACTACCAATAATGGGCCTCAGTTCACCTGTAACCAATTGTTGTCATTTCTGGAATCAAACAGCATTCAGCATGTTTGCACCGCATATTACCCTCCGCAGGTCAATGGAGGAGTGGAATATTTCAACCAGACATTAAAAAATGGCATCAGAGCACACCAGGCATAAGGGTGTTCTTTTCATCAGGCTCTGCTTAATACCCTCTTGCCCTACAGATCATCCCAGCATACCATGACTGGAGTCTTGAGTGCATCATCCCATTTTTGATCAGTGTAAGCCTTGTGCCCTGCCTTCAATACCTCACGTTAAGCTGGCACTAGGCAGCAATATAGAATAAAACAACGGTTTTATCAATGAAAACAGGTCAAGAAGGTCAGCAGAACAGTCTCAGATTGGGTAAGAGTTCGCAATAAAAATTGTAACAACAAAATGGCCTCTTTCTGGTCCTCTCCAGCACAAGTCACCTGACAGCTTGGCCCAGGCACATTTGATCTTGTTGATGGTTCTCAGTGGCATGCCACAAGTAATCAAAGAGTGTCACCACCATCATCGACTGTATAATTTCACCCTACTAATGAACGCAATGCAAAATCCTTGGCCATTCCTAACACATGGCCAGGTAACCCTGGTGTCCAGTCTGACACAGCACAAAATGAAGTTGAGCCTGTTGTTCTATCCCAGGAGCCATCACCATGACCCACATGGGTGTGTGCATTCCCTAGGCACTTGGAGGCTGTTCTGTTATATACTTTCTTTGCTTTTGGGGAGCAATGATCCTCAATGTTTAGCTGTTTGGGGTAGGGGATTATTACAGGGTTCAATTATGTAGCTGTGTGCTGTAGGTCTGCATTTGTGAGATCAGTTTGATTGCTTTGGTCTGAGGAGTGAAGAGTGAACAAAATAAAAAAGGATTTTTGGCATTACACTTACCAGCTGTCAGCGTTTTTCTCTATCAGACATAGTACCAATGACAATTTAATCAAGGTAACCTTTGACACACCAAATCTTTGTAAAGGGTTCTTTCATCTAATTTTACAACATATACTATACTGTATAACACAAAACAAACTGTTTCAGAGCTGACAGCAATACAAAGTGTACCTAAACCTTAGCAGTATCCATACTTAATCTCTTTCTGGAAATCTTACTAAATAAGTACTGAGGGTTGGAGGAACTTGTGGTGGTATTGTTTTTCAAAATGTGTTACATGAGTTAATACCACAATGATATATTATCACTAAGGGGAAGAGGTGGAGATTAAACAAAAGAAAGTTTGGATGCTGCCAGAAAGTATGAATGAGATGCATATGTCAGATTCTGAATATATATTTCTTTATATTTAGTCCAAAAACAACTTTATTGACCAGGTGGTGCCCCACAACCTGTCCTTGGGGAGACAAGTGTGCCACTCAGTAAAGATCAGGAGGGAATTTTCAAATACCTTGAATAGCCAATTCATATACAAAGTATACCTGTGTTTGGGCTAATAACCCACAATTTAACTTGGTGAGCTAACAGGACAATAAAAATAACCACAACACAATTTAGCTCTCTGCTGTGCCCTTTAAATATCCGTTTGTTTTGCACAGTGCAACAGATGACCCAGTGTGCCAGGTTTGCCAGTGGATTTGATTAGGATATTCAGGTTTGGCTTTTTAAAAGGGCATCTCTCTTGTCAAAAAAACCATGAGAATTAAAGTGGCCTGATTTGGGTTTAACTCTTTAGATACATGTTAAATGCCACAGTTTGTTGGTGTAGATAAGAGTGCACCATGTTAACCAGAGAATTAGTGTACCCTCATTGGACTGGACAAACATCGTATACAATCAATATGTGAAATATGAATTCCTTTCATAACTTATGTGAATAATAATCTGGCTGTGAGCTATTAAGCAGATGTGAGCAGTTAGCTAACAAATTATTGTCATTTCCTTTCACTACACATTAATGCAGTGGTTAGCGCTGCTGCTTTACGGATCCAACAACCTGGACTTGAATGTATTGCCTGCTTTTATAAACCTGACAATATCAATTAGTGGGGAATGTAACTGTGCGAGTAAAAAGATCCAACGATTTGTCCTGTTTCCAGAAGATGTACAGTCACACACGATGTTTGGTGCTCATCTGAATGTATGCAGCACACAAGCAATAGCAGCTGGTGTGACCTTAAAGTATCTGGGGCCTCATGTATAATTCGCACTATAACATGACGTAAGCACAAAAGCTAAAATGTGCTTACGCACAGAAAATTCCAGATGCAGGAATCTGTGCGTACTCCAACTTCCGCGTTCTTCCGCTCCATAAATCCCGATCAGTGTGAAAACTAACGCACGTGCACGCGCCTTCCGTCCCGCCCCGTCTTCTCCCAGAATTACGCCTCTTTGAATATGCAAATCAATATAAATAGACCTTAAGCTCAGCGTTCTGTGAAAAGGCAATGGCAAAAGCAAGAGAGAAAAATAAGAATTTCAGCAAATACCAAGTGGAGGCAAAGAAAAACGTACTATTTGTTGGTTTATACAGTGGTATAATCAACAAAAGGAAGTTGATCGAGTGACATAGTGTGTTGGAGAAACAAGCTCAAGTTCACAAAGTCGCACAGTGCCCGACTTAAAAAAGAATTTGTCACATAGCAAAGTTGCTGTGAAAAGGCGAGACGTAGCCCACCGTCCGAGTGTCATATGGAAGCTTATTAGGGTACAGTGAGAAAAAAAAAAGGCACAGAGTAGGAAAAAAGCACGAAATGTTAACTTCAATCTCGAAATATCCACTTTAATCACGTAGTTTATTTTGTCATTAAAGTAGAACATAAACTTCATCTTAAAATCGTTTACTAGTTTCTCAAATCCCATCGTAACTAAAGTAGCACGTTAAATGCTTTATTTTGTATTTGATCTTCAATGTGCTCTATGTGTGTGAATCACTACGTGCGTCCGTTCTTTCTCTTTCTCTCACAGGACACAGAATCCATTACATTTGTGATATTACAGCTCTCTGAATAATTAAAATACTAAGATGTATACGTGATAGCTTTTTCATGATGATAGGAGTTAAAGCACGTTATTAAACAAGGGAACATGGTGCACGATTGTGCGCGACCTTCGATGAAATTACTGTAGCAGTATTGTCTCTTTCAAATGTACTATCCTCTAATTCCTGTCCTTACTTTTCCTTTCTCCAAATACCCAATCACCGCACAATCAGCTCTATAATAGACGTTAAGCCATCTGCAAGCTTACAACGACTATTCTTCAAAACTTTTAAGGAACATTGAAATATCTTCATAGTATGTGTTTAATTATTCTATCCGTCTATCCTCCTAGTGTTGCGCCATCCTCAGCAAATATACAAAGTGAGGCAGGAACAATATGTGAACTTGCTAGCGCTGCGGCACTGTGTCCTCACATGTTTAAATATTTACAATACAGATTATTTAAATGAACTTAAAGTTTTATCTGTATAATATAATCAACATATTTTGCTGCATTTCATCTTAAAAATGATATTGTCATCATATGTAAATACGTGCTTTATAATATATAATATTATAACTGTAGTGCAAGTTTACAGTGAGGTGATTGCACTTATAAGTACAAACAGTTCTACAAGGAGCAATTGATTGAGTGCATTTATAGTTCTTGGGATGAAACTGTTTTTGAACCGCGAGGTCTGTACAGGAAAGGCTTTGAAACGTTTTGCCGTGGCTGAGGCAGAGTGGGTTTGATGCTGTATACCGATAATTCTCTTTCCGATCAGCTGCTGCTGTGATTCCCCACTCAGATACAGTGAGATACAGTAAGTACTCCGAGTGGTGCAGTGAGAGTAATATGGAAAAAGATGATCCGTTGTGGCAACCCTTAACGGGAGCAGCTGAAAGAAGAAAAAAAGTTGCAGTGAGAGTTACAACGCTAAAGCAGTTATGGTATTTAGAATACTATGGCTATTCCCTAGGCCATTATATTGTTACAGGTTAATTACAATCAGATGCATTACACTACGGTAATAAACAATACAGTGCGGTTAGTTTCAGTGTGTTTATAAAGCCACGTCAGGAATGTGGTTCTAACAATTAAAGTGTAACCACACAGGAACAGTAGCACTGCTTTGACGCTGGGTGCCGCCAGTCTGCAAAACCGAGCGGAGAACTTGCATACGACAAGGTATGAGGTACCATGGAAGAGTGCGTGGCTTTACGTCAAGTGTAGGTTTTATACATCGCGACTTGAACGTGGAAATGTTCTTACGCAACATTTCTGTGCGTATGCACCGTTTATACATGAGGACCCTGGTGTGCTGGCTATAGCAAGTGGTGGGCACCAGCTAGAAAATGGTAAAATGGTGACCATGAGATAGTAAGTTGTACGCACCAAATTGTTTCCAAGGTAAAACAAAATACACCATGTCCCTTCACAGGCTCTGTGCATGTGTGCAAACTGATAGCTGTAAACATAAGTATGTACCTAAACCATCCAATCGTTTAATAAATAAAAGCCCACCCATTTGCTTTTTATATCACCATGCTACAAGAGATGGACGTGATGTCAAACTGAAGCACCATGGCCTTGGTAAAGTTGTACTTGGGTATCCCTGATGCATATTTTTGTAATATTTTTTAATCTATATTCATCTCATAGGCACTGATAGTATACTATATGTGCGTTGTGGGGTACAGCCCACACACAGACAGGTAGACATGCTGGTTTCACCACACACACGTTTATTTACAAGTATCAAGTACAATAAAGTGCACGAACCCAGTGCCTCAGCACCAATCACCCCTTTAAGTCCTGGCCGCACAACAATGCCTCTCACAATCTTCAGACCGCCTCCACTCCTCTCCTCTGAGCTCCGACCTCTTCCACCCGACTCTCGCCATCGAATGGAGGGAGGCGGCCCCTTTTATGCACCCCCAGATGGGCTCCAGGTGCTTCCTGAAGAGCCTCCGCCGACACACCTCCGTGTGGTGGAAGCACCAGCTGTGTAGCCGGAAGCCCTCCGGGTGTCCCTGATCCTCTTCCCCCCAGCACTTCCTGGTGTGGTGGAAGTGCTGAGGTCCAGGGCTCCCAAGGCATTGGGGCACCCCTGGCGGTGACCACGAGCCCCTACAGGGTTGGGCTTCCAAGCCCTCTACCCGTGGCCCCCAACACAACCAGGGCGGTCGCCCCCTCATGGTCTGGAGGAGGCACAAACCCTCCTCCGGTCCTCCTGGGCATCCCGGCTGGGTACCACTCCCAGCCGCGTGCCACAGTGTGAAAACATCTTGTACATACGAAAAAGTATCCTATACATACGAAGCAAGGGTTATCCCATAATTTCTTTCCACTGAGTGGTTCAGAGCTTCCATATCTAATTGATAACATTTTAGAATAATCTTTTATATTGAAGGAAAGGACATTTTCCCTTTTGTTGATTTAAAAATTTGCTCTTGCTGTAGGCTCTCCTCTCTTACTCTCGGGTGGAGGGTTGAACTCTGTTTTGTTAAGTTTATCCTGATTATACAGTATGTAATGTTATCTTCTTTGTTGTAAAAGTTAGGCTTAATCATATGGAATGTTATTTTCTTGAATTATAATAAAAAAAGTTCAGTTTATGTTGGTAAAGGTCTGCACACCGCTTTACTCGGTAGACCAGCAATAGTTAAGTTGAACCTTGAGCCCAGACTGAAAGCCACTGCTGTTATAACACTAAAAGTTTCCCTCACTTGTTCAATAGCTTGTGTATGGTGTATTAGACATAAACCACCCAGATAAGTAGCAATCCCCAGAGGGGCAAAGTGAGAGAGGAAGTTCCTTCCATGGAGTACTTAGGTATCAGACCCAAAGTGGAAAAGCAAATGTATTGGTGCTTAGGTATGGTGCTAGAACTCAAAAACAATGGTATGTAGAAAATATTAGAAACACTATTATGAGAAGAGGCCATTCAGCCAGTATGGTTTTCCATCCTATTCACCTAGATTGGCCAGAATAACATCACACCGAGATCTAAAGTCTTGCTCTTCACCATACTACTGGGCAATTTATTCCAAGTAGAATAATTTAATATTGGTGTGAAATCTGCCCTTAAGTTTCCAACCATGTCCCTATGTGCTTGCTGCAGATTTTAAAGTAACAACTGGGATCTACTGTACTATTTACTTTCATGATATGCAACATTTCAGCCATGTCCCCTCTTGATCTGTTTGCTTAAACTGAAAAAGTTCAGCTCCTTCAAGCTCATATAGCTAATGCGGTACCTCATACTTCTGGAATCAGCATATTCGGCTGTGCAATTTCCCTAGCATTGCAAATCATTTTTTGTAGTATGGAGACTAGTGATGAGCAAAGTATGCTGACTTTGCCTTGTCTTAAATTCAATGAAACTGGAAATGTTCAAGAACTTCCCTGAACTCTGCGAAATACATTGAAGTCAATAGGGAAGGAATTTTAACTAGTTTTGAGTGGATTATAAATGGTACAGTAGTCTTTTAAGTGCCCTTGATGGAAAGAAAACCACCTGCCAATTATGCTGGACCAATTATTATGGTCAAAAATGTGACCTCAGCTGTGAGGCAGCAGTGCTATCCACTTAACCACATAGTGCCCCCCTGAAATTAAATTAATAGAAATACCAGTAAATTGTCTGCTACTGCCATAAGACAGGAACCATGAATTCATTAAGGCTTTCCCCCATAGATTTGTTAGCTGGTACTCACCTCTGAGACCAAATATATAGATGGTTTATTTTTTTACCAGATGCTTTTGCTTGTTCACTGCCATGCACATGGATTTCTCTCTCCTTTTTTACTGTAACTGCATAGCAGTTTGGGTAATACTTTTAAGGAGGTACGCTCACATACAAATCCATACATAAAAGCATTACCTTTAAGACACAGATACCTACAGGTGCTGGCATTGTGTAACCTTAACAAGGAGCTGGACCTGTCAACTGACTCATTCTCATTTGGCCTCAGGGCTGTTTTGCTGCAAAATGACAAAAGGCACTGGAGACCTGTGACATATGCATAGCTTTAGATGGAACACAGGCATGCTCAAGTAGAAAAGTAAGCCATGGGCAAAACCTGGGGATGTGAATGGTTCAGAGATTTCTTCATTGAGCAACATATTCATAGACAGATAAGCCTCTGGTAAGTTTGTTAGGAATCGGTCTAAGCCCTTGTTGAGGATTCAGAAGTTCCATGTAGAGCTTATCAGATTAGTCATGTTTCAGGCAAGACATTGCTAACAGAAACCTTGTCTCTGTCATCAGTAAAACATTGTGAGGATGTACAGTAAGTACATCAAATGTTGACATGGAGACTACCAACATTTACAGTTGTGCTTGAAAGTTTGTGAACCCTTTAGAATTTTCTATATTTCTGCTTAAATATGACCTAAATCATCATCAGATTTTCACTCAAGTCCTAAAAGTAAATAAAGAGAAACCAGTTAAACAATTGAGACATATTCTACTTGGTCATTTATTTATTAAGGAAAATGATCGAATATTACTTGTTTGTGAGTGGCAAAAGTATGCGAACCTTTGCTTTTAGTATTTGGTGTGACCCCCCCTTTGCAGTAATAACTGCAACTAAACGTTTCCGGTAACTTTTGATCATTCCTGCACAGCGGCTTGAAGGAATTTTAGCCCATTCCTCCGTACAGAACAGCTTCAACTCTGGGAAGTTGATGGGTTTCCTCACATTAACTGCTCACTTCAGGTCCTTCCACAACATTTCGATTGGATTAAGGTCAGGACTTTGACTTGGCCACTCCAAAACATTAACTGCATTCTTCTTTAACCATTCTTTGGTAGAACGACTTGTGTGCTTGTTTTGCTGCATGACCCACTTTCTCTTGAGATTCAGTTCATGGACAGATGTCCTGACATTTTCCTTTAGAATTCTCTGATATAATTCAGAATTCATTGTTCCATCAATTAAGGCAAGCCATCCTGGCCCAGATGCAGCAAAACAGGCCCAAACCATGATACTACCACCACCATGTTTCACAAATGGGATAAGGTTCTTATGCTGGAATGCAGTGTTTTCCTTTCTCCAAACATAACGCTTTTCATTTAAACCAAAAAGTTCTATTTTGGTCTCATCCGTCAACAAAACATTCTTCCAATACCCTTCTGGTTTGTCCACGTGATCTTTAGCAAACTACAGACTAGCAGCAATGATTTTTTTGGAGAGCAGTGGCTTTCTCCTTGCAACCCTGCCATGCACACCATTGTTGTTCAGTGTTCTCCTGATGGTGGACTCATGAACATGAACATTAGCCAATGTGAGAGATGCCTTCAGTTGCTTAGAAGTTACCCTTGGGTCCTTTGTGACCTCGCCAACTATTACACGCCTTGCTCTTGGAGCGATCTTTGTTGGTCGACCACTCCTGGGGAGAGTAACAATGGTCTTGAATTTCCTCCATTTGTACATAATCTGTCTGACTGTGGATTGGTGGAGTCCAAACTCTTTAGAGATGGTTTTGTAAGCTTTTCCAGCCTGAGATGATGTGTCACCCCTTACAGTTCATCAGGGCCTCCTGTTAAAAGGCTCAAGACTAACTATACTCTTTGCCATGTAGAATAGCATCTTAGAGAAACTGCATGAAGGCTATCAATTGCAAAATGTAGGGAGAGGGTTTAAAAGACTGTGTGGTGGCCTCAACTAAGCAAGCAGTTAAACTGGTGTGGAACTGCAGAGTCTGTGTCAAAGAGTGGGTCAATACTGAAGAGACAGTGATGTCTGGTGAACTGCTAGAGAAACTTTGCCAAAAACTGCCTGCATACATGTTTTCACTGAATGGTCACAGCAGCTTAATATTGTTTGACTATTTCTCCCAATTTGTGAAAATCAAGCTGACCCCCACTAGATCAGAAGATTTTGCCAGTTTATTTTACTAGGCATGGTATTCCTTAAATTATTTTATTCAATAATGGGCCTGTGTTTTTTTGGACATAATTTAGCTCAGTTTACAAATACGTATGGGTTCTAACAAATCACTGGTTGCCCAAAGTTTACTAATAGTAATGAGGAGGCAGATCATGATTTCCAGGCAATCAAAAGAATGCTCAATAAAGCACAAAATTCTTATTTGGCTCTCTTTGCATATAGAACAACCCCAATGACCAATGCTTACAGCCCTGCTCAGTCCCTGAACTTCCAGATTTATAGGCTGTAGACAACAAACACAGGAGAGACAGGAGAAAGAGGGAGATGTGTCGTTAACAAGAGACCCCTTTGCATGAAGTTAGAGTTCACAATTGACAAGGCAGGAGATTTGGGGTCACTGATACAGAGTCCCAAGGGACTGTGATATCAGTATATCCTTTCCCATGCTACTACCTGATGGAAGGGGAACCTGGCACCATCGGAAAGAACTAAAAACAACTTTTGCCTATGCAACCAATCGAGGGGAAGTCCTACAGAGGAAGAAACCTCACACCTTTCCCCAGTTCAATCACTCCCCACAGTTTTTAGAAAAAGCTGATTAAATCAAAGACTGGGATAATAAATATCTGATATGTTAAATGCAGTCTTCCATTCACCTCTTCTTTGACAGACTTGAGATTGTACAGTATGTGCTATCAAAATCCAAACTAATAAAAAATCTGAAGATTTTTCTTTTGTTGAGCAGTGAAGAGATCAGATGGTGAGAGTAGCTATTCATAAATGTTGTTTACATAGGCCTGTGCTGTCCAGCTTTGTGGTATCCTCTGTCACCTGTTCAACCTGGTTCTAAGGCTCCAGAAAGTACAGCTTCTTTGGAAAACATTGTTCCTGTTCCAAAGAGGGCAGGCACTTCTCTTAATGCCTACAAACCAGTGGTAATTAATGTCTCGCATCATGAAGACCTCTGAGGGTACCTGTCCTGGAATATAGGAATCCTATTGTGGTACAGGTGAACGAGTCAATGTTATCCTGGATAACAGACTGTCGAGAGACTCAAGTACTATGTTTCTGATATGGATAGGAGCAACACTGAAGCATCACAAGAAACAGTCCTGTCTACTTTTTTTCTTCACTCTGTACACCTCTGACTATAAACACCACCAGGAAAATTCTCAAATTATTCTGCAGAAAGTCTCAGATGGGTGTATTGACAAGGGAAGACACAGTATGGGAGTCAGGTGAAGAACTTACTTTCTAGGTGCAAAGAGAAATGTCTGCATCTCAACATCAGCAAAACCAAGGAACCGGTTATTGACGTTTGTCATACCTCTATATTCACTTTTCATGAGTGCTCTCTTACAAGTACTTGGGGGTCCATGGCCATGACAAGAATTGTCTTGCTTGTTTTGGCTTTGGTGTTAGAATTTTGGCCTTCATTTGTACTAATTCTGCTCAATGTTCTTTGCTACTGTTGTGTCTTGTCCCTTAAATCAGGGGTGTCTAACTCCGGGCCTGGAGGGCCGCAGTGGCTGCAGGTTTTCATTCTAACCCTTTTCCTAATCACTGACCAGTTTTCGCTGCCAATTAACTTCTTTTCCCTTCATTTTAATAGCCCTGTTTTTACAGATTCAGCCCTCTGAATTGATTCCTTTCTTCATTAAATGACAGCCAAACAGAAATGAGATGTGAAGTGAGCCGACAGATGACCAGCTAAACTGGGATTTCAAACACCAACCAATCTGTTAACGAGAAGCCAATTCTTGCTGGTAATTAAAGCAGTTATTTAATTCAACAGCTTGTTGCTGCTCTCATTCTGCTACAGCAGACATTTCCAAAACTGTTGATTTTCTGTTTTTTTTTCCTAAGACCATTGTCAAAATGTTTTGGTGACCTGAGAGATCAAATTTACTGAGACCACCTTCACCTTTCTTTATTTTCAGATATTGTGAGATGGGCACAGGTGTGCTGGACATGTGGCAGCTTGTTTGTGTCTCATTATTGTTTGGCTGCTAATTAAAGAAAAACAAAAACTACTAAGGGGTCTGAGTCAAGTTAATTAAAATTAAGGCAAAAAAGTTAATTAGCAGCAAAAACTGGTCACTAATGAAGGAGATGGTTAGAATGAAAACCTGCAGACACTGCAGCCCTCTAGGACCAGAGTTTCGACATCCCTGCCTTAAGAGAAAAGGACAAGGAGATTAAGATTTAATTTCTTAAATAAGTATTCTGTCTCTCACAACAATCATAATGCCACTGGGGGCAACTCTTATGAAGTCTGCTTGATCATTGGCGAAATTGAGTAAGCTTCTGGGATTTGACCAACAGTAGCACAGTTACCCAAACACAATGAAACTATCAAGTCTCCATACTCTGAACACAATATTGGGAAATACAACACGGCATTAAACTACCAGATGTCCATATGATACATTGTTAAAAGTATCATAAACTCTGTTAGGGAGTTAAAAATCCAGGGGCTTCTGTGAGTGTTAATGTAGGCTTGCTTTGAGTATAATGCTATTTTGTGAACTTTGGCTACTGATCTCTGCAGTTAGTATGACAAAACTACTCTTAATCCCTTACAGAACAAGCAAGACTTCTATCACTTCCCTTAAAATTATTTCATAAGAGTTACAATAAAAAAAGTTATCAGTTGTAACAAAAACAAATAAAAACTGATCATCATTTGCATATTTGCAACAAAACGTAGGCCTTTCTTAAATTCCAAAAATATGTAACATTAACTTAGAAGTCAAATGCTATCAAACTCCACACCTGTCTGCTAAAATAAGATATACCCATCCACATCATCATATAACTCAAAACTGAAGACTCATTACTTCAGTGTAGCATACTCCTACTGGGCTGCTGATGAGCCTTTTCATTGTATAACACTTTTTTTTGTTTTTAAGTCATTGTGATTGACTTTGCCTAGGCTTTGAGTTTCTAAGTCTCAGATTGAATGGCAGACATTAACATTTCAAGCAGTAGACCCAATCTCTGAAATCATGCGTTTTAGTCTGTATCATATATTAAGGAAGGCCTAGTTGGCTTAGGTCAGACTTCGACTTGCCTTTAACTATTGATCACAAACCCTAGAGGTTTACATTCCTTGGAAGATATATGGATTATAGTTTTATTTTCCTTCCTCCAAGGTCTATAGCTTACATATTTGCTTATATTATTACTCTGGAAAGTTGTAAGAATGTATTGAAAATATGTAGAGTTAAATCAATGTCTAGTTGTTTTGGTGTGAACATATTACATTATTTATTATTTCTTCCCTTTTCAATTTTATTTTGACTATACAGTGTTATGTTTTTGTACATGGGAGTATAATATAAATTGATTCTAAATTAATTTTCTTTGTCTGTATATTAAAGAATTATAGACTGGCTTCTTTAACATAATGAAAATATTCTAGATGAAAACTGGATTATGGAAGACAAGATCCAGTGAAGTTGATACAATACATTCATACTTTGCCATAATGTTTCAAAAATAAATTTGTCCACTTCTCATATGATGCACAAAATTGAAAGAGTACTCCATATGCTATCCAAAATGGATAAATTTATCACATTTTATGCAATGTCATATAGCAACGAAAATTAAGTTAACTTTGCATGAAACTAAAATAAAGTTATTTACTATTACGTCTAAGGAATATTAGGAAAAAGTCTGTTGTAAGAGGTTGTCTGGCTCTCATATGGCTTCTAGAGGCAGAAAAGTTATGAATTCTGGGGAGGTAGGTTAGGAGCATACACTGATTTTACAGCGTGTTGCCACAACCACCACATAATGAACCACCTGGATTGAGACACAAGTGCAGCAGGTGACACCTCAGCACCACACTGGAGTACCAATCCTGCTACTAGTCCCCAAGTTTTCCCTGTAAGTTGGAGGGCCTGCTTGAAGGGCTGGATGCAGATTAACATCATACCCAGAACAAAGCAATTGCAGGTTATGGGCCTTACTCACAGGCCCAATGGAGTAGAGCCGCTTCTGGCATTTACATGATTTTAACCAGCAACCTTCTGAATGCCAGTGCAGATCCCTAGCCTCAGATCCACCACTACTGGGGACAGACAAAATATGCCTTGTACTTTCAAAAGAATAAGACAGTCTGTTCATTAGGGTCTACCAGGAGAAAGAACATATAGTTACAAGTGCTATAATAAAAAGGGGGTTGGGGGGGGGGGGGGGGGGCGAGCGGGGAGGGAGTTATGATGATTTCATGGGGCTGTGACCGACAGAGGCCCTCAAATATATTGTAAGAGCCAATCTTAGAAAGTTAATGCTTTAAGTTAGTCATATTAGTGTTTGCTTAATTGAAGAGAATATAATTCTCTCTGATAGCTATAGATTATGGTATAACCTCTCTCCTGTAAGTTGTATCTGTAATACAGTATGTTAGGAATAGGTCCAACTGCTAGCAGGGACTGAAGGACCCATTGGCAGTTTGCAAATGTGATAGGCATACAGTTTTCTGATTGTTTAGATGTGTTTCAACTGTAGAAACTAAACAAACAAATATAAAAGCTTTAAAATAGAACTTTTCTTAAATCAGAACTTTTCTATACTTCAAAATACCAACTTTTCTCTAATTTTGTATGAACTGTTTTACTTTGCATTTTTACTAAAGCTTTTAAAAACAAAACTATTTTGTCTGTGGAATCATTTCAATGTGTCAGGTTATTGCCAGAGTCCCATGAAACAAACTAAAGCGTCAGAAATTTGGTAATTTTAGGTAAACACAGCTACACATATTTACGAGCATGTTATTAAAGTTACATTTACTTACAATTTAGAAACATTTTTGCCAAAAGTAACAATCCAGGCAATCTGTACATTGTATCCAATGTACAGGCATGTTAGGCATGTTCTTCACTTGTCTGAAACGTAGACCGGAAAATCCAGTTCTACAGACTTACTAGGTAGCATTAGATGCATGTTTTGCTTAAATTGCAATGTTAAAGCCAAATTCCTGGTTCTAAAAAAAAAAAAAAAAAAAAAAAAAAGGAAAGACAACTTTAAACAAGGAAGCTGTAACAGTAGGTCACTCAGTTTTTCTCAGGGAAAGGTCAGTTTATTAATATTAGTCCATTCTCCATATATGCTGAAACAAAATGGTTTGCAGAATCATTTGTTACCTAACCCATGAACCAAAAGATCAAAATGGCTAATTAAAAGCCAGTCATGCATAAGTCATGGATGCATATTTTTTTTATTAAGTAATCCACAAGGAATGTGCTTTATCACAGTGAAAAGAAAACACATTTCTGTTTCAAAAGGTTAATGGTAGACAGCTTTTTAATGTTAACTTAGTAGGGGGTGTCTCCCCCTTCTCGCTTCGCTTGCCAACCCCCCTGCCTGCACTACGCACCAGCAACTTCACGTCTCTGTTGCTCGTGTATGTGGATTTCACTTTCACCAAACAACAAATCTTAATTCTCGTAGATACGCCTCTTCATTGGGAAGAAACGCTACTTTTCCCTGATGGCAACACAAATTAGATGATCTACAAGTCTCCATATTATCTATTTTTCCTGTTCCGTTATTTCACAGAGTAATTTCTGTTTGTTTGCGCTAATGCTATCTTTCCTATCTTTTTTTTGAGACTTTCGAATTTTCGTACTTTCATTATCTCAAACCTGCTCTGCATGTGTATTGTGCCAACGTTTTTGAATTCTTTACGACATTCTACTTTGTCATTTGCTCTTTGTTTTTGTTATTGCCGGCTTTGGGCATGGTTAAATCTCTTGGCACAAAGTCTTCTCGCGGGACGTGAAAGTGTCTCTTTGAGAAAGTCACATCTCACGTCTCTTCCCAAGATTTTTTATTACAATAATAGAGAGAAAACTTTTTTCTTCAATGACACTTTAAATGTAAGAAACTCCCAGGTCCTTTGTTAGATTTTAATGCTGAATCACTAATGGCAGCAAAACTGCTTTCACATAATTTTCCACAAAATAAAATTGACTGGAATATAAGATGTATTTTGCATATAAATAAGTCTATACTTATAAATGCTTAGGCTGATATTGTTAGTTCTATTTGGGATATGTTTGATATTGGTGGCAGTATTTTAGATTACCACAAATTTACATCAAAATATGATTTCTTTGGATCATTTCCAGAATTTAAGTTTTAAATGGTATTCCACTAAACTTGTAATATTTATGTAAGCATTCTTATATAATTGTCCCAAGCATTCCTATTTATTGCCACTCTGTTCTGGAACAAAAATGTAAATATTTGCCAAGATTTATATGCATTTTATTTAATTAGATTAATCCAAGAGCATATAGTTTATGGAGAGCCATTAATAAAGGATAAAATTAACTGGCAGAAAGCTTAATTGTTCTGTTGCCAAATGTTTATGAAATCCAATAGAAAATCTATACTAATAAAAGGCAAAGCCCTCACTGACTGACTGACTGACTCACTCATCACTAATTCTCCAACTTCCCGTGTAGGTAGAAGGCTGAAATTTGGCAGGCTCATTCCTTACAGCTTCCTTACAAAAGTTAAGCAGGTTTCATTTCAAAATTCTATGCGTAACGGTTATAACGGTTGACAACATCCGCCATGTTAAACTTTCTTATTTATGGCACCATCTTCATGAAATTTGGTAGGCAGCTTCCCTGCGCTAACCAAAACCGATGTATGTACTTATTTCGGTGGTATGACGCCACTGTCGGCTGCCATATTGAACTTTCCAATGTCACTAATTCTCCAACTTTCCGTGTAGGTAGAAGGCTGAAATTTGGCAGGCTCATTCCTTACAGCTTACTTACAAAAAGTTAAGCAGGTTTCATTTCGAAATTCTATGCATAACGGTCGACAACATCCGCCATGTTAACTCTTATTTATGGCCCCATCTTCACGAAACTCTCAAAAGCTGGATGCGAAGTTATCGATGAAACCGGTTTTATGCTTACAACACTTGAGAGATGCCGAAAGTCACTTCAACACAACAAGTCTTGCAAATACTAGCGTAATTGAAACAAACCATGAAACTCAAACCGATTATGACAACAATCCAAGCTGTGAGATTTGATGCAAGATTGCTTTTAACAAGTCTAACTGTACGTTGCATGCTCAAGAGTAAGCTCAGCGCACAGCTTGGTCATATTACAACCGGGGGGCCGAACTGACAATGTGGTATACAAAGAGATCCTTAACAAATAATTATTGGTATATTTTCCCTCAGTTTAAAAAGGTTAACTTTTCTTCTTAATAATTAATATGAGTAACAGTGCTTGGATTGGGTATTACCTAGCTTAAAGTGGGCTATAGTGAACCTGCCAACAATAGAGGTGGCGACACCGTTAAAGAGCTCCGGCCTTTGCCTACCGATAAAGGATTGGTGGTGCAAGGGGGTTGCATATGGAGGCACTGCTGGGATATTTTTGATTTGAGATTTATGTTGGATACCTGTGTGTTCACTAAGTTTTTCTTTCTATTTAAAGTATATGTTTTATTACTGTGAAACTTGTATGTTGTAAAATGTTCAAAATTTGAATTTTATGCTGGTCTGATTTTGAGTGGTACTACATTGCTAAGTGAGACACATGAGTTTTTGTGTGTAAGCATGGAGGATGCAGAAGGGAGTAATCTTTTATCAGTTGACTTGAGCAACTGGTGCAGAAGAGGTATAGAACCCCGCTCATGCTGTAATGTTAACTGGTATCAGAGAAGATACAGAGATAGCACATACTGAGGAAGCCTTGCATGGTATTAAAGTTTTAGGATGTGTCCGAGTAAGGGGCAAAATGTACAGCCCTAAACAAAGGAGTTTAAAGGTGCTTTGCGAATGCTGTTCTGAGGTGGACCCAGCGACAGTTCCCCCAGAAGTTGCCTAATGGTGGGGAGGGGAATGTTTGGAAACTGGCGACTACCAATAGAGTGGATGGTAGCCCAGAAAGTTTCGCTGGAAAATTAGAAAATCTACTTAAAGATGAAGGTATGACTATGGATTAAGTACAAGCTCTGTACATGAGTGATACGTCTGGTCAAAGTAACCCAGAGTCTATTATTCGGGCTGTTGGGGAGCTGATAGGAAAGACAGTCAGGCCCTCAAATGAAAATAATGCCTATAGGTGTTTAAGGGTTTTTTCTGGTGTGAGTCCCACACCCGCAGGTGAAGAAAGCTTAGATGTTTGGGTTGATCAAGCAAGGCTTATAGTGGAGGAATGTGACTGCTCTGATAAAGAGAAGAGGTTAATTGAGAGTCTGAAAGGACCAGCTTTAGAAGTCATTCAAGCTGTAAGAGTGGCTAATCCTGATGCTCGGCCTGCAGAATATATTGAGGCTGTAGAAAACATATTTAGGACAACGGAGTTGGGGGAAGACTTATACATTGATTTTAGGATGCTACGTCAGCAACGAGGGAAACTATTGTCTGCGTTCCTCAGGAGATTAGAGAAGTTGCTTGCTAAAGTAGTGCGGAAGGGAGGACTTTCGGCTGATCTAGCAGATAAAGCACGGGTGGAACAGTTATTAAGAGGGGCTACTGAGTCTGAACTTATGCTACTACATCTCAGATTAAGGGAGAGAAAAAACCCCCATCATTTTTGAAACTGCTCACAGAAATTCGTGAGGAGGAGGAATGGGATGAGCGTAGACAGCAGTCAAGTTGGTGCACAAAGCAACCCTGAGTTCGCTCCACTCGTGTGCAGTAAGAGGTTAATCCTGGGTCAGTTGACTTTAACAGTTTAAAAGTGGAAATTTCCGATTTGAAAGTACAGTTAGAGAAGACCCCTAGATTGGCACAGTCCAAAGCTGCAAGTGTCCCTGCTAAGACAAAAAATATGAAGTTTGAGAAAGATGCTGAACTGCAGGCGTTGCAGAAACAAGTGATGGACCTGCAAAGGGAGCTAAAAGTGTTAACCGTACAACCCCTACAGAGACCTATAAATGAGTCAAAAAAGACTGCTATAAGTGTGGAGCGGATGGTCAGGTATCAAATAGATGTCAAAAATGCTGAAAACTATGCAGTAGTGATACATAAATTGTTATGTGCTATGCGTAAATTAAAGCACAGTACACAAGGAACTATGGTTGCCAAGGACCAGCGAAGTTATTTTGTTAAGAAACATACTACACAGATTTTGTCGGTTACTCATGATTTGCCCAAGGGACTGGTGGAACCCTCGGCTGTATTGTTTGTTAAGGTATGCGGGATCCCCTGCAACGCTTTATTGGACAGTGGGTCTCAAGTAACCATTATTTTTGAAAGTGGTATGCCAAGCATTTGTCGCATGTGCCTATGTACCCAGTATCAGGACTTTGCATATGGGGTCTGAATGAGTCCAGTTACCCATATAAAGGATATGTAATAGTGGAACTTGAATTCCCCCAGGATTTGACTGGAGTGAAAGAGTCTTTATCAGTACTGGCTCTAGTTTGTCCGGAGCCTAGAGGTCCAGACCATGTGCCTGTGATTATTGGGACCAACGCTAATCTTTTCATGCGATTGTCTAAATTATGTCAGGGAACTATAGGAGCCAAGTGGACACAGTCACTACATAGAAGTTCCCAGGTGAGCGAGTTTCCCCTACTGCCAGCAGTGCAAAATTAATTCAGTGAAGAGGTTGGAGACCTAGTAAGATGGTTGGGACCCAAACCCCTAACCATAGCACCTCTGGGAGACTGCTATGCCACTTGTCAACTGGAACAGCTACAGTGTGGGCCTGCAGATATTGTTATGGTGGATGTCTCCGCAGATGACATCCTTCCACTGGGACTCTTAGTGCAGCCAGTAGTACTCCCTGTAGAAAACAGATAGGGTGATCAAGTTAAAGTGTTGATACAGAATGAGTCCCTGAGACAGACCACGGTTCCAGTGGGGATGATTATAGCCAAAGTCTATAAGGTAGACACCGTGACGGCCCCTATGAAGATACCCCAGGCACACCAAGCATTGAAGACAGAGTTTTTTTAACTTTGGGGATTCCCCAATCTCACCATATTGGAAGAAGAGGATTAGCAGTAAATTATCAGAGAGACGGGATGTTTTCTCAGTGCAAAAATGAGATGTGGGATTGGTGAAAGGAGTGGAGCACCACATTAGATTAAGTGATTCTAGGCCTTTTCGAGAAAGATCACGCTGCTTGGCACCTGCTGATGTGGAGGATGTAAGACAACATCTACAGGAATTAATGGCAGCTGGAATAATCAAAGAAGCCCTTATGCTTCACCCATTGTAGTGGCTCGGAAAAAGAATGGAGATATAAGAATGTGCATAGATTATCGTACGTTAAATAGTCGCACCATACCAGATCAGTATACTACACCGCGCATTGAGGAGGCCTTAGACTGTTTAGCTGGGAGTAAATGGTTCTCTGTTTTGGACCTCCGCAGCGGGTATTATCAAATAGCAATGGCAGATAAGGACAAGGAGAAGACTGCGTTTATATGCCCGCTTGGTTTCTACCAGTTTGAGCGGATGCCCCAAGGTGTCCCTGGAGCTCCTGCCACGTTCCAAAGGCTGATGGAGAAAGCTCTGGGAGATATGCACCTTCTCCAAGTCATGGTATATCTTGATGACATAATAGTTTTTAGCAAGACTTTAGAAGAGCATGAAGAACAGTTACTACGGGTCCTTGACAGGCTGGAGGGGGTTGGGTTAAAGGTGTCAGTAGATAAATGTCAATTTTGTCAACCTCGTGTTAAATATGTGGGGCACATTGTATCTGCAGCTGGCATTTCCACCGACCCTGAAAAAATAGAGGCTTTGACAGGCTGGAAGCTGCCTACTAATCTGAAAGAACTGAGGTCATTTCTGGGATTTTGTGCTTACTATAGGTGTTTTGTGGCAAACTACTCCACCGTGGTTCGACCGTTAACTGAGCTCACTAAGGGTTTTCCTCCTAAACGGGAACAGAGACACATCATTACAAAGACAAAGAAATATTTTAATGAAACTGACCCTTTTGATGAGAGATGGGAGGAGTCCTGTACCACAGCGTTTCGACAGATAATTCATTGTCTGACACACACCCCTGTGTTGGCATTTGCGGACCCCAGTAAGCCCTACATTTTACATATTGATGCAAGTATGAATGGGCTTGGAGCTGTACTTAACCAGGAGTACCCAGAAGGTATGCGGCCTGTGGCATTTGCCAGTTGTAAACTTAGCAACAGTGAGCGGTGTTACCCAGTACATCAGTTAGAGTTTTTGGCACTCAAGTGGGCTGTAGTAGACAAGTTTCACGATTACCTATAAGGTGTTAAGTTTACCATCCGAACGGACAACAACCCATTAACTGAATGCCACTGGGCATCGATGGCTCGCTGCACTGTCTACTTATAATCTTAACCTACAATATCGCCCTGGAAAACACAACATACTGTAGATGCCGATGTGCTATCTAGGCATCCATATGAAAGGGATGGAGAACCTTGGACAGAGATATCACAGGCAGGGATTAAGGCCATTTGCAAACCAATCAGTACTCAGGTGAATTTTGAGGATTCTTTACGCTTAGTGGACCAGTTGGGTGTTTCACCTGCTGCCATTCCACCAGCATATGCATTTCCCACACGTCTGGAGATGTGTCCACTAGCACAGCTGACTCCGCAGGAGATACAGCAAGGGCAGGAATCAGATTCCCTCATAGGGAAAGTTAGACTGGATGTGATGAAAGGAACTTTAGCCACATCATTACACAGGGACGTACAGGTGCCACTCTTCTACAAAGGGAAGGGAATAAACTAGTGGTGAGAGAAGGGCTACTGTACAGAATAACTAAAACACTTGGGAAAGAGAGAAAACAGCTGGTATTACCTGACAAATATCGAAGAATGGTGTTGAAGGCACTACATGATGATTGTGGACACCTTGGATTTGAATGCACTACAGAGTTGGTTAAAGATCGGCTCTTTTGGCCCAAAATGACTTTGGAAATTGAGAGGTATGTAAAAAAAACTGTGGCAGGTGAAAAACACTGTGGCAGGTGTATAGCCAGGAAGACGATTCCTACAAGGGCTTCAGTTTTACATCGGATAACCAGTAGTGGGCCAATGGACCTAGTGTGCATTGATTTTTTTATCCATAGAGCCCGATTCTAGGGGAATGGCTAATGTATTGGTGATAACTGATCATTTCACCAGATATGCCCAAGCTTTTCCTACTAAGGATCAGAAAGCAATAACCGTGGCTAAGGTCCTCTGTGAGAAATTTTTTGTGCATTATGGACTCCCATCTAGAATACACTCTGACCAAGGCTGTGACTTTGAGAGCAGATTAAATTAAAGAACTCTTGAGTATGCTGGGAATAAAAAAAATCTAGGACTTCTCCATACCATCCTCAAGGGGACACACAGCCAGAGCGATTCATTCGTACACTGCTGTCAATGCTTGGCACTCTTGATCCAGTCCAGAAACAAAAATGGAGTCAGCATATCAGTCAGTTAGTGCATGCGTATAATTGTACCAAAAGTGATTCAACAGGATATTCCCCTTATCTGCTGATGTTTGGACGTGAAGCCCGGTTGCCCATAGACATTTGTGTTGGCACTTCTCTGAATGAAAGTGATAACGTTAACCCTCAAAATTATGTCAGAAGGATTAGGGATGAGTTACACCAAGCTTACCAGCTTGCATCTGAAGCAGCCAATCGATCACATCTAAAAAATAAGGCTCGATATGACCAACGTGTGAAGCAGCACCCACTGGAAAAGGGTGACAGAGTTTTGCTTAGGAATGTTGGCATCACAGGAAAGCATAAGTTAATGGATAGATGGAAATCTGACCCCTATATAGTGGTGGAGAGATTGCCCAATTTACCTGTTTACCGCATTAAACCAGAGAAGGGAAATGGAGTGGTGAAGACCATGCATAGAGACCATCTATTGCCAATAGGTCATCTGGTTAGAATACCTACCACTACCGACATGGAAAATGTCAGTAGGAGGCCAATGACTAGGGTGTGGAGAGTACCAAATAAGAATTCTTTCCTCAAAAGAAACGAAATTCCAAGTACAAGTACTGTGGTTAACTCCGAGTCTGAGGAGTATTTGTCTGGGTTAGAGGTGTAGGATTATTATGAGCCGAGTAGAGTGCTTACCGAACAAGGGTTGCCACAGTTAAAGACATTGTCTCAGTCACTGCCATATACTTCTACTGAACCAGATAACGTAGAATGTAGGTCAGAGGCAGATGTAGAAAGGGAGCGAGAGACAGTGGAAGAAACTGAAAGTGACAACGGTGTTCATTTGGGCTCTGATGCTGTTGGGAACACCGATTTAGAAAGGGGAGATGTTCTTAGTACGAGTGATTCACAGGAAGGGGCAGGAATGGGGAAAAACGGTATACCCCGACGAATGGTGAAGCCCGTTATTCGTTTGACTTACGATCGTATGGGGGAGCCAACTAATGTGCCTTTGACAGTGATACATCAGGGAATAGTTTTACAGATTGGAGGTGAACCAGAGGTACAGGAGGTTGAGAAACCCAAAGGTTCAGGTCACCATGCAAATTCATGTGCTAGTTGCTGTGTTAGGTTTGTGCCTTACCCTTGTAGTGAAAGTGGCGGAAGTCGATGAGGACATCTAGACTTTAGATGGAGGGTGTAACCTGGTCAGGTTTCAAAAGGAAAATATAACCTTGTTTGTGTAAATAAAGTTTATTGAAGGAATTGGGATACAAGTTGTGGGGGTTGGGTAAAGTTGAGGATATATATGTGTCGCCCGATTGGCGAGAGAGGAGTTCATTGCCAGAAGAGACTGTTGAGGCAGCATGCCGAAACAAAGAGTGGCAGAAAGAGAGACTGTTGAGGCAGCATGCCGAAACAAGGGGAAGTTGCAGAAAGAGTCGTAGTTGAGGCAGCACGCCGAAACAAGACAGAGAGAAAAGAGAGGCGCTGTTGAGGCAAGATGCCGAAGCAAGACGGAAAGACAGAAAGAGGAACTAACTTTAGCACATGGCTAAAACATAAAAGGAGCTGGATGATAAAGGGAAAGACGGCAGGCAGGACACAGGTGCAGAAATGGCGATCAGTGAGTAAAGAGGGTGTTTGAGAAAGAGGGAGATGGAAACATAAAGGAGGTACCCGAGTATAAGGAGGAAGATATAAAACAAGGTCGGTGTTTATTTTGTTTTAAAGTGGCTTGAATAAACTTTTCAAGTGAAGGGGCCAGTGCTTTTGTTTGTGTGGCCACTACGCAACCGAGCTAAGTTTGGGGGCCCCAAACGGAGTGAGTAATATTTACTGACTAGGTAAATAAGTCCTAGGTGAGCTCACCAGTAGTTTGGACACATATGTGCTGTATAGTTGTAAATAATTTAGTGTTTGTGTTATGTATTGTTTATATATTTGTAAATACCTTAAGTTTTGGAAAACTGTTCATGTTCCAATTAAGTAAAGAGAGTTTTGTTTTATTAATATCTGAGTAACAGTGCTTGGATTGGGTATTACCTGGCTTAAAGCAGGCTATAGGGAACCTGCCAACAATAGAGGTGGCGACATAGTTAAAGAGCTCCGGCCGTTGCCTACCAATAAAGGATTGGCGGTGCAAGGGGATTACACACCTCTTGACAAGCATCATTGTAACAAGATGACCTTTGTTATTCACTTCACTTGTCAGTGGTTCTAATGTTGTGGCCGATCGAGGTATATCTCTAATCTGATCATTTAAATATTTAAAATAGCAGCAGCCTCCAGCACAGAGTCCTGAGTGAACACCACTCAATTATGATGCGTCTCTGCCATCAAAATCTGTTGCTTACTTTGTTTAAGACAATTACACTCATCAACACACTACACCCAGAATTCCCAATTCTTTTAGTTTTATTCCCAACCTCTGACATTTGGCCTTATTAAATGCCTTCTGAAAATCAAGATAAATATCATACAGCAAGTACCTCTCTAACCATATCCTTTTGTTGCTTCCTAATAGAATTTTAGAATATTAGGAAAAAAATGACCTTCCTATTTAAATGCACCCTGACTGCTCATGAATATTTCTGTTCTTGCCATGTACTGCTTAATCTTTACCTTAATTAATTTAACCATTACATATGCTAAGCTTACTGGCCTATAGTTACTTGGATCAGCCCGACCATTCTTTTTGTCTGCTATTTCCAAGTCCTTAAGAATTTCAGTGCACAATGACTTCTAAAAAATGTCAAATGTGAGTATATGCACCTCCTTAATTCAAATTGACTTTCGTTAAAAATTGTGTTAAGCAAATATCATTCTCTGTTAATAACCATCCATTAAATGATATTCTTTACATTCACTCATGGCTCATTAAAAAGTTCTGTTTAGTAGATTTCTTTCATGAAAAACTCGTGCATCGAGTGGGTGGTATATCATTCTCTGCATACATTGACAAGGGCATTGCAAGTAGGAATTGTGTAGAAAGATAGAAGTGGCACTTCAAGACAGAGTAAATAGACTGGGGCAAAAGACACAAAAGACTAAGACACAGGAGGCAAAAGGTGATGGTGCAAGGAACATTAATTATCATATTTTAATATCAACCAATTTTGATACATATTGATTGCACAGAATTTTGTGATTATATTGAGATCATAATTGCATTTCTAGAGCCTACATTGAATTTATATATTTATGTTTTATAGGGCTTCTTTGGTAAGATTATGATTTTGCTGTAGTGGTTATCACAGGCTGCCTGTAAGGTTGACATAGGCAAGTGCAGATCTGTCTTCATAATCTGGTATGCACTTTTCAACACCACTGTTCTTCATCCTGGTTATAAAGTGCCTGGCTGGAGGGGAAAGGGAGAAATATGCATTTCCTGTGTCCTCTCCAAATCTTTCCCCATAAGGTCTGTAGTAAACTCACAGAAGTGACAAGCCATTTTTAAAAAAGTGATTAGGTCTGCATTAGTATACTTCTGCAAAAATAAAAATATAAAAGAGGGTGAAGATGAGAAAGAGAAAGGAGAAAGTCTGAGCAGATTTAAAGGTTGGCAAGCCACAGTTGCTGTGAAAACAAAAGATGATGGTACCGTTTTAAAGTAGTTTTCCATTTACTAATAAGATGTAAAAACAGTTTATATTGAATATATTTTCAAACTGTTTTTAAGAGATCTAAAAATGATCAGTTATTGATGGTGACTCAGCAATAATTATAGCTATGTGTTGAAATAGAAACTGTTTATTTTGGCTGAGTTTTTGGATTGTAAGGAGAACTGTTGAGAGACTGATACATCAACAGTAAACTTACAAGATGAAAATATGTTTATAAAATTGTGAATCTGGTTTTTGGAGAGGCAAGGAAATCAACTTGATATGAATTGTGCAGTGCAGATAAAAAGCCTAGGTAGAAGGAAATCAATCATTTTCCCTGCCCAAAGAAAATAAAATTAGCATCCATCAACTCTGTCTTGGCAATCACAGCCAACTGGTGACAAACTGATTAAAATGGCAGCTAAAGTATTGCATTTAGGATCATTGTCTAATTTAGGGTTCTAAATGTAATTTATAGAACACCTTTTCACTAGAGGATAATATCACATGCTCCATGACCCAATTCAGCTGTTTAATGGATAATTTTGTACACAGAAACAGTAAGGGGCTGAAAATGTTCAAATTTGGCCAAAATTCAGATATAGCTAGGATAACTAAATTGTGGCTGATATACAGGCTTTCCCGAAACAATAGGAAAGGTTATGTCATTCTCTACCATATAAAGTATTGTCACACATGTACGATTAGGAGGCAGTCAAAGAGCCTAAAGGTGAGTAAAACATCGCGAGATAAGGGGATGTCACGTGGTACTTACCTGAACTCTTTTGCCAATATTAATGTCACTTCCGGCACCCACAAACCACGTCACTTCCGGCTCCTCAAAATGTCACTTCCGGTTCCTGTTGCCACATCACCATTTTGCCAACCACTTCCTGTCGCCTGTTTTTTGTTCTATAAAACCGCCATTTTGTTTCAGTAAGATTGTTCATTGTACTTTCAGGACTTTGAATCACTGCATTTTTTCAATATTGTCCCCAAATCTTTATTTTGTATTTGTGACTTTCTTTTCGATCACAATTGGCGTAGTCGGCAGGATTAATTGTTCAAGATGTCAGAAGAACAAGACCTGAATACCGTTCTCTCCACGATCATGGGAGATTTACAGACCCTAAAAATTCAGATGGGGGAGACCAGGACTCAGTTGCCGGAATCGGAGGCTTGTTCAGCAGCTAGGATACGGACAGAGGTTGCTCGGTCACCACCCATTGCTTTGACAACTCTCGCTGAATCTGAGGACATTGAAACGTATTTTTTGATCTTCGAGCGTACCGCTAAGCGGAACGCGTGGCCGAGGTCGGAGTGGGCATACCAACTGGCTCCCTACCTGAAGGGAACGGCGCAGAGGGCTTATGATTTAACTGAGGCGCAGGCTGCTGATTATGATGCTCTCAAACTAGAGGTCTTTAAACGCTACGACGTATCTCCGGAGCAGCAGGCAAGAGAGTGGAGGGAGTGGCGATTTGACCCTGAAAGGCCACGGAGAACCCAGGGCTTTGAAGCTTAGGGAAAGGTCTGTCGTTGGCTACGGCCCGACGTCAATGACTCTCATAAGATGGCCGAAATACTAGCGTGCGAGACCTTTATTCATGCCCTCCCCGAACACATAGCCCAGCAAGTCCGGAAACACACTTACGAGGACATGGACTCTTATAAAAATCGCGGAGAGTCATTGGGCGGCTTGCAAATTGGGGCAATAAAAACGGTTCTCTCGCCGAACCCAACAGGCACGTGGGGCAGCTCCTGAGCCCCCCCCCCCCCCGACAAGCTCCCGAACCTGCCGTCCGAAGAAGGGACAGACCAGCCAATCTTCCCTGCTGTTACAAGTGTGGGGAGGTTGGACATCTGTCTCCTAGCTGCTCCTTTGAACCAATGAATTGATCCGACTGCCTCCACGTCATGTTCCTCAGTAGCACGGGCGGATACTAACACCCAGTGCGAAGAAATCGATGTCCCATCGTCCTCTGCAGGAGCTAATACAGTTAACGTGGAGGACGTGGAGGCAGTAGCCCCTCCCGTTGAGGTCGCGCAAGACCCAATTCAAGCATTAACGTCCCAATTCCTTCTAACACCCTCATCCTTTAAAAGAGAACAGTGGAACAATGATTCCTTAAAGTTTGCTAGGAATGCTATAGTGTCCACCGAGGGTTATACAACTCTGAATCCCATGCCACCCACGCCGTTCTTTGTTATACCGAGTGGCAGAACACGGGGGTGAAGTGCGAGCATCATTGTTAATCCCACGCACTTTTCGGCGAAAAGTGTGTGAATTAGCACACGCTCACCTTCTGGGAGCCCATTTGGGCTTCGATAAAACTTTAGAGAGAGGATAAAGCTCTGATTTTATTGGCCGGGAATTAATGAGGAGGTCAGGCGATTTTGCGCTTCTTGTCCGGAGTGTCAACTTCGCCAGATTCCCAGACGGACTCGAGCTCCTCTCGTTCCTTCCCCTTATTGATATCCCATTTGAAAGAGTCGGAATAGACCTCGTAGGACCGTTAGAACCCTCGTTAAAAGGATTTAAATATATTTTAGTATTAGTAGATTATGCCACTCGCTTTCCAGAAGCTGTTCCTTTGCGCTCAGCTAATACAAAAACCATCGCACGGGAGTTAGTAGGGATATTCGCTCGTGTTGGGATCCCCAAAGAGGTTTTAACAGACCAAGGGACTCCTTTCACTTCAGAGACGTTCAGGGAAATTGCTAAATTACTCCGTATAAAACACCTGAAAACGTCAGTCTATCATCCCCAAACTGACGGGCTGGTGGATCGTTTTAATCAAACATTAAAACAGATGTTACGTAAGGTAGTTAGCAAGGATGGAAGAAACTGGGATCAGTTGCTTCCCCTAGTTTTGTTTGCATACCGGGAAGTCCCACAGACCTCTACAGGTTTCTCTCCTTTCGAGTTATTGTATGGAACACAGCCCCGAGGGCTTTTGGGTATGTTAAAAGAAGGATGGGAAGAGGAGGTCCTCCCTACTTCAAATATTCTCGAATATATTGCACAATTACGCGATTGATTTGAGAAAATTAGACCTATTTTAAAAGACAACTTAGAAAAAGCACAAGCAGCGCAGTCTCGTTATTATAATAGAAACCCCACCATTCGGGAGTTTGTCCCGGGTGATCGTGTAATGGTGCTCGTCCCAACCTCCCATTCAAAATTGTTGGCACACTGGCAAGGTCCTAATGAAATAAAGGAACGAAAAAGACTCATCGACTATTTGGTTAAACAACCTAATCGTCAACCGAGTGAAAGAGTGTATCATATAAATCTACTGAAACTGTGGAAGGACAGGGATGTTGATCCCTCCTCCGGACAACCTAGTTCTCTTTTCATGTCATGTGCACATCTGAATTTTGGTCCTGATTTGACATCTGAACAACGACAAGATCCTGAACGGGCTATCTTGTCTGTCCCTAAAGTTGTGGACGAGACACCCGGACGTACTGCCTTGATTGTTCATGACATCATTACGGACCCTGGAGTGATTGTCAGAGAGAGACCTTATAGGCTCCCGGAGGCAAAAAAGCGGAAGTAGAGCTAGAAATTAGACGAATGCTGGAACTAGGGGTTATTGAAGAAAGTTATAGCCCTTGGTCTAGTCCAATTGTCCTAGTTTCTAAACCTGATGGCTCATGGAGGTTTTGCAACGACTTCCGATGACTAAATCAGGTCTCCAAGTTCGATGCATATCCCATGCCGCGAGTGGATGATTTACTTGATCGGTTAGGGAACGCTCGATTCCTAACTACTCTTGACATGACTAAAGGGTATTGGCAAGTTCCCTTAACGGACTCTGCTAAAGAAAAACATGCTTTTAGTACGCCCAGTGGACATTGGCAATACAAGGTGCTTCCTTTTGGTTTGCACGGGGCACCAGCTACTTTTCAATGTCTGGTGGATACACTGCTTCAGCCCCACAATTCCTATAGTGCCGCCTACTTAGATGACGTTGTCATTTATTCCGGCACATGGAAGGATCATGTATTGCAGGTTAAAGCAGTCCTCTCCACACTAGCGTCAGCCGGGCTTCGTATTAACCCAAAGAAATGTTTCTTTGGATTGAAGGAAGCCAAATATTTAAGCTACGTGGTAGGTGGAGGTACTGTTAAACCACAATGTAATAAAATTGATGCCATCTTGAATTGGCCCCGTCCAATGAATAAGAGGCAGGTTCAAGCATTTTTAGGGCTGGCGGGTTACTATCGCCGTTTTGTACCGCACTTCTCTGAAATTGCTGCGCCCTTATCGAATTTAACGAAGAAACGAGCGCCTTTAAAAGTGGTATGGGATGATACGGTGGACAAAGCATTCAGTGACCTGAAAGTGGCCCTTACGTCAGCACCTGTGTTGAAATCCTAATTTTTCTATTCCTTTTATTCTCCAGACCGACGCATCGGCCACAGGATTGGGTGCCGTGCTGAGCCAATGTGTCGACGGTGCTGAACACCCCGTTATGTACCTCAGCCGGAAATTGTTGGAACGAGAGACCAAGTATGCTGCGGTGGAGCGAGAAGCCTTGGCGAACAAGTGGGCTATCACGTCTTTACAATACTACCTTTTGGGACGCGAGTTTACTCTGGTGACGGATCATGCCGCTTTGCAGTGGATGTCTCTTCATCGTGAGTCTAACCCGCGCATCACTAGGTGGTTTTTGGATTTGCAACCTTATTGTTTTAGTGTCATTTATCGTAGGGGTTCCTTGCAAGCCAACGCAGATGCACTCTTGTGTCCACGACCTCGCGGTGCAGGTCAACCGACCCGCGGGGTCTTGGCTGAGGGGGGGGGGTCATGTCACACATGTACGATTAGGAGGCAGTCAAAGAGCCTAAAGGTGTGTAAAACATCGTAAGATAAGGGGATGTCACGTGGTACTTACCTGAACTCTTTTGCCAACAGGAAACAAGAGAAATAATCACGCAACCTCCGGGTTTTCAAAATGGCCGCGATATCACTTCCAGCCAATACTGATGACATCACTTCCGGCTCCTCAAAATGACATCACTTCCGGTTCCTGTTGCCACATCACCATTTTGCAAACCATTTCCTGTCACCTGTTTTTTGTTCTATAAAACCACCATTTTGTTTCAGTAAAATTGTTCATTGTACTTTCAGGACTTTGAATCACTGCATTTTTTCAATATTGTCTGCATGACAATATACGGGGACGGCCCACAAATCTTTATTTTGTATTTGTGACTTTCTTTTCGATCACAGTATATAGTGACATGGGATGCCAAAGTTTTGTTTTAAAGTGATCCTTTATTTGCAAAGAAACACAAATTTAATTCATAAGCATGCATATAGCCTTAACACACAAGTCTCATATCCCATGGTAATAAGTTTTCTAAATCAAGAATTCTCTCTCTGGCTTGAGTTCTACCATCTTTCAGATTCATGTGAAAACTAATGTTACTGCCCCTAGGAAGGATAGCTGTTCTGAAGAAAAGCATCAGATTTATTTTCTACTCTGACATGACAGAAAAAGAACAAGCTGATTCCATAAGATTATCAAGTTTTCTTCTGTGCTTTAAACTTTGCTTAAAAAATGTTCCTACATGTTTGGAATAAAGTCTACTAAAAAAAAAAAAAAGACTATCAGTTTTATCTGTGCAGAGTCCAGATCAAAGCAATATACTGTCTATACTCATTTACTATATATAAATTTGCATATAATATAAAGGTGTCTTGAATTGACCCTTAAAGTGACTTCCCCAAAATATGACTTTCATATAATGAATAGTATTTTTCAGCTAAACCACAGGGTGTGTAGGCCTGACAAATTTACAGTATAGATTCAGACAGAAGGCTGAGCTAAAATATTTATAGACTTAATTAAATAGTTATTAGGAGACAATGCTTTTGTTCTTAATCAAAACTATCATTTTAGAAAAGACCTCAGAGAGATATACAGACTATAAGACCATAAAAGGAAGCAAGCTAATTGTTTTTCAAAAAGCATAATTAATTCAGTTATGTTTATGGAGTCTATGAAATTTTGAGCATACCATAAAGAGCTTTTGAAATAACTGAAACGTGTTTCCAAAAAACACAAACATGAGGATTTTATTATATTGTATTTGTGTGGGACCATGGGGTTCTGTGAGATTTGTATGGACTTACCAGTAAAAGAGGTATTTACTGTCTAATACAAATTAAAGGATTAGATCAGCTCAGAAAAGATTGAAACAAAATGTCAGTAATCAAAGTAAAACATTGATTTGAATATGAAAAAAAGGAGCCCAAAGCAGCTTTTCTTCATACACTTCTCCTGAATGATTCGTTGGCTGAAAATACTGTGTTAATTGCGTCAGAGAGAGGGTGTGCAGCATTGTACATAATGGCACACTGTTTTGTTTTCATTCTCTCCTTTACTAGTACCTTCAGGGGATCCAGAGTACATCCCAAAACTGAGCCTGCCACTTTAATTAGCTAACAATGTACTAGAGGAAAAATACAATATTTGACAAAATTGCACAGTCTAATAGAGTTAATCCATCAAACAAATGAAACACTTTGAAAATACCTCAGTTCTCAAGGGGAAAAAAAAAAATCATGTTGAATATCTATACTGATATGGACTGGGTAATGTGTTAGGAATGAAAGGATGCCACATAGTTTGATGGAAATGAAAATTATCAACCTACAGAGGGCTGAATTCAAAGACACCCCGAAAATCAAAGTGAAAAAATGATGCTGCAGGCAACTCAAAATCATACTCCGCAGTTTGTATGGCCCCCACGTGCTTGTATGCATGCCTGATAATGTTGGGGCATGATCCTAATGAGATGACGCATAGTGTCCTAGGGGACCTCCCCCCAGATCTGGACCAGGGCATCACCGAGCTCCTGGACAGTCTGAGGTACAACCTGGTGGCATTGGATGGACTGAAAGATAATGTCCCAGAGGTGTTCATATGTCAAATATGGCCTTATTAAATGTTAGAGCATTAAACAAGACGTTTTCCATCAACAATCTTATTAGTGATGGGAAAATCGATTTTATTGCATTAAATGAAACGTGGCTTAGCTCTAATGGTGTGGCTGTTTTAATTGAATCTGCACCTCCGAATTACAGCTTTACTCATGCGGATTGCCAAGGTAAGAAAAGCAGTGGTTTACCAAATATTTACTCGATCTGGTTAAAGTGTAAAGATGCCAGCTTTGGTACATTCAAGTCTTTTGAGTATCTTGCTGTTATTCATGGAGTTTTTTCAGTCTCTAGTGTTGTCCGTGTATAGACCTTCTACATATAATGCGTCTTTCTTTGAGGAATTCTCAGATTTAGTGTCAATTATAATTACCAGCTATGACAGATTCCTAATAGTTGGCGACTTTAATTTTCACATCAATAACCAGTGTTACCCAAAATCAAAAGAATTCATGAAACTCCTACACTCTTTTGATCTGCGCCAGCACGTTAGTTAGCCAACACACAAAGGAGGGCACACATTGGATTTGGTGATTACTAAAGGGCTAAATTTAATGTGAGAAAGATTGTGGATATCAGTTTATCAGACTATTTTCTCTTACTATTTAATATAGAAATACTGAATTTATGAGAGCATATTTTTAAAAAAATGCTTCTTTGATTCATCTGCAGCTTCAAAGTTTGCAAACATTTTAAGCAACCAGTCCATTTGTAATGCTTACTACAAAAGTGATAATGTAAATAGTAAGGTGGAAAATTAATACTAAAGTGTGAGCTACCGCTGACATATTCACTCCTGAAAAGACAGTTAAAATCCTCCAGCACTGTTACACCATGGAAGACACAAAGGGTGTCCGATTTAAAGAAAGCATTCTTTCACCTGGATAGATTTACCCAATTTATATAAAATAATTTCTCAACTGAGACCCTCCACCTGTGTAATTGACCCAATACCTACCAGTTTTTTCAAAGTAGTATCTGATGTGCTAACTGAGAATGTTCTTGACATAGTAAATTCATCATTAGATATGGGGGTCTTCCCAGACTGGCTTAAGACTGTTGTAGTTAAACCCCTGCTCAAGAAAAATAATCTTGACTCCTGTTTTTGAAAATTTTAGACCTATTTCTAACACACTTAAGTAAAATGCTAGAAAAGGCAGTCATTATTCAGATAAATGATCACTTGAACATTCTGTTCTTGACAAGTTTTAGAACAAATCACAGTTCAGAAACTGCACTTGTTAAAGTAGTAAATTATCTGCATATAAATGCAGATAGAGGCTGTTTATCTGTTCTCATCCTCTTAGATCTGAGTGCCGCATTTGATACCATTGATCACAATATTCTTATACATCACCTTAGTCAGCGGGTGGGCCTCTCTGGCAGTGTCTTAAATTGGTTTGAGTCTTACTTGACAGGTAGAAAATTCTTTGTTAGTTGTGGTATTTATACTTCAAAGACACATGATATCCTATATGGTTTTCCACAAGCTGGGTCCACACCTGGGTCCACTGCTGTTCGATCTACATGCTTCCATTAGGTCAGATTATCTCAAGGCATAATGTGAGCTACCACAGCTATGTTGATGACACACAACTGTATTTATCAATAGTGCCTGATGACCCTGACTCTCTGGTCTCACTGACACAATGTCTTACTAGTGTTTCTGAATGGATGAGTAGTAATTTTCTCTAAATAAGGACAAATTGGAAATCTTAGTGATTGGTAAAAATGGATATAAACCTGATCCATTAGGCTTAAGTTAAGACAGAAATAAAGAATTTAGGGGTAATTGAGTCTGACCTAAATTTTAAATCACAACATTTTTTCACTTAAGAAATATAGCGAAAATTAGATCCCTTATAACTTTGCAAGTTGCTGAAAACTTAATTCACGCTTGTTTTTGGTCGAGTAGATTACTGCAATGCACTCTTCTCAGGATTACCCAAAAAATACATCAATCAATTACAACTAATGCAGAATGCAGCCGGTAGAATCTTACCTAGGAAAACCTGAGCACATTTCTCCAGTTTTGATGTCACTACATTGGTTACCCATGTCATTTAGAAATGAATTTAAAATACTGTTAATGGTTTACAAAGCCTTAAATAATCTCGCTCCATCCTATATCTCGGAATGCCTTTCAATTTACAGTCCTAATCGTAATCTTAGATCTTCAAATGAGTGTCTGCTTATAATTACCAAAAGCTAAAAATAAAAGTGGTGAGGCAGCCTGCTGTTATGCACCTAAAATCTGGAACAGTTTACCGATAGAAGTTCGCCAGGCTAATATGGTGGAAACTTTTAAAAAAAACTGCTAAAAGCCCATTACTTTAACATGGCTTTTTTCATAGCTTCATTTTAGTGTAACCCTGATATTCTGTATATGCATTTAATCATCATATATGCATTTAATTTTTTTTTTCTCGTGGCTCCAAAATCCAAACTAACCCCTACTTTCTCTGCTGTTTTTTCCGGTTTTCTGTGGTGGGGATCTGCACCACCACCACCTGATCAAAGCACTGTGCAGTCCCTACAATGATGGATTGAAGGCCAGAGGTCCACATGACCACAATCATCTAATTCTTCCAAGTGAAGCCTGAAAACCATGAGGACTGATTTAGATCATTTATGTTAGGTAGAATGCCTAATGGGGGCTGGGCCATTTAATGGCCGCGGAACCCCTGTAGATTGTTTTTTTCTTCAGCCCTCTGGAGGTTTTTTTTTTTTTTTCTTCCCCCGTCCTCCCTGGCCATTGGACCTTACTTTATTTTCTTTGTTAATTGCCTAATTTTTATATTTTTTCTTTCTTCATCTTGTAATGCACTTTCAGCTACATCATTTGTAAGAAAACATGCTATACAAATGTTGTTGAAACAATAACATTTTGCTTATTATCTTTATTACACAATTCTTTAAATCAGACCCTTCATGTTGTCGTTAAATGTTGTGTTAGAGGTTTCTTTGGACATTTTGTATGTTTGATTTGGGATTTATATCTAACTTATGAAAATTAAACAAGTTATTTTTTTCAGCACAGTCTAAACTATGAGCTGATAATGATTAAGATTTACCCTGTTATATTAACGCACTAGACACAAACACACAAAATAAACATTCATATAGAAAAATTTAGAGGGCTAATGTCATGCTCAAGGCATTGTAGATAGTGGTTTACTGTTAATTGTATTTTACCTTTTCAGCATTGTACATGGTAATCTTTAAAAATAATTACTTATTAACTCTATTTTTGGGCTAAATATTGTTTATTTACACTGAATTCAAATGTATTTGTCTCATTACGGATGCTGAAGACTTGTACAGCAAAGGTGTAAAGATTGGGATCCTTACAGATATTTCTGCTTTTGGTTTTGCCATAAAGGTAGCCAGTTAATATTTTGCCCATTATTTACAATGTAAATACTGAAACTTTTTTATTCTTTATGAAAATATATTTCAAAACAATCATGGGGGCATGTAGCAAACCTTTTGGTGACTCCCCTGTTAATCTGCCCTACCAGACAAAGACCAATTGCTACACTGCACAGTCCACTGCACTTATTCAGGGGTAGTAAAAGGATAAACTCTCGGCCTTGAAGATGTCCAAGTTTAGAGTTGTTACCTTCAGTGCTGATGGCACGTCTGCCAACAAAGCGCACCTCCTTAAAATCACTCAGAGAGTACATCCTAGGCCTCAGCAAAGAAACCAAGGCTCTTTACAAAGATTACATCCAATCATGTAATGAGGACGCCTTTGCTGAGAATACAGTAGAGCTCAGGGAAACCTTAATGACCTTGTTAAGTAGGGGAAAGTAAAGATCAGTGGAAGGAAGTCATAAAGAACATCAATATGACTAGTAATAGCAAAAAGGCCTGGGCTACAATTAGGAAACTAAACTCTGATAAGAAACAATCCAAAACGTACGGCAGCTATAACACCTAATGAGGTGGCACACCAGTTGTTACTCAGCAGGAAACCACCAAGTAAGAAAAAAGGTTATCAAAAAAATGAAAAAAAAGACATGGGTTGACTCATGAACACCAGTGACAGCCACTTCGATCCATTTGTCATAGAAGAACTGAATAACGCTTTAAAACAACTGAAGCCTGGTAAAACTGATGGATTAGATGGGATTACGACAGAGATCATACAACACTTAGGTGATAAAACTAAATCTGTGCTGCATCATATCGCATCCCGAAGATCTGGAAAACAGCAAAAGTTGTGGCACTACTGAAACCTGAAAAAAACCCAGAAGATCCAAAAACTTACCGCCCAATTTCACTGTCATGCATCTTTATATAAAGGTATATGAAAGGATGATACTGGCACACATATCCCCAACTATCGAGGGCACTCTACAATATAGAGAGCCACAGAGCACTTCTTATGAAATTTGCTAGAATGCATACAAAACAGTCCATTGGTTTATATAATTAAGTCATTACTGGTCAACAGAAGGTACTACGTAGAAATGGACAATAAAAAGAGAGACACTGGAGGAATCCGAAAAACTGATTTCCTCAAGGTTCAGTACTGGCTCCTCTTCAATATCTATAACAATGACCAGCCTGTGTTCACTAACATTAGGAGGTTCATTTACGCAGATGATCTCTGCTTAGCCTCCCAGTCTGTTTCCTTCCAAGATATCCAAAAGATACTTACCAATGCCCTCAGCATCCTCTCTAGATAGAGAGATACTTTATTAATCCCAAGGGGAAATTCATGTACTCCAGCAGCAGCATACTGATAAAAATCAATATTAAAGAGTGATAAAAATGCAAGTAAAACAGACAATAACTTTGTATAATGTTAACGTTTACCCCCCCGGGTGGAATTGAAGAGTCACATAGTGTGGAGGAGGAATGATCTCCGCAGTCTGTCGCTGAAGCTGCTCCTCTGTCTGGAGATGATACCGTTCAGTGGATGTAGTGGATTCTCCATGATTGACAGGAGCCTGCTCAGCGCCCATCGCTTTGCCACAAATGTCAAACTGTCTAGCTGCATGCCTACAATAGAGCCTGCCTTCAACATTTTGTCCAGGTGCGAGGCATCCTTTATGCTGCCTCCCCAGCACATCACCGCGTAGAAGAGGGCACTCGCCACAACCGTCTGATAGAACATCTGCAGCATCTTATTGCAGATGTTGAAGGATGCCAGCCTTCTAAGGAAGTATAGTCTGCTCTGTCCTCTTGCACAGAGCATCAGTATTGGCAGTCCAGTCCAATTTATCATCCAGCTGCACTCCCAGGTATTTATAGGTCTGTACCCTCTGCACACAGTCACCACTGATGATCACGGGGTCCAGGAGGGGCCTGGTCCTCCCAAAATTCACCACCAGCTCCTTGGTTTTGCTGGTGTTCAGGTGTAAGTGGTTTGAGTTGCACCATTTAACAAAGTCCTTGATTAGGTTCCTATACTCCTCCTCCTGCCCACTCCTGATGCAGGCCACGATAGCAGTGTCGTCAGCGAACTTTTGCACATGGCAGGACTCTGAGTTGTATTGGAAGTCCGATGTACATAGGCTGAACAGGACCGGAGAAAGTACAGTCCCCTGCGGCACTCCTGTGTTTCTGACCACAATGTCAGACCTGCAGTTCCTGAGAAGCATATATTGAGGTCTGTCTGTACGATAGTCCACGATCCATGCCACCAGGTATGAATCTACTCCCTTCTCTGTCAGCTTGTCCCTAAGGAGCAGAAGCTGGATGGTGTTGAAGGCACTAGAGAAGTCCAGAAACAATTTTTACAACACCACTGCCTCTGTCCAAGTGGGAGAGGGATCGGTGTAGCATATAGATAATGGCATCCTCCAGTCCCACCTTCTCCTGGTATGTGAACTGCAGAGGGTCAAGGGGATGGCGGACCTGTGGCCTCAGGTGGTGAAGCAGCAGCCGCTCCATGGTCATCACATGTGACGTCAGGGTGAGAGGAAGTCATTCAGCTCACTAGGACCTTTGGTACTGGGGTGATGGAAGATGTTTTCCAAAGCCTCGGGACTCTCCCCTGTTCCAGGCTTAGGTTAAAGATGCACTGTAGAGGACTCCCCAGCTCCAGCACACAGTCCTTCAGCAGTCATGGCGATACTCCATCTGGACCCACTGCTTTGCATGTTCTCGCTATTTGACCCCTGCAGGATATCCCAGTCCGTAGTTCCAAACCACTGCCTGAATGAGCGCGTGGTTGTAGGTAGCTCCCTCACTATTGGTTTGTAGTGAGGCTGAAGCAGAACCAAGTTATGATCTGCTTTCCCGAGCACAGGCAGCGGGGTGGCACTGTATGGAGTCTTTAACATTTGCATACAGTAGGTCAATAGTCCTATTTCCCTGGGTGTTAAAATCCACATACTGGGAGAAGGCAGGTAATGTTTTGTCCAGCGTCACATGGTTAAAGTCTCCAGCAATTTGCACAGCGCCTCAGGGTGCTGTGTTTGTAATTTAGCAACAGCAGAATGGATTATGCTACCTGCTATCTCCACGTCCGCCCGAGGAGGGGTGTAAACAACAACATGTCCAAACTCTCTGTGCAAGTAATAGGGACACAGACTTACGGCCAACAGTTCGATGTCCCTGCAGCAAGTGGAGATTTTGACGTTTACATGTCCAGAGTTACACAACCTTGTATTTACATAGAGAGCGAGTCCTCCTCCTTTCCGCTTTCCCCAGGTATTTGCGTCTGTCCACTCTGTGCTAAACCCGGGTAGCTCAACGTTAGCATCTGGGATGTTAGTTGTTAACCACGTTTCACAAAAACAACAAACTGCATTCTCTGTAGGTCCTGACATTTTTCACCAACGCGGCCAGTTTGTCGATCTTATTTGGTAGTGAGTTCACATTTCCCAGGATCACAGAAGGCACCGAAGTTTTGAAACACCACCTTCTCGCAAGCCACTTCACTTTTAGCTTAGCTCCGGCTCTGCTGCCACGATACCGCCTTCTTACCTTGTCAGGTAAATAGGGAACCACACCGGCACGGGCATTTGATCTCAGCGCTTGAAGTTGACTACTTGAATAGACGAGTCTTGGTGTGTAAAAATCCATGTCCAAGTAGTAAAAAAAAAAAAAAAAAAAAAAAAAAAAAAGTGTCCAGGGAACGAGTCCACATAAGTGATAGGAGTGATCAGTAAAATAGAGAAGATAAAAAGTCGTACACGGAGCTGCTGGAAAGGCTGCCACTCCCACGGTGCCTATGACATAGTGCAATGAAATGGTTCTTTAATGCCAACCCAGGGAAGACACAGGTCTGTACCTTTCATCTTAACAGACAAGCAAACAACTCTAGAGATCAGATGGAATAACGAATTATTGAAGAACACCAAACATCCTGTTTACTTAGGCATCACTCTGGACAGGACACTGTCTTTTAAAGAACATATTTTTAAACTCAAAAAGAAGATATCCAGCAGTAATAATCTCCTTAGCGAACTAGCAAACACATCCTGGGGAGCAGACCCTAAGACCCTGCGATCAACGGCCATGGCACTTTAATTGCAGAGTATTGCGCACCAGTGTGGGCTAGGTTAACCCATGCCAACAAGTTTGACCCTGAGCTAAATAGTGCATGCCGAATCATCAGCGGCACATTACGAACAACGTGACTTCCTGCTTTATACATGCTGTCTGGGATCGCACTTCCCCACATATGATGAGAAACTAGTTCAAGAGTAGAAAGGTTCAAGCAGCTGATGGACTCCAGACAACCACTTCATCACCAGGAGGTAAATTGCTGACTACCTTCTCGTCAGAGCTTCGCCACAGTGGAACCCCTTAATCCAAAGCAGTCCACAACATATAGGCTGAAGAGGTGGTGAGAGTCTGACCGTAGCTCTCCCAATGAAGCACTTTCTACACCTCAAGAGCATCTACCCAATGGAACATTCATCTCTAGGAAAGACTGGGCCACGCTTAACCGAGTTAGGTCAAATATGGGCAAAAAGGGGCAACCTAGATGGGGCCTCACAACAAGCACTGACTGTCCCTGTGGTGAGACCTGCCAAACAATGGACCACATTCTCAATGAATGTTCATGAGACCCTACATGTACCGATGAAGATCTTAAGGATGCTAATGACGCCACTGTTACCTGGATGGGGCAGTGGCATGATAAGATATGATGAAAATAACCATGATGCAAAAATCACACCTTCTGTTCTTTATCAAAATGTTGAGTTTCAGTCAAGAATATGAGATTGAAATTAGACCTGGCCTTTATCAACAGATGAAGCTACTAGTCCCTTATATGCTAAAACCAGATTTGTCTGGTGTTCTTGTTATTTATACGATAAAATATAACAGCAAATATCCAAACACACAGTCTGGCAATGATAATCCTAGCGCAAACAGACTAAAATGTATTAGCCTGACCAAAATGTCATGAAGATATCTTCATACATTGGTGTACATGATTTTCATAAGCAACATGGCACTATAACCGATTCTGAAAAATAAGCAGAAGCTTTCATGAATAAATCATGGGCTCCACATCTTCCGTAAAATTAAAACTATAAACTAATATGAGAGATAACAGTTACTTAAAATAATGTCATTTGTTATTGTGTGGAAAGACTATGACCTTTAGGAAATGCAAGTGGCAGGCTCTTAAATGAAAATGATCTTGTCTACATGCTCAGCTGTGAGGTTGTACTGGGTCTTAACAACAATGTGACATGGAATGGAGTTTTGCTCTTAAGTCTGCTACATGATGCTTAGAGGCATAAACATGAACACAGATGCACCCGTTTCTCCCATGTGCATAACCATATTCTTTATATTGCTCATACTGGCAGGTCCCAAAAAGTATTAATTTCTCATACTCAGTCGGAAAAAAAATGGAATTGATGCAATCCTACCATTTAAGCCAATAAACTCAGTAAGTCTAATTTCCAGGGAAGAAATTAAAATATTTTGTGCACTTGAACAAGACTATGTATTGCTTTGCAGCCAAGCAATTTGTTTTTTTAGTTATTTGCTTTACTAAATTGGAATAAAGAGACATTATGTGCAAGTTTGTGTTTTTTTTTCCCAAAAGCACACTTAACTCTATATTACTGAGGTTTGTTTCCTGCCTCCTTAAGACAGTCTGAAGAGCTTGCCAAAAATATAATCGGATTGACAAGTGGATGATGTTTTATGTTTAGAAATCAAATAGTATGAATATTGTTTTTATTGCAGATATAATTAGGGGCCCAAGTTTCTGGAAATGTTTTTGTTTTTTTTTTTCATGCACCACAACTATGGGTCACCCTTTTTTGCAGAATTTTTCTTAATTTTTGTTTTATACATGTTTACTACTATATTTTTTTCAAACTATGTCCTGTACTGTTTATTTACTCGTTATTAAACTTTTATTATATACAAATAATTTAACAGAATTTGTGATAGTTTATTCAATGATTTCATTACTACATAAATTATGTAATTACTGTAATTGTTAACATAATTTGCATTCTTCTGTGTATTCCTATTAATAACTTAGTTCATATTAATTGTATTCTGTGATTAGGCCCTTTAATTTTTTTAAGAAGCGGTTACTGTAAAATAAGGTAGCCCATGCAGCCCACTAGACACCCTTGAAATATCCACTTACAACCCATGCAGGAACCTGTATGCAACCTGATGTTGCAGTATACCCCAGAGAGAACCTATTTGTGGCAACGTTGTTTACCCACAAGGTTCCCTCATATGATCCATCTGGTATCCATCATTATACCGCATTGCCATCCACATGTGGGGCCCATCTGGAACCTGTGGACAAAAGTTGGTGGGGCCCAGTTTGGGTTCCCAGATTGTTCTCACTTTGAAGCCCATATGGGACCAACATAATCCCCACATGAACATGCTGGCTGGGTGAACATAAAGCAGCAAACATGCTTTAAAAGATGACTTTTTCTTATACCAAGGCTGGCTTTTTTTCTTTTTGCTGCATTAGAGAATACTCACTTACAATGCCTTTTCTTAATAACACGATCCTTTATCATAGCGATTTCCAAATTAACACCTTTGACCTTTAAGCACTAGATGAGAAGAGTAAGAGACTCAGCACAAACCCACAAGGTAATGAAGCTGCTTTCCTTTTAACAGCGTACCTACATCACATGCTAGGTGCACATTGAACCAGGGTTCAGATTCAACTTCTACAATGACAATATTTTTCATATTATAAACTAAATAATGCTACAAAAACACAAATTATATCATTGCTAGTATTGGTAACCGAGTACATTGTGAAACACAGTTCTTCTCTACCTTGCTGCCTCATGTTAGGCCTACTGGATGTAGTCTCCTGCCTTGGCTATCCTCCAACTTGCCATTGACCACTCCAATCTCCCAGGACTCCTTCTGAACATTTTTCTGCAATCTCCACTCACTTGCCCTATTCTGTGAGCCAAACAAAGCCCGAATCCTTATAAAGATCACTTGTTGCTACATAACTAGGCTAAAGGATTTAAGCATAGGAGAAAGCCTAGTAAGTTCTACTTTTTAAGTGCTTATCTTTTTCTCACTTACGCACACATATTTTCGGCATTGCTTCTAAGGATGGCTCCACCCCTTTCAAAAGTATCTTTCCCAGGTCCATATGCCCACGGCAGAATTTTATGCCAAAATGCTTGTTCTTGATTTTACCATTAACAGTCATTTATCTTTGATTTAGCATTTTTATAGTATAAACTAGTTTTAAATACAACTACAGTCAGTTCAGATGTTTGGTTAGGGCTCAGTTAAAGTTTGGAGAACTAACCAAAATAGCACTAAACAGGATCAATAAAACATATTACATTACATAAATTAAAATGGAAAAACAGTAGAGTACTTTAATTGAGCAATTTTATGGAAGTCACTACATGTAACAATATTGTAGATAATGGACGAGTTTGGATATTCCATATTATCTCCCTTATTAATGGTATGAACATATAATTTTGACAGATTCCATTTACTACTGGCATTAAAAACCACCTTCAGTATAAAGCAGAAAGAGGCCAAAAAAAGAATTCCCCACTCCTTTGAAGCACTAACATGTAGTTATAATCGAAACTGGCTATCTAATGACCAAAAGCAAAAGGTGACAGTATGATTTAATCTGATGCCAAAGATGTGGTAGACAACTGAAAGAAAGGTAGCCGGATGTCACACACACCATTTTTTTTTTTAAAGCTGCAAAGCTGTCAGTGCTGGACGCCCTTGCGTGTCTTACCTGTCTGCTGTCACTGTTCCATATGGTCCCTTTTTCTGCTTACATGATTGGTGTATGTGGATAGAAAAGACATTTGCATGTACACTTGTATTATATATACACAAGAATGAAGAATCCACTGCATCCACTGAACAGTGTCATCTCCAGGCAGAGGAGCAGCTTCAGCGACAGACTGCTGTCACTGTCTTGCTCCACTGACAGACTGAGGAGATGGTTCCTCCCCACACTATGCGACTCTTCAATTCCACCTGGGGGAGTAAATAACATTACTCAAAATTATTGCCTGGTTTTACATGCATTTATATTACTCTTTAATTTAATATATTTTTTTTGTATCAATATACTGCTGCTGGATTATGTGAATTTCCCCTTGGGATTAATAAAGTATCTATCTATCTATATGATCATTTTCCGCTTTTGTCCACATGTGAATATGGTTTGAGTGATCTAAAAACAGTGATCTCCATTCTGTTTATTGGTTTTAGGTTGGTCAAGTGTGGTCTTATTTCGATTAGCACACCAAAAACTCATGTCAATGCCATTAATGGAACCTTAGATGCACTAGCATCACTTGCAGGCTTTTTTGATAAATGTGAATGGTAAATAGCAATACAGAATAAAATATTTGTCAAAAAATGTGCACAACAGCTAACTGCATATATGTATTTTACACGATGTTAACTGATTGACTAAAGGGATGTTAGTACTGTTACAGAAACGGCCATGTTTGGGAATTATGCTTATGTGCTATAGTTTAATACAGTAGTGCTAAACTGAGCAAAATTAGGCTTTTAGTTCAGTTTGAATAAACAGTTTTCAAAAATAGTATCAACACTATAAACTGACTGAATTTAAAATTTAATTTAAATCATACACCTACAGAATATGCTAAACATCTTATACTTCTAGTTTAAGATACAACTTAAAAAAACAGCTAAATAACAATGCTTCCTGATAAGTGGTGCAAGGTAATAAATTACATTTACTCTCCTTGCTGTACTTGAGTAGATAATGTACTGAGTAGTACTTTTGAAAGTATTTTTAAATGCAAATAATTTTACTCTTTAAAAAGCATATTTAGTAACAATTACACAAATAATTGATTGGCTTTGTTCAAAATATGTAAGTTCATAGTGGCCAATTAAAATAAAATAGCAGGCAAAAAGTTTGGGGTTGTAAGTCATAATCTTGGAGCACAAAGTATTTTAGAAAATGATGTAAACGCCATTGAATTTGCTCCGACTCAGGCTCAGTAAGCGGAAACATCATTAAATTTTGGTGTGAACAGTCCGGTGCATTGGCCAAGAACTGAGTATTTGCTGTAAAAATTCTTGCCTAATATCTAGACTGTAGTGACTTTATGCTTCTGCTGCACATGGAGATACTGTGGCAGTGCAAAAAAAGACACAGTGGGAAGTACGTGGTGTTGTCATAGCAGCAACACTCATATTTTTATTTATTTAATATATTCCGCCACACGGGGGTGTGTCAGCGGGAGATTGCTGGGAAGCAGCTGGAGCCCATCCGGGTTCCTATAAAAGGGGCCGCCTCCCTCCAGTCATTGACAAGAGTCGGGTGGAAGAGTGGCAACGTCTGGAGGAGGAAGGAGGTGGTCAGAAGAAAAGAGAGAGAAAGAGAGAAGAAGAAAAGAGAGAGAGAAAGAGAGAGAAGAAAAGAGAAGGCATTGGAGTGGTCTGGACTAAGGAGTATTGGGGGTTGGTGAGCTGAAGTTGTAATCAAAATGGAAAATAAACCTGTGTTTGTGGGTGACATGAACGTGTCTGCCTGTCTGTGTCCGGGGCAAGGTTCACAATGGCGCCCAACGTGGGGCCCTCTATCTGTGCCAAGATGGGGACCCCAAAACAAAAATTTTGTGAACGGCCCGGAGCAGCAGGCAACCCTGCACAGGTTTCGAGGGTGCGAAGTGCTCACGGCCCCAGAAAGACGTGAAATTTCCCAGATCGCCACCGGAATGCGGTCGGATGCCTACCTGGTGCGGCAAAACTTCAATGGGCGTTGCAGGGGTACAGCGGTCTCCTGTGTGGGTGCGGCCTATGAAGACGTCCGGGACGGCGTGGCGTATGTGAAGTCCATGCCGGGGCGGGTGCCTCGCTCAGAAGGGATCCAGGACGTAAGGTCCCTGCTTGCCGACGGTTGGCCCGGGAGGGCACATCGAGACTGGTGTTTAGCAGGCAGGGGCTGCCCGGGTCCATACGGAGGGCAATCGAACGCCGATCCGCGGCACTTTGTGGTCGCAACGACTGCGAAAGGATCCGCCATGGAGAAGACGCTGCAACGCGAAGAGCCGGAATTGCGTCGCACCAGGAGAAGAGGAGCCAAGATGGCCGCGGACCGGAAGTTCTTCCCTGAGACAGGCACGGGATTGGATGGGGTGTCTTGTGTGCCCGCCAATGATTGTATAGAGGCGGGACCAAGGAACGTCCATCTCGTGCCACGGAGAGACCCGATTGGGCTGGAGAAGCCTCACAGAAAGCAGGCGGCGAAGACTGACGAGCAGGTAGGTCAATCGTCGACTGACTTTCTGTGCTTGTCAATGTTGCAGGTGCTAGGTGCCATCCAGGCTGAACTGCTAAGTCTGAAGGAGACGGCGGGCGCGTCTGTGACGTCAGAACGGCGCGACGCTGGAATCTTTGGACGGACTGGTACCGCGGAGACGGTAAGTAGAATCGACTCCGTACAGCATAAAGGAAAACCCACCGAACTCTGCCGTGATTCGAATGAACGGTATCAAGTAGGGGGTTGTCCGACACTGCATGCGACGGTGAGTTTGGTGTGCAAGGGGAGGGGAGAGATAGCGAGAGGGTTGGCAGGACACGGGCTGATGAGTGCCCTGGGTCCTAGCGCCCTACGCCCCAAGCCTGCAACAGTCTCCCGTCGCTCTATAGGGACGCAAACCGGACAGGCGCCCCAGTGCCTGATTATCCCGGGAGCCCGGCACTTCCGCCACACCAGGAAGTGCTGGGGGGGAAGACGACAGGGGACACCCGGACGGCTTCCGGGTGCGCAGCCGGCACTTCCGCCACACGGGGGTGTGTCAGCGGGAGATTGCCAGGAAGCAGCTGGAGCCCATCCGAGTTCCTATAAAAGGGGCCGCCTCCCTCCAGTCATTGACAAGAGTCGGGTGGAAGAGTGGCAACGTCTGAAGGAGGTGGTCAGAAGAGAGAGAGAGAGAGAGAGAGAGAGAGAGAGAGAGAGAGAGAAGAAAAGAGAAGGCATTGGAGTGGCCTGGACTAAGGAGTATTGGGGGTTGGTGAGCTGAAGTTGTAATCAAAATGGAAAATAAACCTGTGTTTGTGGGTGACATGAATGTGTCTGCCTGTCTGTGTCCGGGGCAAGGTTCGATAGATAGATATCTATCTCTATCTCTCTCTCTATATATATATAAAAATATGATGGTACTGTACATTCATAGTCAAATTTAGCAGAGCTCTTCAGTCTCAAGCACAGAAGACAAAACAGCTTCATTAGGTTGTGTAGACTGCATCCCACAAACTGGAGTTAAATTTTAAAAGAAAGAAAATTCACAAAAAAATATTTATGGTGTAGTTCATACTGTCCATTTTTGTGAACCCACTTAACACTGCAGAATAAACATGGACCTAAATATATATCCCTAACAGCACTGTGGATAAGAATTAGTAATTAACATTGAACATGACACTAATTCGTCATAAGCCATTCTCACTCACACATCTAAACTTAGCCAACGAAGTGTGACAAATTAAGTTAACACATCATTAGAAGCACCTGAGTGATACACATGAACACTGGAAAATGTGCAGATTCAACATAAACAGTTAAACCGAGTCAAACCTGTTTCCTCAGATGTACCGAGCGTTATGATGCATGGTTAGTTAAAGTTGATAAATATTTTGTATGTCTATTTGTAATTTAGGCAAAGCAATGTGATTAGTGTTACATTATTGATAATAACAGCAATTTTTTGATAGTTTAAGTAACCCTTCCCCCCACCAGGGCTGAGTCTCTTTGACTTTTACGCAGGATTTAGGGGATGTGCCTTAAACCACTTTGGCAAGTGTTTTTCTGCTAAAGTCTCTCAGCCCCTGTAAAAGCCAGGGTGCCTAACTGCCAAGCTTTACCTTAACATATGGTCTTGGGGTGGTGGCAGGTGTTAAGATGTTCTATTTCCCCCATTGGTCTGAAGTATGGCTGTTTGGAACTGGCTTGTATCAGAAGCCTTTAAGTACCATGACGTCTTATTGGCTCTAGGGGCTGGACAGAACATCTATAAATTTGCTCACTCCCTCACATTCTCTCTCTCTTACTAACATCTGATGAAGGAGCATCTTGTGCTCTCTTACCAAACCGATGAACTGAAAGAACAATACAATGGAGAGCAGAGCTCGGTAGCCATATTGAAACAGGCATGTGGCCTGTTCTGAAGAAAGCTGACCACCAATGATGCCTTAACTAGAGACATTTTTTAGTAGCTAACAAGTCTGTGTGTCGCCTGAACTACACATCACCATTTATCAGGTTGTATGGTTGCCAATATTCAAATGTATTTTGCATATTATTATTTATGAATATTATCAATAATACATTGTTTAAGTTGTAACTTAACTCCTGCTTGTCTTTTACTACACCTAGTTGCCTGAGGTTATAGATATAGGAGGAAAGGTGGAGAGAAGTTATATACTATAATACCTTATAAACAGTAGTAAGTCTGTGAGAACTGAGGCATTCTGACAAAGGCTACATAATAATACAATAGGAGAAAGTAGAGTTAAATATTACTCTACCAAGACAAAACAAAGTATATTTAATAAAAAAAATTAAAGTAGGGCATTCATTTGTAATGTTCTAACTATTGTGTAATTTCAGACTGAAAGATGTAAATTCACAGGTTGCTCAGTAAATATCAAGCCTGTGTTTTTGAAACAGCATATTAATTCTGAGTGATGGTATTTGGTACAGAGTAAATCTTATAGATAGGGTGACTTTAGGTACTATATATGTGTGCTCCCAATACAAGTAATCTTTTAATTATCCTTTATGGCAATTACGACTCCCTCTGCAGAATCTTCACTGTTGTGTACTGCAAATGCTAATTTTTCAGTATAATGATTTATTACAGCAAAATGCTTGACTGCTTGAAACTCTAAAACACAAGTGAATGAAAAAAATATTTATTCTCCCCTTGGCACAGGTTGCCTCAGATTAGTGCTCTGAAGCAGCAGCTTACATCTTGACATCTTCACCTTTAAGTAAAATGGCATGCTTCCTGCCCAGTTGAATAAACTAAAAATAGCTAGATGTGCATTTTAGCACATGAAATATTATACTGTAAGTTCAAGAGTGAACATTTAGCTTAAATAATTGTAAGTTAACAGTCGTCTCACTGTCTAAACACCTGCTCCCAAGCTATTGTATTCTTGGAACTCTTCGAAGCTACCTCCACAGTCCCTGATTTCTGTCAAAACCTATTTTTCTGCTCTTTCCATTTTGCCTTCCATGCAGTGTTACTGCCTCTTCTCTTTCCTTACTCTCTAAATTCTTACAAAATGCTGTAAAGTGGTATAAAGTAATGCATTGCATGCATTCTAATTACACTTAGGCAGATTTAAAGGTTTCTTCAAGGATGCTTCAAAAAAATTCTCTGCATTTTCTTTATATCTAAATCTTTTCTGTGAGGAAAAATGCTGAGACTTTGCAACATTGCAACCCTTAATTTGGTCATTTAGCTCCCTGCTGCTGTTGATCTTACTTTTGCTATGACATTTGTTTTATGTTATGGCTATGATGTTTTGGTTTCTATCCTTTCTTGCTTTAGAAACATGCCTATTCTAAAGATTTTCTCCCTTATAAATGTTTTCTGAAGCACAAGTCTGCATCTCTGCAGCTTTTAAATTAATTAGAATAGGTCAGTGATGATTACTTCCAAAAATCTTTTCTTGCTCATTCACTTGCTTGTGCAATAAAGGCTTATACAGATTTTAATTCACCCAAACTAAGTTAAAGACATCAAAGATCAATCACACTAGTAATATTTCTGCAAAAGATGCTATCACTAAACAACATAAGAGTTATAAGTAATTCATTGTACTAACATACAAATACTGACAAAACATTTCAATATTTACAAATGCCAACAAAAATGATATTCACTACCAGTAAATATTTTACCCAGTCTTTAATACCAGCTGAATAAGATTCGTTAATTTTCCAGGTTTGGTGTCAAAAATGGTCCAGAGGATATATACAATACAACAATTCATTGTCTCAACTACAGTCAGGTCCTTAAGTATTTGGAAAGTGACACAATTTTCATATTTTCAGCTCTATACACCACCACAATTGATTTGAAATAAAGCACTCGAGATGTGATTGAAGTAGGGACTTTCAGTTTTAGATCAAGGGTTTTAACAAAAATAGTGCATGAACTGTTTAGAAAAGGTCCCCCTATTTGGACAAATTAACATAACTATAAACAATCATGTTCAAAATCCTTTACAGTCAATGACTGCCTGAAGTCTGGAACCCATGACCATCTGCAAGTGCTGGGTTTCCACCCTACTGATGCTTTGCCAGGCCTTTACTGCAGCCGTCTTCAGTTACTGCTTGTTTGTTGGACTTTCTGCCATCAGTTTTGTCTTCAGTAAGTGAAATGCATGTTTAGTTGGGTTGAGGTCAATTGATCGACTTGGCCATATTCCACTTCTTTGCCTTAAAAATCACTTGGTTTCCTGTAACAATGTTTTAGCTCATTGTCCGTCAGTATTGTGAAGCATTGTCCTATACGTTTTCTAGCATTGGCTGAATCTGAGCAGATAATATAATATAGCCCTGTACGCTTCAGAATTAATCCTGCTACTTCTGCCAGCAGTCAAATCATCAACACTAGTGACTGACTTCCATTCGCAACCATGCATGACCATGCCATTAAACTGCCTGTGAATGTGGTATTCATCAGATCATGACACACATCTTCTCTGCTCCGTACTCTTCTCTTTCCAACATTCTGAAATATATTGATTTTGGTTTCCTTTCTCCAAAGAAAATCGTTTTAGAATTGTACAGGCTTTTAAAAAATGTTTTCTGGCAAAATCTAATCTGTCCTTTCTATGCTTGATGTTTACCATTGGTTTACACCTTGTGGAAAACAGTGTCGTTACTTTAATTATGTCCTCTCTTGATTGTAGACTTTGGCAACGATAGGTCTACTGGCTAAATGTTGTGAAGGGATTCTTTTTCACCAAGGACAGAATTCTGCAATAATCCAGCACGGTTGTCTTCTGTGTTTTTCCTGACATTCTAGTGTTGCTGAGCTCACTGGTGTATTCCTTCGACACTGTACCAAATAGTTGATTTGACCTCTGTGTGTATCTGCTCTCTCTCTAAAAGGGTTTGTTTTGTTTTCTCAGCCTAATGATGGATTGTTTTTACTTACATGGATAGCTCTTTCGATGTAATATTGAGAGTTCAGAGTAACAGCTTCCAAATGCAAATTCCACACTAGACCTTGAAATAATGAGAGAACTGCTCCCACCTGGCTATGGAACAGCTTGTCTGTCAAATATCCAAATACTTTTGAACCCCTGGGAATGGGGGAAATTTGGGGGGCTGGGCTATGCAAAAATATGGCTGTCTCTCCTAAACAGCTGATACATTTTTGGTAAACCCTTAAAATTAAAGTTGAAAGTCTACACTTCAAATCACACAATGATTGTTTATTTCAAACACATTGTGGCTGAGTACAAAGCCAAAATTTTGAACATTGTGTAACTTATGGACCCGACTGTATACCCTATTACAAATCCTTCTACACAACTCAAAGACTCCCTCCAAAGGGAGGTAATCCTGGACAGGAACAAATGGCAAAAAACTGCACAAACAACCCCTTTTTGGGTTAAACCGATAAGTCTTCTAAACCTCTTCCTACTCTTTGGCACACCTTGATCTCCTCCTCCTGATATGTTTTCAGGCTACAGCTATGGGGGCCTCCTAGGCATACTTTTGTGAACTGTTCTTTTAGCTGCCATTGACCATTCATATGTGTAAATAATTTGCTTTTCTGCCTTGCCATTATAACAGACTGCATTGAAGGGCGAGTTAACACTGAGAGTGTCACAGGGTTGTACGGGGAGAGGATGTAGGCAGTAGGAGTAATTGGGCGAGTGGTGTGAAGGGGAGTGGTCAAGAAAACCTTTTTAATATAGAGATACAGTGCTTTTCTTAGAGAACACTCATATCATATCAGAATAGATTGAATAGCTCTCTCTGTTCATATCATAAAAACAGTTTAAAATTTATGGAATAACCATCACAAGTAAATAAAGATTTTTTCCAATGCAATTTTTGAAGTACCATGGATAAAAGATGGCCCACCCTTCATTTCACCTTAGCAGGGAGATTTAACACCGTCAAAATGTAATAAACATGGAGTTTAAGGAGGATGTTCAGAGTATTCCTATATACAGTACATAAACAAGTCATTCTTTAAGAAATTAGACTAAATTCTAGAAACATTTAGAATTCAAAATGGGCAGACATTCAAATGGCAAGTCTACAAAGATCTGAAACAGGTGGCATGGTACTACCTAATTTATTTTCCACCAGAACAGCAAATACACACAGTAAAATATTAGAAATAAGCAGAAACTCATTTATACTGGCCTAGCTTGAAATGGCAAACAAATCCTGTTCTAAATCTTCCATGTATGCCCTGCTTTGTGCTCCAGTTAATACTAATCATCATCAGTACACCAGTAATCCAGCGTCCACCAATTACTTAAACCTCTTTAGGACACATTTCAAGGTAAAGAATCTTTAATCTGCTGCTCCCATACACAATAATTACCTGCTTCAACCCTCTTTAGAGTATTTAACTCATAGAAACCATTAGTAATTAAGACATTTACAGATTCAACCTCCCAGCTACACTTTTCCTATATGCAAATTAAAAATTGTTAAAATAATCTTTCCTAACTTTCCACATATCACACCAATATCAATCCCGGGAGACAGATTAACCATCTTGACAGCAGCTCAGCAATATATAGAAACATTTCTATGAATCTACCTCTCATAGATCCTTGGGAATGGTGGGAAAGGGAGTTTGCAATCGGCATCTCAGTAAAGGAGCGTAACTCTACCAGAAACAGAATACAGTCCAGTTCCATCTATGCCCATCCATCCTATCCATTATCCAACCTGCTATATCCTAATACAGGGTCATGGGGGTCTGCTGGAGCTAATCCCAGCCAACACAGGCAAGGCAGGAACAAATCCCCGGGCAGGGCGCCAGCCCACCACAGGGCACACACGGGACAATTTATGATTGCCAATGCACCGAACCTGCATGTCTTTGGACTGTTGGAGGAAACCGGAGCACCCAGAGGAAACCCACGCAGACACAGGGAGAACATGCAAATTCCACGCAGGGAGGGCCCAGGAAGTGGACCCAGGTCTTCTTACTGTGAGGCAGCAGTTTTACCACTGCACCCATCTACACCCAGAATTCCATAATTTAACTAAAGGTCATTCAACAATCACATTTCTCTCCCTTAAAACTGTACAAAACATACCCAGGGTAAAACATAGCCTGCAACCCATTACTAGCATGTAGACTTGCCTTGTTCAACTACAAGAATCACAACCCACCTTCTATAACTCAGTGAGTAAGCATTATTCTATATTATCTAAAGTTAGAAAAAAATCTAATTCTGTCTTAGAGGATATGTCCAGAGCTATTTTAAAATAAGGCAAGAATTCATTAATACTATATTGGAATAAACAGTGTAGCCTGTGGCCAGGACACCTCTATGCTGGAAGGACTGGAGAAGCAAGCGTGGATGGAGCATTACCTCCCTCATGAAGTTAGCTGGCAACCCCCCTGGGCTGTAGCAGTGCATCTGACTTCCACTGTGCTTTAAGGGAGCTGGAGTTCAATACAGCCCTGTTGCAATCTGTAGGCATCACCAGGGGGTGCTGCAGCAAGAGTTGCTGAGTCCTTATGGGCAGTTCTTCCACCATACCCGGAAGTGCTGCCAGAAATGTATAATCAAACACCATGAGCACTTCCGGGTGAACTATATAAGGGACCAGCAGACATCACTCCTGGAGCCAGAGTTGGGAGGGAAGGACGGATGGATGGATACTATATTAATCCCAAGGGGAAATTCACATACTCCAGCAGCAGCAGCATACTGATAAAAAAAACATTAAAATTAAAGATTGATAAAATTGCAGGTATATCGGACAATAACTTTGTATAATGTTAACGTTTAACCCCCGGGTGGAACTGAAGAGTTGGACAGTGTTGGGGAGGAACGATCTCCTCAGTCTGTCAGTGGAGCAGGACTGTGACAGCAGTCTGTCGCTGAAGCTGCTCCTCTGTCTGGAGAGGATACTGTTCAGTGGATTCTCCATGACTGACAAGAGCCTGCTCAGCACCCGTTGCTCTGCCACGGATGTCAAACTGTCCAGCTCCATGCCTACAATAGAGCCTGCCTTCCTCAACAGTTTGTCCAGGTGTGAGGCATCCTTTATGCTGCCTCCCCAGCACACCATTGCGTAGAAAAGGGCGCTCGCCACAACCGTCTGATAGAACATCTGCAGCATCTTATTGCAGATGTTGAAGGATGCCAACCTTCTAAGGAAGTATAGTCGGCTCTGATCTTTCTTACACAGAGCATCAGTATTGGCAGACCAGTCCAATTTGTCATCCAGCTGCACTCCCAGGTATTTATAGGTCTGTAACTTCTGCACACAATCTCCTCTGATGATCACGGGGTCCATGAGGGGCCTGGGCCTCCTAAAATCCACCACCAGTTTTTGGTCTTGCTGGTGTTCAGGTGTAAGTGGTTTGAGTCACACCATTTAAAAAGTCTTTGATTAGCTTCCTGTACTCCTCCTGCCCACTCCTGATGCAGCCCACAATAGCAGTGTCGTCAGCGAACTTTTGCACGTGGTAGGACTCCGAGTCGTATTGGAAGTCTGATGTATATAGGCTGAACAGGACCAGAGAAATGACAGTCCCCTGCGGCGCTCCTGTGTTGCGGACCACAATGTCAGACCTGCAATTCCCAGGATGCACATACCGAGGTCTGTCTGTAAGATAGTCTACGATCCATGCCACCAGGTGTGAGTCTACTCCCATCTCAGTCAGCTTGCCCCTAAGGAGCAGAGGTTGGATGGTGTTGAAGGCACTAGAGAAGTCCAAAAACAATTCTTACAGCTCCACTGCCTCTGTTCAGAAGGGAGAGGGATCGGTGTAGCATATAGATGGCATCCTCCACTCCCACCTTCTCCTGGTATGTGAACTGCAGAGGGTCAAGGGCGTGGCGGACCTGTGGCCTCAGGTGGTGAAGCAGCAGCTGCTCCATGGTCTTCATCACATGTGACGTCAGAGCAACAGGCTGGAAGTCATTCAGCTCACTAGGACGTGATACCTTTGGGAGTGGGGTGATACAAGATGTTTTCCAACACCTCGGGACTCTCCCCTGTTCCAGGCTCAGGTTGAAGATGCACTGCAGAGGACTCCCCAGTTCCGCACAGGCCTTCAGCAGTCGTGGCGATACTCCATCTGGTCCCGCTGCTTTGCTTGCACGAAGTCTCCTCAGCTCTCTGCTCACCTGGGCTGCTGTAATTGTGGGTGGGGATGTCTCTCCTATGCTGGTATCAGCAGAAGGATGGTTGGAGGATGCAGTACTCTGAGGAGAGAGTGAGTTAGGGTGGTCAAACCTGTTAAAGAAGTTGTTCATTTGGTTTGCTCTCTCCACGTCTCTCTCGATGGTGGCACCCCGCTTCGAGCTGCAGCCAGTGATTATCTTCGTCCCCGTCCCACACTTTCTTCATGCTGTTATTCTGCAACTTCTGCTCCAGCTTTCTCCTGTACTGCTCCTTCGCTGCCCTGAGCTGGACTGAGTTCTTTCTGTATCTTATTTTGACTAATGAAGGCAAAAAATGCTGTTCACTACTAAATTGGAAAATCAAGAGTGGCACCATTTAAGCATGTCACATTTCCAAGAATGGAGCTAAAAGAAGCTGCTGTAGCAGTCAAAATTGAAAAGATACTAAAAAGTGAATATTTTGGAATGATAGAACCACGGTGCTAAAATGCATTTCAAATGAAAACATTCAATTCAAGACTTTTGTTGCCAACTGAATCACAGTAATCTGAGATCATTCATAACCTTCACAATGGAAGCATGTCACATCTACCTTAAATCCAGCTGATCAAGCATTGTTTTATCTTGGTAGAGTAATATTTTGCTCTACTTTTCCCTTTTGTATTATTAAGTAGCCTTTGTCAGAATGCCTCAAATCTCCCAGACTTACCACTGTTTATAAGGTATTATAGTCTATAACTTCTCCCCATATTCCCTTCTACATCTATAACCTCAGGCAATTAGGTGTAGTAAAACACAAGACAAGCAGGAGTTCAGTTACAACTTAAACAATTATTGATAATATTCATAAATATGCAAAATTCATTTGAATATTGGCAACCATACAACTTAATAAATGGTGATGTGTAGTTTCAGGCGACACACAGACTTGTTAGCTACTTAAAATGTTTCTAGTTAAGGCATCATTTGTGGTCTGCTTTGTTCAGAATAGGCCACATGCCTGTCTCAATATGGTTGCCGAGCTGTGCTCTTCATTGTGTTGTCTTTTTCAGTTCATGGTGTGAGATGGTCTTTCAGTAGTTTGGTAAGAGAGAAAGAGTGAGGGAGTGAGCAAATGTATAGATGTTCTGTCCAACCCCTAGGACGTCCTAGTACATAAAGGCTTCTGATACAAGCCAGTTCCAAACAGTCATACTTCAGACCAATGGGGGAATAGAACACCTTCACACCTGCCCTCCAAACCACATGTTAAGGTAAAGCTTGTCAGTTAGGCAGCCTGGCTTTCTTGTGGGGGTTGAGAGAGAGACTTTAGCAGAGAAACACTTGCCAAACTGGTTTGAGGCACTTCCCCCAAATCTGTCGTAAAATTCATTTTCCTGACTTAGTCCTTGAGGGGGGGAAATAGGGGGGTTGTAAACAAATGCTTCTCACTAATGTAACACTAATAATACATTGCTTTGCCTAAGTTACAAATAAAGACATACAAAATATTTATCAACTTTTATGCAAAATCTCACATCACAACAAGCGTCAAGAGGGCAAAGCACAGAAATCTTTCTCAAAAGCACAACATGGTCACAAGACCCATATTTCTTGTTGAGGTCAGAATATGAGTGGTCAAAAAAGATCAGATGAAATTAACGATTAATTTTCTGAAGATGATCCAGAAATTAAACTCTGTGCCGTTAACATGACAAGTGCAGAAAAGACAATTGAACCTATAAATAAATTCATCACCTACTTTTCCGAATGGCTATGCTTAAAGAAAGCAGGGTTATGGTTTCTCAAGTTTAAACTACTGCTGCACTTAGGATGAAAGAAAGACATTTCAATTTGAAGTCAATCTGAAGCTCACCCAGAAAAAAATGCTCATTGCAGAACATATACAAAAAGTACAAAACAATAAAACCAAGTCCTGTTTCTTCAGAAGACTTGGCTAAAGATGAAGCAGAACTTGTCCACCACCGTCAACTACAAGAATATACAGAACAAATAATGACTAAAGAAACATGCCAGTGTAAAAAAAAAACAGTCAAATTATAAATGATAGAATACTGATAGTCTGAGGCAGACTCAACAAAGCTACTTTGTCAGAACAAGCTCAACATCCTGCAATTCATCACAAACGTTGCCATATTGCTTCTCTTATATTGCAACACATTCACAAAGAAATTGGACATTGTAGGTACAATTAAATGCTTACACAGTTGCCACAGAAATGTTGGATACCTCAAGACAATTCAATTATCAGGAAAATCCTTTCAAAATGAATGTGCAGTAATGGAGCAAACTTTATAGAAGCACAGAGACCTATGAGAAGCAGTAATCATTGACCAGGAAAAAAAAAATTGCAATGCCATGATGAAGAAAGAAATCAAATGGATTTTCAATCCACCATTAGCCTCTCATCAAGGTGGTGTATGGGAAAGAAATCAGAACGCATAAGATTCTCAAATTCATACTCAACCAACTAACTTGATGATGAAAGTTCCCCAACAGTAATGTGTGAAGTAGAATCAATCAACAATCCCCTCACAAAGGTATAAGATGACCCAAATGACCTGGAAGCACTGATGCCCAATCATTGTTACTGAAGACACAGCCCAACATACCTCCTGGACTCTTTTCTAGGAATGACCAGTATGCACACAAACGTGGGAAAAAAGTACAATACATTGTGATTTGTTCTGGAAAATATTGTCTAGAGTATTTGCCTATACTTCAGGAACATCAAAAATGGCTTGCACCAAGAAGCAATATTGAACCAGGAGACGATGCTGCAACCCACAACTCATGAGCAATGGATGAAGTAATTAAGACAATGCCAGATGCTAAAGGTGTTGTCAGAAGAGTTTGTGTACAGACCAAAACTAGCACACTGGACTGACCTGTACATAAACTGTGCCTGCTACAAGACAAACTTAACTGAAATAAGAAATATTAAATGCTTGTTTGCAATTAAATTGCTAGTTATTTGTAAATATTTACTGTGCAAGAACAGGTTGTGGCTTTTTGAAGTGAAATATAGTAGTTGTCTCTGTTCCTGCATAAACAATTAGGAGAAGGAAATGTAAGAGCCAGTCTTATAATGTTAAGTCCATTTTTTTTTTTTTATTAAAAACCCTGAATGTTAGACAATTTTTTTGACTAAAATCAAAAAAAAAAAAAAAAAAAAAAAAAAAAAACACAACAACAACACTAAGTGCTGACAGCTGGCCTCCTTGCTAAAGCTCAAATTGGTTTCTAACATCTTGGCTCTTATGCTGACTTTTGCAAACCTCGAATCTATAATCTTGGTGTCACTTTTGACATTAACCTCTCTTTTGAGAAACAGATTAACTCTGTAGTAAAGAGTTGTTTTTTCCAGATTTGTCTTTTAGCTAAGTTCAAACTTTTTTTTTTTTTTTTTTTTTAAATCTCCTAGGGATCTTGAGAAAGCTATTCATGCTTTTATCTTTTCTCAACTTGATTACTGTAACTCATTGTATTCTGGGATAAGCTAATGACACGCAAGTTGCATTTGGTTCAGAATGCTGCTGCCTGTTTTGTGGTTGGGGAAAGAAAGTTTGATTCTGTTTCTCAAATATAAGCTTCTTTACACTGACTGCCTGGTAGTTTCAGAATTGACTTTAAACATTTGTTGCTAGTTTTTAAAATCACTACATGGGTATACTCCTGCCTGTTTATCTGAATTGTGAGTTTTACACCAGCCATCCAGAGAGCTTCGATCTACTGGTCAGTTGTCTCTTATGGTCCCTGGCACTAAGTGTAAACCTAAGGGGAACAGGGCTTTTGAAAGCTGCAGCACCTCATCTGTTGAACTCTTTACCTCCTTACATTAAGGACTCACCTTCAACTGAACTGTTTAAAATGAAATTGAAAACCCATTTCTATCTCTAGCTTTCAGTGATCTTAACTGATACTGATCGTTGCCCTACCCTTAATCATCTTTCTTTTCTTTATTTCACCGCTGGCTGTTTTAATTTTTTTTTTTTTTTTTTTTTTTTAACTGTATTTCTATTTCTTTTATTTATATGTTCATTGTATGTTTCAATGTAAAGCACCAAGGTTTGAATCCCTAAAACATTATGCTGCTTTTCTGTCCAAATAGGTTATTTTATGAGCTAATAAGCAAGCTGTCGAATTTACCATGTAAAATAAATATACATACAGTAGCATATACAGATAAATATATGAAACTGCATCTGAATAATAAGAGGAAGTGCACATATGAACTGTGTATGAATGAGATATGTGAAAGAAGCCAGCAGTCTGGGTGTTGGTGATAAAGACCGCCTGCATTAGAAAAATAAAGGACTGGTTTGAATTCACTTGCAAACAAGGACAGATTGTGCACTGTGATGTTTATTGAGACTGCTTCAAGAACTAGCTCCGACTCATGTGAATAAAGTCATGTGATTTCACAAAGCATCCAGACTCTTCCTTTCATATCAGCACTGCAAGTACTGTAGCCATTTCAATAGCAACATCTTCCCAAAAGTGTATTGGCTTCTCAATTGCCTTCAGAACAGCATAAATTCATTAGGGCATGAACTAAACAAAACATCTGGCAAAAAGGTGCTGGCTCATGCTAGCAAGTTAGCTACTTCTGAATATCTGAAATAAATGTTTTAATCTTATTTCACAGAAGCCTAATTTGACTAAACTGACTGTGGAAGCAACTGCATTAAGCTGATTTCTTTCATATTCCCAATTCTATTACAGAACTTTATCTTTGTGATACAAAAGTCATATTTGAAGATGAGCATACATTAGATAATCAGATACACCACTTTTAAGGAAGTTTGAAATTCAAATATCTTACAGAATGACATTTAAATATTGCTCTGCTCATATCATGAAAACCAATATGTACCACCTGAAACCTGGAAGGATTGATACTTGAAGTTTTTTTTTCCACCCAAAATCTTGGTCCTTCCATTGGTGTTATTTATCAGGAAACCAGATTCATTAGAGTAAGCGTTGGTTTTCAAATTCACCAATTCCCTACAATTCCCATTTGTAACAAGTTGCACATTCTAATAAGCCTCTTTAAGAACCACTGTTGGTTGGTTCATTTGTCAGCGGACTTTAGACAACTGTTCTCATTAATCACAGAAACTGCTATTTGCAGAATGTTTGAGTTGCAGCCTATTTTTAATAAGCTCATCGCCCTGCCACGAGTAAAACACCAGTAGGGTTGCAGTTCAGGATGAATTTGTCAGGCATTAATTGCCATGCTACAGTCACAGCAGTTCATTGTTTTAGTCATAACATAAGAAATTTGACAAATGAGAGGAGACCATTCAGTACATCAAGCCCATTTTTTTATCTAATAGCCAAGATGTTCCATATCTCATCCAGATACTTCTTAAAGGCTGTCAAGGTTTTTGCTTCAACTACATCTCTGTAGTTTATTCCAGAGTCCAACCACTCTGCATGAAGTGCTTACTGGCTTCAGTTTTAAAATTCACTTGCCCTTAATTTTCACTGATGACTTTCCAGATCACGTCCTTGCAGGCTTGCAGATATTAATTCGGAATTGCCCATATACACAATCTGTTGGAATCATCCATCCATCCATCCATCTTCCAACCCGTTGAATCCGAACACAGGGTCACGGGGGTCTGCTGGAGCCAATCCCAGGTAACACAGGGCGCAAGGCAGGAACTAATCCCAGGCAGGGCGCCAACCCACTGTAGCTGTTGGAACCTGCCTACTCATTTAAATAGTATTGTGGTCACTACTGTCACTGAACTACAACTAGTTTTGACAGCGAAGGGAGCTAAGAAACCACAACCTCATTTTAACAACTTTGAATTTCAAACCGGCTTTATATTTGTACATTATAGTGCTTAGTGATTAGCCGCTAATTGTTATTTAAAATTGAGTAGGAGATGACTATTTTTCAAAAAGCTGAAACTGAAAAGTTTACTATGCATCAGTGTTTTCTTCTTAAAAAACAAAAGCTCAGTGGTCTAACCGTAAGTCTAAATAGGAATTGGCACAAGTTTTTATCTAAAAGTGCAAAAAGTATAACAAAAAACAAAACTGAGAATCAGATCGAGAGGCAAATATGAACTGCTAGGAATTCTAGAATAGGATGTGACCAATTGGATTGGCTCCATGTTCCCACTTCTGTTTGGGAGCCTCTTGAACCTGTTACCATTGACAGTCATAACCAAGATGAGCCCGACAAATGGTGAAAACATGCATGCAGCAAGGGGTAGGTGCAATAAGCGATAAACGCTTTCATTAAAAAAAATTCCAAAACCAAATAGTACTTCAAGCAAGTGGTGCAGTGCACCCAAAATTCCTTCATAAATAATCCATAAAAATGGTGAAGCTATAGAGGTTAAAAACAAGCCAATAAATAAATAAGCCTCTAAAATGAGGTTAAAAATCCTAAGGCAGGAATCTGTTTAAAACTCATGAGCCTTGGTGCATTGCTCTAAAACCGATGTCTCCTCTGCTTTCCCCATACCAGATCTTGCAGCAGAAGAGACGCCCAACTGACAAGAGTAGTTATAGGCAGGCACCTTCTGTCAAACAAAATGATTAATGACCTTTAAGCCCCACACCTATGATGTTAAACCGGAAGTCCCGCCCCATCGCCCCAATGACGTCCCGGCCCCATTGGCACCGCCCAGACTCCGCCTTAATCCCTCCCCCTCCACCTGATTGGTTCAGGAAACTGTCAAGGAGATTTTAATGGATGTCTGTCCCCAACCTTGAAACCCACCCCCGGCACCTGATTGGTTCAGGAAACTGTCAAGGGCCGTTTGATGGATGTCTGCCCCCTGCTTGAACCTGCTCCCACCCCACACCCACCTGCTTGCCCAGGAAACCGTCAAGGGCAGTTTGATGGATGTCTACACCCTCCTTGAACTCACCACCGCCCCACACCCACTTCCCAGCCCCCCTCTCCCGAAAAACAAGCCCGGGCAGGTTACAGCTTTTACCTTGACAAGCACAGACATGCCCAAGGCATGTCCTGACAAGATCAGACATGCCCAAAGTCGTCCCTGGACCAGTCCAGTCACGTTCCCATCCGTACCCTGTTGGCCTGAAGGGCCTGCCTCGACCCCAAGGTCAGGAAGCCCCTGACGGTCGGACTCCCCACACTTCCCAGTCCTCTCTCCGGAGGACGTGTGATCCCTGCTGAAAGCCCTTCTGAAAAGGCAGTATAAAAAGCGAAGCATCTTCAGTTCTATGATTTTAATATGAACACAAAATAAAAAAAATATCTATCTCATCTTTGCTTTATGACTTGCAGCTCCAGGCTTTTTTCCCATCTCACAGACAGTTTCTTTTGTCAGCTTGCCGCAGCAATAGGTACATTGAGAGAGAAAGAAATCAGACACACCGAGACCTGCTATGTCTGCCCCCTCCTTGAAACCCACCCCTGCACCAGATTGGTTAAACAAACTGTCAAGGGCCGTTTGATGGATGTCTGTCCCCTCCTTGAAACCCACCCCTGCACCAGATTGGTTAAACAAGCTGTCAAGGGCCATTTGATGGATGTCTGCCCCCTCCTTGCAGCCCCAGTCAGCTTTCAGCCAACAGCTCAGCACACTTGTATAGCTCACAAAATAGCACAGCTAATTACTTTCTGCTTAAACTAATGATCAAATATTCAGATAATTCTTAATGAAACACTAAAGCATTAGTGAACAAAAATACATGTTCAGTAGCCAAGTAAAATGACCAGATGCTTTAACATGAAAATAAAGCATCTTTACAAAATAAAGCATCTAAAAGCAGCTTTGTATCGCTGGCCGTTTCGAGCATCTATTCCCCATAGCTTCTCACTTCAGCTGTGCAATTTATAGGATTACCCCCACGCCACTGAGGAATTCTTTGAGGTCCTTTGAAGCACCCGGAGGTTATTTTTCATCTCTTTTAAGGGAGTTTAGGATCACCCTTTTCAGAGATCCATTTCCACTCCAATTTTAGACCGATTTCTCAACTATCAACTTGCTGTCTACAAGTTCCCTTCCTCCGGCCCCAGCCTGTTCGTGAGCGTCCAGAATGTCTGTCCGTGGAATGTACTTCATTTTTCAAGGTGATGCATGAGATAAGTAGTTTGATATACTATAAGCCGCAGTTCCTTTTTAAATCATGTTTGAGACGTATAAAATATCTAGCCTGGGCTGATTGGTGGCCGATACCAAAAATGTTCACATATATACAGAGCTTAACTTTAGGGTTTATTTTCCGGAGGCCGTCTAAAATCAGACAAAAGACAGTTACTAAAAAAAAGAGCAAAACCCTAATTTCCTTAATTACATTGTCCTTCTGGCTGAATAATGAACCATGTCATGTACATGTCGAGATGCCAGCCCATGCCTGCCATCCCTTACACTATATAACATTTTTAGGTTACTCATTTTGTAAGTATAATATAATTAAGTTATTTTTAAAAGTAACACCACACCGCTCAAGAGAGACTGATTCCACGTGTGTTTTTGGATTTGCTGTGGTCAGTGATTTTTTAATTTTTTGCTTAGCTCATTTCTATCACCTTTTGAACAAAAGAAAACTCTGTAAATACTTGAGGCCATTTCGAAAGAGTAGGCATTTCACAAGCGGGTCCCTTCTGCAAGTAGTTCAGAATACTTTTATGTCAGAGTTAATGCACCACCGGCCTGTGCTTTAAAGCCACTCCTGAATATTCTCAGAGGAAAGGCCCCTGTTTGAAATTTTAGACGCCGAGACAAAAACTACTTGATTGGATTACCCGTTTCGGTATGAAAAACTATTGTTTGCTTCAGTCCTATGAATTTGTACATTAATCATCGTACACAGAGAGAAAAAATGTTGCATCTTATTATACGCACGCGCTCACACGACTACACATGAGCGCGCTCACGCACGCACCGGAGAATCAACTTGGAAATATTAAGGATTCAGCCATCCGTTTTTTAAAAACATACTCGTTTGGCACCTATAATAATCATGAATAGTCAGCATGAAGAATAGTTATATTTCATTTAATCCTATATAAAGATAAAAGAAATAATTTTTCTAAGTTCATATAGACGCTGGGGGGCTATGTGCTTTGGAAACAGTTGAAAAATTACCGACGTATTCCTGGCTTGCCAAAGGGTGTTTTAAAGGCCTCTAGTTAAACCAGCACACTTCACTATAGTCTCCTGTGCTTTCTTATAAATCTCCGTTTAAATGCACATGTGTATTTACAGAGTTTTCTTTTGTTCAAAAGGCTCCTAGGTGATAGAAATGAGCAAAGCAAAAAATAAAAAAATCACTGACCACAGCAAATCCAAAAACACATGTGGAATCAATCTCTCTTGAGCGGTGTGGTGTTACTTTGAAAAATAACTTCATTATACTGTATTATACTTACAAAATGAGTAACCTAAAAATGTTATAGTGTGTGGCATCCGGCCGGGGGTGGAGCCCGGCCAGGATGCCCAGGAGGACCGGAGGAGGGCTTGTACCTCCTCCAGACCGCGAGGGGGCAACCGCTCTGGTTATGTTGGGGGCCACGGGTAAAGGGCTTGGAAGCCCAGCCCTGTAGGGACCCATGGCCACCGCCAGGTGGCGCCCTGGTGCCTGAACAACCCTGGAACCCAGCACTTCCGCCACACCAGGAAGTGCTGGGGGGAAGAAGACAGGGGACATCCGGAGGGCTTCCGGGTGCACAGCCGGCACTTCCGCCACACTGGGGCGTGTCTGCGCAGGAATGCCGGGAAGCAGCTGGAGCCCATCCGGGTTCCTATTTAAGGGGCCGCCTCCCTTCATTCAAGACCGGAAGTCGGGTGGAAGAGAGACAGAGCTGGAGAGAGGACTGGAGGCAGCCAGAAGGCTATTGGACTGTGTGCCATGGACATTGGGAGAACGGTGCAAGAGGCACTGGGAAGTGCACCGACTGTAAATATTATAAATAAACACGTGTGTTGTGTTAACTAACAATGTCCGTCTGTGCGTGTCCGGGCCAGCGTTCACAAGTGTAAGGGACGGCAGGCATGGGCTGGCATCTCGACATGTACAGGACGTGATTCATTACTCAGCCAGGAGGACAATGTAATTAAGGAAATTAGGGTTTTGCTCTTTTTTTAGTAACTGTCTTTTGTCTGATTTTAGACAGCCCCCGGAAAATAAACCCTAAAGTTAAGCTCTGTACTGTATATATGTGAACATTTTTGGTATCAGCCACCAATCAGCCCAGGCTAGATATTTTATACGTCTCAAACATGATTTAAAATGGAACTGCGGCATACGTCTGTGTGATTTTTACAAGGCTTACAGTATATCAAACTTCTTATCTCATGCATCACCTTGAAAAGTGAAGTACATTCCACAGACAGACGTTCTGGGAGCTTACGAACAGGCTGGGGCCGGAGGAAGGGAACTTGCAGACAGCAAGTTGATAGTTGAGAAATCAGTCTAAAAATAATTGGAGCGGAGATGGCTCTCTGAAAAGGGTGATCCTAAACTCCCTTAAAAGAGATGAAAAATAACCTCCGGGTGCTTCAAAAGACCTCAAAGAATTCCTCAGTGGCATGGGGGTAATCCTACGAGTTGCACAGCTGAAGTGAGAAGCTATGGGGAATAGATGCTCGAAACGGCCAGCGATACAAAGCTGCTTTTAGATGCTTTATTTTGTAAAGATGCTTTATTTTCATGTTAAAGCATCTGGTCATTTTACTTGGCTACTGAACGTGTATTTTTGTTCACTAATGCTTTAGTGTTTCATTAAGAATTATCTGAATATTTGATCATTAGTTTAAACAGAAAGAGTAATTAGCTCTGCTATTTTGTGAGCTATACAAGTGTGCTGAGCTGTTGGCTGAAAGCGGACTGGGGCTGCAAGGAGGGGGCAGACATCCATCAAATGGCCCTTGACAGTTTGTTTAACCAATCAGGTGCAGGAGCGGGTTTCAAGGAGGGGGTAGACATAGCAGGTCTTGGTGTGTCTGATTTCTTTCTCTCTCAATGCGCCTATTGCTGTGGCAAGCTGACAAAAGAATCTGTCTGTGAGATGGGAAAAACGCCCGGAGCTGTAAGTCATAAAGCAAAGATGAGATAGATATTTTTTTATTTCGTGTTCATATTAAAATCATAGATAGAATCGAAGATGCTTCGCTTTTTATACTGCCCTTTCAGAAGGGCTTTCAGCAGGGATCACACGTCGTCCGGAGAGAGGACTGGGAAGTGTGGGCAGTCCGACCGTCAGGGGCTTCCTGACCCTGGGGTCGAGGCAGGCCCTTCAGGCCAACAGGGTACGGATGGGAACGTGACCGGACTGGTCCAGGGACGACCTTGGGCATGTCTGATCTTGTCAGGACATGCCTTGGGCATGTCTGTGCTTGTCAAGGTAAAGGCTGTAACCTACCCGGGCTTGTTTTTCGGGAGAGGGGGGCAGGGAAGTGGGTGTGGGGCGGTGGTGAGTTCAAGGAGGGCATAGACATCTATCAAACTGCCCTTGACAGTTTCCTGGGCAAGCAGGTGGGTGTGGTGTGGGTTCACGCAGGGGGCAGACATCCATCAAATGGCCCTTGACAGTTTCCTGAACCAATCAGGTGCCGGGGCAGGTTCAAGGAGGGGTCAGACATCCATCAAAATCCCCATGACAGTTTCCTGAACCAATCAGGTGGAGGGGGAGGGATTAAGGCGGAGTCTGGGCAGGGACAGTGGGCCCTTCACCCAGAAGCGGGACTTCTGGTATTGCGTCGTAGGGGCGGTGCTTATGGATGGGACTTCTGGTATGATGTCTTAAAGGTCTTTAATCATTTTAATTGACAGTTTAACAGAAGGTGCCTGCCTAGAACTACTGACAGGCACAGCCAACCTTCTCTTCCAGGCTCGGGTCCCTGCTGTCTATGGCTCCCAATCTGAGCTTCACCCTGTCCATCTCCTTCTGCTTCTCCCCAAACGTACACTGCAACAAACTCTGGGTCACCCCAGCTACTTAGAGCCACTAAGCCAGAGGGGCCCTTTTCAACCCCTGTGCTGCCTGTCTCCTCTCCTCCACAACAGCTTCTCCCCAGTCCTGACTTTATTTGTGATCTTCTTTTAAACCCTTTTGTTTCTACCATCCTTTCTCTTCCCCTTCCGACATGCAGGCTCCTCTTATATTCAGCCTGTCTAATAGGGTGTAGATGTGGCAGTGTGGTGTAGTGGTTAAGGCTTTGGACTTCAAACCCTGAGGTTGTGGGTTCAAATCCTTCTACTGACACTGTGACCCAGAGCAAGTCACTTGACCTGCCTGTGCTCCAATTGGAAAACCAAAAGAAATGTAACCAATTGGATAAAGGCATCAGCCAAATAAGTAAATGTAGACAAGCTGCTCCCACTGAGAAATGAATGAGGCACCTGACTGATGCTCGTATTCACACGTTTGTGTGTGTGTGATCAGCCAGGCACCCCAACTATCCCCAAAGCAGAATGTGTTTGCACACATATACATGTACCCGATTCAGAGCCTGCACACTATTGTTGATTATTAAAAACCTGAACAGCGCCACAGATCATTTCTCACATATGACCTTTACAGAATAAATTTTCGATCTCAAATAACTGAGTTGTTGTCCCATGATTTATAGCACAGCTTTCACATAGTGTCCATGGGAGACAATCCCTAGCAACTGTGAAGGGCACCCTAATAATGCTCTAAATTATGACACGTAAAATTAAATGAGAAACATATGAATATCTTCCTCAAACTGCAAAATGAATGAACACACTTATAAAATCTCATTCCACAAACTGTAGTAAATTTTCCATGAATCCCCCACAATGCTTTCTTGTGTGCCCCTTTCAATCTGAGCATTTTCTTACTTTCTGGAATACAACTTACATAATTTTAAATAAACATACATAATGACAGTGTGGTATAGTGGGTCCACAGCTCATGTCAAAGGCCACTTTTTAAAATAATCGTGGCTTAGCGAGTGGGCGTGGTGGTGTGTGGCTGAAGTGGTTCCCGGGGTGATTTGTGATGCGGGCGGTCCTTGCTTAATTGCACAGGTGAGGAGTTATCCGCATCGTAATTGTTCCCGGGAGCTGCCGATTGCCACAGCTGATTCACGTCCCCATGATATATAGAAGTGTGAGGCGGCTAATAGGGGGGAAAAAAAAGAAAAGAGAGAGACAGAGGAGACGAAGGTGGCAGGAAGTAGCGAGGAGAAAGCCAGCGCGCGCGCGAGAGAGAGAGAGCGCTCGCAGGCAGGCAGGCAGCTGGACAGTGAGCCCTAGCGGGGTGTTTGGCTGATACCTAGGGCAGTTGGTAGTGGTCACTCCTACTGAGCATTGTGAGGAGCGGGAGTGACCGAAAGAAGGATGGCTGTCCACATAAGGCCAAGAAAGCAGCAGGAGTTGAGAGGCTTGGAAGTCGATTCCCCAACGTGAGCATCCTGGCCATTTGGGGAAGTCACGTCACGGTCTAGAGAGAGCGGAACCGAAGCCAGGGATCGGGCAGGATCTAGACCAGTCAAGTAGAGAGAAGGTCAGCTGCAGGTAGGGCGACTCCCCTGTTGCAAAGCCAGATGAGAGAAGCAGGGGAGCTGCTAGGTTTAAAAGAAGGCACCAGGCTTTGATTTTAAAGATACTGTTTCCAGCCATTGTTTTAACTTCGTCATTGTTTTTTAAAGATTTTTTCTATTGGATTTTAACCTCCATTTTTCACCTAATTTTAACAGATTTATTTAAACATTTCAATGCACTTCACTTATATATTTAAACACTGTTTTTGTTGATTTTAAATAAAAGCACTTGGCACTTTTGGACCATCCCCTTGCTTTGTTGTTCCTCACTGTCTAGCTCATCGGTGACATTACCGATGGTGTCGGGTTCAAGGGCTCCCAGAAGGCAGATGGGAGCATGGAGCGAACCCGCATCGTCAGACAGCCCCATCTAAAAACCTTTAACTTGCATTTTGATATTCAGTTTCTTTAACTTTGAGATTTTACTGTTTTATTCAGATGTGGAACATGTATTAAATTTAAGAAGCAAATTGATTATCTATTAGAAATGTAAATGTCAACAGTATTCATGTTATTTATTAATTTCAGGTCTAGTTTGTCTGTATTATAAAACTAAGTGTAAGTAGAGTAATGCTCATGTTGATCTTTATAATAATCATAGCTTACTCAGGTGTATTTAGTGATACATACTGTAAGAGTTATTAGAAGTTCTTTATTCATGTGCCTAGATGCTTTTATTAATCTCTGGCAGACATGTCTAAGCCCACACAGGTGTCAACCTTTAGGGATTCTACTAAAATCAGTTACAGAAATCATGATAATGTATTAACAGCAGCACTGTAACCACAAGAAATGTAAAACAATCATCCAGATTAGCAGACCACAAAACTTAACTTAATAAGTTTACCACAAATCTCATACAATGTAGTGTGCCGTATTGCACTTAGATTTACCACTAATAGGAATATTTCTTTACACCAAAAATCATAACCCTACATGGTTGTCAAGCTACAATACTTCGTTGTTTGACCATATTTCATTTTATGTTTCACCCAAAATCACTGGGAAAGATGTGATTACTTAAAGAAAATAATTACCAATTAATTCTCTTTAATTATATTCAGCCTTTAGTTGATCAAAAGAATTACAGAAAAAAATTTCTCCAAGATTATAATAAAACAAAAGACTTCTAATTTCATAAAATGAGTTACTGCTGGCCTTCATGAAAACCTTGCAGCTGAATTCAATAAACCAATAATCATCTGCTATTGTTCACCCTGGATAATACACAGATGACTGAAATTAACACTTAATTAGTACAAAACAAGATCTTTGAAATAGCTGAAGGCAGTGGAGAACACATTAAATAACCATAGATTTTATACTACCAGAAATTTTCAACAAAATCTTATGTGCAGACTGTACAGTATACCCCTAAAAGAATGATTGAAACTATCAATATTAAAAGCTAGTGACAACACAAATTTAACTTTATAAGACAAAGCCTGGCCATGTGTAAATGTGCCCTGTAATGGACTGGCACACTTTTTTGATAAATGCTGCTAGGATAATCACTGGCTCCCTGAACCCAGAACTAGATAAGAAGGTCAGAGAATCAGTTGATAAATGGATGGATGGTAGGAGAGTGAAACTGAAGGTGAATTTTATCATCCCTGAATGGGAAACATACATACAAACATATATACAATGATTAAAATAAATATATTCAATTTAAAAAGTGTTTCAAAAGTCTTGCTAAACTACTTTGTTTCATTGAACAACATTTCTGAAAGCATAAATGATTTCTTGTTTAATTTTTTTTAATTGTGCCCTGCAGGGTTTTCATCTGTGAACTTCTGTAATGAAATTTAATTGTAATCACAATGTTTATTTTTTATAATAAAGCTGACATTTTTTTATCCATTGTGATATATCGATAAGAATTCTATCACTTGAAAAAGATAAGGCAGTGTGCTAGTAGCATAGTTTAAGCTTTGCTCTTTAAACAGTGATGCTCTGTTGGGTATTACTATAAACTAGGCTGACCCCACCTTTTAAGTTGACCGACTTAAGTTGACCACTTCTTAAGGCAATTCAATATGTAGATCAATTTGATATTTTATAAAAACTCATTAATTTGGTTATATTGCATTTGAGCGGTATTACTTTAATATTCATAGTTTGTTATTTTTGTGATGAAATTTAAATTTTTATATATTGAGGTCGCCCTTTTGAACCCCCTGATATTTACTACGCGGTGAGGCATTTGTACTCCAACATTAATTTCCAGAGACATAATTTTGTCTATTTTTCCAGTGCATCGCACACAAAAGTAAGGGAACGATCGGAGCACCAGAACTCTGCTCACATCATATCACTTCGTACCGCAAGCTGCAAGTAGTAAGTCTGTGATAAGCGGAATACCGCTACGCTTTCCACTCACGGGACGGAAGGCCAATCCCGACCGCTTTTATATAGTAAGAAAGAAGAAGATATCGCAGTCTGGAGTAGAAAAATCATCTTTTACCTGGAAAAACGTAACTACAAATCCCATCGTGCATTGCAAAATGGACGGGGCGTGTGTGAAACTCCGCGCCTGCATAGCTCTCACGGGACGGAAGGACACCCGACTGCTTTTATATAGAAGGATTGATTGATTGGGTTATTTAGGGCGGGAATCCCAAGTCTAACCCAGGCCACACTATAAACATCAGTTTTCTTGTACAGGCACAGACTCAAAACACCAACACACACCATTTTGTCTTGGAATTTTTTATGAATGAAAACAGCAGATTCAGCTTTTACACATACATTTCACTCTTAAATATTAGTCTTAAAACAACCTCTGATAAAGTGTGGACCAACACATCACAAATGTAAACCCTTCATAAATAAATAAACCATGTAGTTCTATAATAATTACATCAAAACAAATGTGCAAAAAGCACTGAACCACCAAACTTAGTTGTCAGTTGAATCCACAGTGCATAGATTACATTTGCAATTGCAACTGTGAGTCTGGAAACCATCCTCGTCATCTGAAGTCAACGTAACATCAACCCTGCATCATGCTGCTCACTTCCAAGGACAAGTAAGCTTCACCCCTGCACCTTGTAGGAGCAACGATGACACCGATAAAGACCTCGGCGCGTTTCAGCTATGCAGGCGGGGGTTCAAGGCTAGAACACCTCCATTGGCACAGGCGAGCATCTCGACCCAGAACCGGTTTCGACCTTCTCCGTGTCCCCAGTTTGCCTTTAACCCCGGGTGATGTAATCGTGGTAGGTGATTCAATTGTAAGAAACCTCAATATCACATGCCCTAATCGGAAATCTTTTGTTTGTTTTCCCGGTGCTCATGTCTGAGATGTGATGAGACGTGCGCCGACTGTCTACAAGAAGCACAAAAAGAGGGGAGTTGGATCCATTGTATTACACGCCGGCGTAAACGACATAAGGCACTGACAGTCGGAGATTCTCAAGGCTGACTTCGCAGCACTAAATAAAGATACGAAGGAGAGGGCCCCATCGGCAAAAATCTTCATTTTGGGTCCACTACCTCTCATCAGATGATCAAATGAATACTACAGTAGTCTGCTGGGATTAAACAACTGGCTGAAAGGCTTCTGCAAGAATCAAGACATCGGGTTCATCGACAACTGGGACCTCTTTTGGGAAAGGCCGCGTTTCTTCAAGCGGGATGGCCTGCATTCAAATTGATTCGGCACCCGGGTTCTCTCCGAAAACATCGCTAAGGTAATTCGTCTATCTTGACTATTTCTACTCTTAACCCCTTCTGTAATGCTACTGCTTTGCTAGGACATGATAATTGCTTAACAAAGTCTTCCGTAAAAGTCCACAACATTAACACTCTAATAACCAATCTTAATGCACGTAAAAAATCTAGACAGTGCGGCATAAACACCAATAATTTAATTGCAATTACTACTTTAGATGAACAATGTATTAAAACTATATAAACAGTTTATAGATTACATAAAAATACACACAGAGCGGCGCTAGTTTCTCTTCCAAATATCAATAACGCACATAGAATTCAGCTCTGTCCCTCCGAAACATTAAATATGGCACTATTAAATGTTAGAGCTTTAACTAACAAGACATTTTTTATCAACGATCTTATTAGTGATAGAAAAATTGATTTTATTGCACTAAGTGAAACGTGGCTTAGCTCAGACGACATGGCTGTTCTAATCGAATCTGCGCCTCTGAATTACAGTTTTACTCGTGTGGATCGCCAGGGAAAGAAGGGTGGCGGCTTGGCAAACATCTACTCTTGCCGGTTAAAGTGTAAAGATGTCAGTTTTGGTAAATTCAAGTCCTTTGAGTATCTCGCCGTTGTTATTCATGGAGATTCTCATGTTCTAGTATTATCCGTGTGTAGACCTCCTAAATTTAATGCGTCCGTCTTTGAGGAATTCTCAGACTTAATGTCAATTTTAATTACGAACTATGACACGCTTTTAATAGTCAGCGACTTTAACTTTCATATCGACAATCAGTGTGACCTAAAAGTAAAGGAATTCATGAACCTCCTGGACTCTTGATTTGAGACAGCTCGTTAATCTGCCTACACATAAAGCAGGTCATGCGTTAGACTTGGTGATTACTAAAGGACTAAAAGTTGATGTAAAGCAGGTCATTGATACAGGTCATTTTCTTCTACTATTTAAAACAGAAATAATGATAGAAAACACTCATGAGAAGCATATTGTTAAACAATTCTTTGACTCATCAGCAGCTTTAAAACTTACAAACATTCTAAGCAATCAGTCCGTTTATAGTGCCGACTATAATAGCGAGGATAATGTAAATAGTAAGTTGGAAAGATTTAATACTAAAGCGAGAGCTACTGTTGAAATAGTTGCACCTGAAAAGAAAGTTAAAAAATCTTCTAGCACTGTTATACCATGGAAGACCCAAAGAGTGTCTGATTTAAAGAGAACATGTCGTAGAGCTAAGCGTAAATGGAGGAAAACTAAACTGATTATCCACTATGAGATATTGAAGGTTAAAATAACAGAATTCAATAACACAGTCCGTCTTGAGAGGCACTGCTATTTCTCTAAGATTATAAATCACAATGCTAGTAATCCCAGAGTCTTATTTTCTACGATTGATCGTCTGCTAAACCCAGATAACGCAAAGGAATGCATCCAAAAAATACTTCCAGTGAAATCTGTGAGGCTATTGCTGTATTTTTCAATCTAAAAATTAATGATATTAGAAATAACATAGTATATCTCCCCAACACTGCGGATCCTCCTAAGCCCCAGTACTCAGTTATAAACAAATTAAATTCTTTCACCAGGATAGATTTACCTGATTTACATAGAATTTCTCAACTGAAACCCTCCACCTGCGTCCTTAACCCAATAAAAACAAGTTTTTTCAAAGTATCGGGTGTGCTAATTGATAATATTCTTGACATAGAAAATTCGTCATTAAATACGGGGGTCTTCCCAGACTGTCTTAAGACTGCTGTAATTAAACCCCTACTCAAGAAAAATAATCTTGACCCCTCTGCTTTTGAAAATTTTAGACCCACCTCTAACCTGCCCTTCTAGTAAAATTCTAGAGAAGGCAGTCATTATGCAGTTAAATGACCA
>JANRMT010062837.1:28422173-28447125 GCA_026402145.1 Polypterus bichir lapradei | reverse complement strand
CCCCTTGAATCAAGTGTTTGAGATACCCACCAAAAATTAAGACCTTCACCTGGGTAAATTTTGGATAATCTGAGCTGATAAAGAAGTTTGAGGTGCACAGTTCTAAGTTGGATTAAGCCATATTTGTTAAAACTTAATATAAAGTGCATTTTATCAATGTCTGAACTATTCTAGTTTAGAAAGCTATAGAGAGCTCAGAGCAGTGGCCTCAAACTCCAGTCCTGGAGGGCCACAGTGGCGGCAGGTTTTCATTCTAACCCTTTTAAGTAGTGACCTGTTTTTGCTGCTAATTAACTTCTTTTGAATTAATTTTAATTGACTTGCTCTTGAAGACTCTGGCCCATTGTTTTTTTCCTTAATTAGCAGACAAACAATAATAAGATACAAAATTAGCCAAAACATGACCAGCAAACTGTCCATCATACAATATCTGAAAGTCTTAGGAATATTGATCTGCTCAGGTCCCCAAAACATTTTAATAGTGCACTTAGAAAAGAGAAAAATTTGGAAATGTATGCTATCGTACAATGAGGGCAGCAACAAGCCATGGAATTAAAGAATGGATTTAATTAATGACAAGACTTGGCCCTAATTAAGCAACTGGTTGGAGCTGAAGGCCCTGACTTAGTTGGTCGTCTTTTGGCTCGCTGACGTCACATTTCATTTCTGTTTGGGTGCCATTTAAGGAAAGAAATGAAGCAATTCAGATGAACGTTCAGGGGAACAAATCTTAAAAAACAAGTCAATTAAAATAAGAAAAATGAGTTAGCACCTAAAAAATGGTCACCATTTAAGAATAATGTTAAACTATCTAAATGAAAACCTGCAGTCACTGTTGCCCTCCAGGACTGGAGCTTGAGACCACTGGCTTACAGCTATATTTTTTAACAAAGCTACAAATTATAAGTAGGATTGATCATGAGAGAAGGATAAGAAAGTTGCAGAGGTTTCTTTAATCAAAGTCTCCAGCTTAAAGGGTTGCAGATTCATTCCAGGTTTGTGGCTTAGAATGTTAGCACAGGATTGAAGATATCATACCTATTATTTTCAAACCTTGCCTGGTTTAATTTAATAAAGATAACTGCCATATTTATCTCATTATGAAATTAGTTAAAATAACTACAACAGAAATAAAAATAAATGATTTGTGTTTTAAAAGCATGATGTCATTAATCACCTATTAGTTGTAATCATTATAACTTGTATCACACATTTGAATAATTAACTTACAAATGATGGCTAAGTAGATTCCTTTTTAATAGATCACAATACATAGTATCAATTACAAAATGGAGGCTTAGCATTCATCCTTTAAATGTAAGGAACATGGCTACACATGTTCCTCTAAACCACCAATCCCATTCAAAACCAGCTTATATGCACCTATGGCTAATCTATAAACATGACAAATGAGGTTGATTTGAAAGTAAAATTATTTAGTTAGCGTCTTTAATACATCCACATTGGCTAGACATTAATGTATCTCAGTTGATAATGCAGAGGCAAATGCATAGTATTGTAATGGTGCTCAATTGCAGGGTATGGTTGCTAAAACACATACTTATTGGGTTGTTTAAAACTGCACATTTTAATTAAGAAATGTCATAAATAGTATATAAAATGAAGACTGTGCATCAAATGAGTGTTTTATGGTAACTTGGAGGAAGTGATTAAAAGGTGGACTCGAGGTGACGCATGTAAAAGACTAAAGAAACATGTTTTATGCTGCATTACGCACTGTCAAGTGCATGTGTTGTAATGTGTTGCAGTTTGTTATTAAAAGTTGTTAAAGTTCATTGAAGCATCCACGGTCATTTCACATGCTGTCAGAATGAAGAGAGTCATGGCAAAGTTTAAACCTCCAACAAACTCCTCCTTCGACAAGCCAGGAGAGTGGCTAGATTGGAAACTACGTTTTGCAAGATTTAGGACCGCCACCAAGCTAAACAAGGAAGGTGAAGTCCAGGTGAGCAGCCTAATTTATGCCATGGGGAGCGTGGAGGAAACATTTACAAATCCTTTGTTTTTGCAGAAGAGGTGCACCAAAATGACTTTGACAGTTTGTTGAGAAATTTGAATGACTATTTTGTGATACAGGAACATGCATGCTTTCACCAATGCATGCAGAGGTGTCCAGGGAAAAAAAAATAGAGAATTTTATCACAGCTTTGCATGAATTGTTGGAGTACTGTGACTTTGGTGAGTAGAGAAAATATCCACGAACGGATAGTTGTCAGAATATTCGATAAAGATGTTTCACGTAACCTGCAGCTAAAAAGGACCTAACGGTAGCACTGACCATTAAGACGGTCTGGCAGTCAAAAGAGGCTGCTTCCCAAATCAGTGTGCAAGGAGAAGCCGCGAGAATGATACATGAAATACCACTAAAGCGCAGCAAGGAATTTAAATGCTACGGCAACCAAAAAAGGGGAAATAGTAGCCAACACGGCGGAAAGAATGGACAGTGCAGTAAGTGCAGGAAAATGTATCATAACAAAAATTATTGCATGAGTTGCTTGTGGATTTCTTGGCTGGAAGGCATTAAAGTAGGATATTGGAGTAAAGTGTGTAGGAACAGGAAGGCTATGAACGAAGATACAGAACAAACATCGACATACTTCCTAGGAGTAAAGCAGATGGATCAGCAGAGCAGTGGTCTGTCAATTTGTTAATAGGCTCCATGTTGGTTGAATTCAAGATCGACACAGGTGCTGATGTGAATGTCATCTAGAAAGAGACATATCACTCACTCGTTCCCAAAAGTCAATTAGAGGCTTCAGATATACCACTGGACAGTCCAAGCGACGGGTTGAGATGCGTAGGACAAATTCAGAGTACGTTAACCTACAAAGGTAAAACTCGTCCACTAACACATGCATAATCTGTGGATGTACGGTAACCAATCTACTCAGCAGACAGTTATTCATGCCGATGAATCAGAGTAGGGTAGATGAAACAGTGAGCAGTGGAGGGCGCCACCAGGTGTATGGTGAGCATGGTATGCTAAAGACTGGACTGGCAAGAATACAGCTGAAAAGACAATGCACAGCCATATACAGTACATGCAGCACAGTATGTACCCACTCCCTAAGCTACAGAAAGTAAAGGATGAGCGCCAAAGAATGGAATGGAACGGCATCATCAAGCAAGTAATGCAGCCAACAGACTAGTGTCCCAATGGTCTGTGATGAGGAACACAGGTGAGACCCACATTTGCATTGACTTTAAGAGGCTGAATGAAGCCATGAAAACAGAACAGTGCATCCTGTCCACTCCAGAAGAGATAACCACAAAGCTGAGAGGGGCTACAGTTTTTTCTACACTGGATGCTGCCAGCAGGTTCTTCCAAATACCTCTCCACTCCAATAGCATTAAAGCTCACTACGTTCATTATGCCCTATGGCTTGTTTTACTTCAAGTGACTACCCTACTGTATGAGAACACCTGAAATCTTCTAGAAAAAGATGATGGAAACCCTCCAGGGACTAGAAGCTGTTGAAGTCTTCATGGACATTATTTTCATTTATGGGTCAACAGAGGAGAAACACAACAGTCATTTCGACAAGGTAATGGAGCACATAAAAATGGCATGGTTGCAGCTGAACCAAGAAAAATGTTCTATTAAGCAGAGCCAGTTGAGGTTCCTTGGACATCGGAGATCAGGCCAGATCCCAATAAAGTGGAAGTTATTCTGCAATTACCACCACCGAGAGACATACAGGAGTTGAAAAGAACTCTGTGTATAGTAAACCATCTTGGGAAATTAATTCCCAATCTTTCAACAGTGGGGCAGCCCTTGTATGAAATGCTGAAAGAAAAACTTGGGTGTGGAATCACTCACAACAGACAGCTTTTGAACACAAAGCAGTTCCTAACTACTGCACCACTGCTTACTTATTACAATGTGAATAAACCTACATCCGTGTCGGCTGACACTAGCAGTTATGGACTGGAGGGCGTGTTACTTCAACTTCATGAGCAACAATGGAGACTTGTGGCATATTGCTCAAAACGTCTTACTGAGGACGAAACGCAGGAATGTGGGTATGTGAGAAGTTTGACAAATATCTTAACAGACTGGATCAATTGAAACATAACTTACCACAAGCCACTAGTGCCGCTCATTAATACACACACTCTGGACCGTTTACCACTACGTTAAGTTGTCAGCATTAATCATTGTGGATGCTCTATCACACAATCGTCTTGCTAATGTGTGCAACGAGATGGATACGCACAGTGATGTGGCATTCTGTTGCAAGTGTCATGGAAAGAATTACTGCATCTACAAGCAAACTGGATAAAATCAGAAAGGTAACAGCAGCTGAAACTGAACTGCAATCTCTCATGAAACTTATTAGTAGAGGATGGCCTTAACATATGAGTAATGTACAGATGGAAATTAAACCTTACGTTCCGTTGAAATCAGAGCTGTTGGAATTAATGGACTTATCTTAAGGGGGATTGTGGTACAGAGGCCAATGAGAGATGAAATTCTTCGGAAAATTCACAAAGGGCACCAAGGACTGATGAAATGTAGCTTCAGAGCACAATCGGTATGGTGGCCATGACTTTCTAAAGAAATAAACTTCTGACATTATGTCAAGTCAAAGTCAAAGTGAACTTTGTCATCTCAACCATATACAAGTATACAGACAGACAAAATTGTGAAGCTCAGGTTCCACAGAGTAACAACATGACATGCAAATAAATTAAAAATAGAATTAAAATTTTAATTTAAAATTAAAACACAAACAATACAAGACATTGTGCAAAGACAAGGCAAAGTAGCTGCAACATTGACTAGTAGTTAGCAATATGAACTTTGATGTAATGTATGGTATTTGCAATCTAGATACATAAATATAGTCAATAGATATGTAATATAATAAATAAATATAGATAATACAGAAATTATCAGCGTATGATAATAGTTGTTTAAGACCTGTTTCACAGCACAAGGATGTAAAGAGTGTCAAAATACTTAAAGGTCAGTATGAGATTTTCAGCTCTTTTTCTACATGCACACTAGTCCTTGCAGGAAAGTGGCTTGCATGTATAAAAGTTCTGTTTTTAGAGGTGGGTGAAGCAGTGTGGAAGATCCCAGGGGGCAGCATGGTGTTAAGGAGTCTGACAGCTTGGGTGTAAAAACTCTCCTGCAGCCTAGCAGATCTGGCTTTGATGCTGCAGTATCTTCTCTTGGATGGCAGAAGTGTGAAAAGTCCATGTGAGGGGTGTATGGGGTCCTGCACAATGCTGCAGGCCTTGCGGACACTGCATTTGTAAAATATGTCCAGTAGTGATGGGAGAGGCACCCCGATAATGTTCTCTGCTGTCTTCACTATCCTTTGCAGGAACTTGCGGTCAGATATGTTGCAGTTGCCATACCAGACAGTGATGCAGCTGGTCAGAACACTCAATAGTGTCTCTGTAGAACATGGTGAGAAAGGAAGGGGGAAGACTTGCTTGCTTCAGCCGCCTCAGGAAGTGTAGTCTCTGCTGAGCTTTCTTGATTAGTAATGAGGTGTTATGAGTCCACGTAGTTTCCTCAGTTATGTGCACACCGAGGAACTTGGTACTCCTAACAGTCTCCACATCTAAACCGTTGATGCTGAGTGGGATGTGGGCAGGATGTGATTTTCTGAAGTCCACGATTATCTCTTTTGTCTTGTCAACATTGAGAGATGGATTGTTGTCTTCACACCATGCAGACAGCCATTCCACCTCATCTCTGTATACTGTTTCATCATCCCTGCAGTCCCAGCACCGCCGTATCATCCGCAAACTTGATGATGTGGTTGGTGTTGTGCGTGTCTGTGCATTTGCGAGTCAGCAGGGTGAACAGCAGTGGACTAAGCACGCAGTACTGCGGCACTCCAGTGTTTAGTGTGATGTTGCTGGAAGTGTTGCAGCCCATCCAAACTGACTGGGGCCTCTCTGTCAAGAAGTCCAGGATCCAATTGCAGAGGGTGGTGTTCAGACCCAACCTGCTCAGTTTTTCAACCAGCTTTTGAGGGATGATTGTGTTGAAGGCAGAGCTCAAGTCTATGAATCGCATCCTGACATGTGTCTTTTATCCAGAGGTGTCAGGGAGAGGTGAAGGGTAGAGCATCTGGCATCCTCAGTTGACCTGTTTGAGCGGTATGCAAACTGAAGAGGGTCAAGGGAGGCAGGGAGATTAGTCTTAATGTGTAACATGACTAACCTTTCGAAGCACTTCATTTTGATTGGCGTGAGTGCAACTGGTCAGTAGTCATTCAAGCATGTCACTGATGACTTCTTCGGCACTGGTATGATGGTGGTCGACTTGAAGCATGCTGGGACTGATGACTGGCTCAGAGATGTATTGAAGAGGTCTATGAGGACACCAGCCAGTTTGATCACACGACCAGGTATGTTTTCAGGTCCTGCAGCCTGGCGTGGATTGACTCTGGATAGAGTCCTATTCACGTCAGTTATGGAGAGACAGAGTACCTGGTCAGTGGAGGGAGGTGTTGCTTTTCTCGCAGGCTCTTTGTTCTGTGCCTCAAAATGTGCGAAGAAGTTGTTCAGCTCATCCGAAAGGGAGGCATCACCATCGCTGCTGTGTGGGTTCGGCTTGTAGTTTGTAATTGTCTGAACGCCCTGCCACATAAGACGTGTGTGTCTGGTGCTGCTGAATTGTTTGCTAATCCTCTGTGCGTATGCCCACTTAGCTCCCCTTATAGCACGAGTCACATTGGCTCTGGCCACCTTGAGGGCAGCCTTGTCTCCAGATCCAAAGGCTGCATTTCTGATCTTGAGCAGCTTATTCACTTCTCTCGTCATCCAAGGCTTTTGGTTGGCTCTTGTGGTAACATCCTTGGTAACAGTAACATCCTCTATGCATTTGGAGATGTAGCCAGTCAGAGTCTGTGTACTTCTCCAGATTGATGGAGTCACTGTCCATAGCAGCCTCACTGAAAATGTCTGTCAATTCAAAGCAGTCTCGGAGAGCTGAAACAGCACCAACCTGCCACACTCTGATGTTCTTGCGGGCTGGTTTAGTGCGCTTCAGCAGGGACTTGTATGCAGGAACCATAAAAACACTGATATGGTCCGAGTAGCCGAGGTGGGGGCGGGGTAGGGCCTTGAAGGCATCAGGAGCACTCGTGTAAACATTGTTCAGACAGATTCCCCCTCTAGTAGCAAAGTTCACATTCTGTAAGAATTTTGGGAGAACTGACTTCAAATTGGCATGATTGAAGTCTCCAGCAATAATGAAAAATGCCTCGAGGTGCGTCGTTTGCAGTTTGCTGATGATCTTGTAGAGTTCCGCTAGTACCTGGTTAGCATTTGCACTAGGCGGGAGGTAGATGGCAACCACCAGCACGCAACTGTATTCCATCGGCAGGTAGAAAGGCTGACACCTTACCAATAAAACCTCTAGAGGCGTCTCTGTCCGCGTGGAAGATGATCAGTCAGTCTAGCTGGATGGCCGAGTCTGCAATGTTTTCCTGGAGCCATGTCTCAGTGAAAATAAAGATGCAACAGTCTCATTTCCCACTGCTTGGCCTGCTGCAGCTTTATGCAATCCAGCTTGTTCAGCGAACGGATATTTTCGAGCAGAATGGACGGTATCACAGGTCTGGTGGAGTTATTTTTTAGCCTTCTGCTAAACACCACCGCATTTCCCACGTTTCTGCTTCCAATCGCTGCACTTGCGTTTCTGCCAACTCAGCTTCTCAGGCAGCCGAAGTAAGCAAAGGCTGCGGAGCTTCTCTGTTACCTCACTGGATATTTCGGCGCAGTTTCTTTGGAAATCAAGCAGGATTTGTCACTCGTAAATGTATGTCTGCGTAGTACTATCACTTAAATCTACCTCTTTTCTTATACTAGTTGGCAAAGACGAACAAAGGTTAACACTAAACACCGCTGACGCGGGAGCTCTGTAAGCTGCAGCCTGCACACGCGCAGCCTTACTTGTGTACCAGGAACTGAGAAGAACTCCGAAAAGAGAACCCCTCATTTCCACACCACTTCCAGAGTGACCTTGGAAAAGAGTTGCTATGGACCTATGCAAGCACAAATTGCACAACTATCTGCTTTCTAATTACTACAGATTTTTGGAAATACTTCATTTACCTTCAACAACAAGTGTGCAAGTTATCCAGAAACTGAAAGCAGTTTTCACCAGATTTGGGATTCCTGATGAGGTAAGTGATAATGGAGTGCAGTTTTCAAGCGTGGAGTTTCAGGAATTTGTTACAATGTTCAATTTTAAAAACACTATACGTCTAGCTCGCATCATCCTCAGGAAAATGGACATGCAGAAAGAGTAGTACAAATAAAGGAAATTCTTAAACAAAAAGATCCTGTAATAGCTCTGATGAGGTATTGGTCCACTCCATGCTCCACCACAGGATTAAGCCCAGCTGAACTGTTAATGGGAAGGAAAATAAGAACCACCAGGCCCATGCTTGAATAAAACCTAACACAGAAATGGCCAGATATGACAGCTGTGAGAGACAAGGCCAGGAAGGAAAAGGCGAAACAAGAATATTATTATTACCGCTGTCACGGAGCAAAACGCTTAACCTGCCCTGCAACCAGGGCTGTTTTATTCCCCATGTTGGATCATGAAAAGTCACGGTCTACGCCAGCAGTCGTTTCTGGGGAAAGCATCACACCAAGATCTTTCATTATTAGTACACAGCAAGGAGCATAAATATGGAACCGCCGTCAGCCAACCTGAACCAGTACCAATTGAGAAGGATGCGAGTACCGAATCTAACACCCACCAAGATGAAACCACAGTGTCAGAGTCAGTTTCCGTCAGAGTGAAGTTTCACTCACAGCCCTGCTTTCTGAACAAAGCATGAACAATCAAAAGACTCTACTTATAGACTGATGGTACATGTGTTTTTTCTAATTATGGGAGAAACGGGTATTGACTTTAATGTAAATTGTTGATTTTGAATGTAGGAAAAGTAATGCTACACTTGGAGTAAGCTACAGATATTGTTAACTGTTTACTAGTGTTATGGTGTGAAAAGAAAAATAAAGGGGGGAGATGTCATATATAGCAGATGAAAGGAACACTGTGCATTCACTAAGCATTTTACAGCATGTGATTAAAGGATGGACTTGAGGTGGGGCATAAATGTGCATGGCACACAGTCAAGGGGATGTGTTGCAGTTTGTTATTAAACATTGTTAAAGTTCATTGAAGCCTCCACGGTCATTTCACAGGAAAACACTGGCTTTGACTTTTTTTGGGTTTTTGAAGCCAAAGCAATATTAACTAGCAGAACAACTAAAATATGATGAAGGTTGTAAAAGTACCTGTGACAAGTGACTAGGAGAAATGATTGCAATTCAATGACAAATTCCAGTGTAAGTGCACAGGCGAAGCAAAAGCAAAGTCTTATCACTTTACACTAAGTGCAGATGCAAACAGGTCCTGTCTCCAAAAGTGTACTAATGAACAGTTACCATAAAGCCAATGGTAAAATTACTGCTTGCTGACAAATAAGGAAAGTTAATGAAGGTATGGATATTTTTATTTATATTGTATAGCGTGAATGAAGTCTGTAGTGCTGACATAATTTGAAAAAAGAAAAAACTGTATAACAGTAATATCAGTAAATAACTGATTTCATGTTTACTATTAGATATTATAGTATTATATAAAGTAAAAAACAATGTCAATAGTGCTTATGATACTGCCTGAAAGTGTTTGTCCTCACTCAAAAAAAAAAAAAAATCCTTACGTTTTTAATCATAAGAATGTGCTCAGCCTAGTTTAGTGGTATGTCTTGCTTTTTTATTCAGGTGTTAAGATAACTTCTAGTGCATTTTAGCTTCTTCACTAGTGTTACACAATTGTGTTTGATATCCAACCATTTATTTCTATTAACAATTAGTTAATAAAGTATACATTAAAATGAAGCATATTAAGTGATATCGGTTCTAGTAATTTAAAATCGAGGATTTCTCTTCCATATTTCATTCTCTTCCCTCTCATGTGCAGTTATTTTATAGTGAGTCTATTAGATGATTGATTCTTGAAATCATTTTGTTTTTTGTGTGTTAAACATGCTTGTTTGACCTCCATTTTGTTGTCATTCTAGTGGATTACATCTAGCTGTTTTCTATGGTTGCTACTTAATTCCATTAAAAGATGCTCTTCCTTCTGTGTCCTCTGCTTTGAGATCAGAAAAAGTACTTGTATACCTTTATAAGAAGATAACTGTATATTTTCTTTATCCTGTTAACAATGAAAGATCTCAGGTAACCAATGTGCTCGTTCAGTTTTTATATTTTTTCTTAACAGAGTTTAAAGATATTTTTTGAAAAACTGACTCATATGAACAATTTTGTATGTTTCAAACTTAATCTCCTCTCTCAGGCCAATTACTAAAACATCCATCTCTGAATCATATTCGGAGAAGTCAAGCAAAATGACACCTTTTATTGGCGAACTAAAAAGATTACAATATGCAAGCTTTCGAGGCAACTTAGGCCCCTTCTTCAGACAAGATGCAAGTAGTTGCCTGAGTTGCCTCGAAAGCTTGCATATTGTAAATCTTTTTAGTTAGCCAATAAAAAGGTGTCATTTTGCTTGACTTCTCACTATATTCATAATGGCTAACATGATACAACACCCTAGTTCTGAATCATTCTGTATTACCTCTGTAATAATTTGTTGGTGGTGATGTGTAGTGCTGATCAGTGAATTTTGCCAAAGCGTTATTAGCAGTGAATTTGCTGCTTTCACCCTTGTTCGTCAATAGTTTACTGAATTTGGCTGGTTGAGGAGTTTGTTTTTACTAAGCCAGTGCAACATCCTCTGGAGCTTTAACAGCCAACATTGATGGGACTGCCCCCAGGTATATAATGCTGATCATTTGTCAATAATGAAAGATTTATTACTACTTACAAGATGTTTCTCTCTTTTTGATAGCATAAAAAGTGCAAAGTACAGACAGTTGAGGGCCTTCAGCACGAAAAAAAAAAAGAAATAGCCAGCAGCTTCAATCATGACACACCACTTTGAATTTTCTGCCTTTAAAAGACCCACATTTTTTCTGATTTTTGACTACATTTCAGCACTTTATTTTGATGAAATATGATTGCACGTCTCCGACTGTGTTCTTTCTTCTTTGATATCACAGAGGCAAGGTGGTGCAGTGGTTGGCACTACTGCCACACAGCGGAGGTCAGCTTTTTGGCCACAATAATCAATCCAGTATAATTGGCAAACATTTCCCTAGCCTTCAGGGACACTTTAAAGACTATTACACTATTATAATCCAGTCAGATTTAGTTCACTTAGTCCTTCCCCACTAGGGTTGCCAGATTAGAAAATTAGAAATACGGGGACACTCTTAAAATATCTCTGTATTACTATATATATAAAATTTATACATGCCCCCTACACACCTAGACCAATATATTATTTAAAAGTACAGAGATAAGTTAAGATTTTAATGGGTTATGAGGAAAATAAAAATAAAGTCATTTGAAAATTTAATACAAGCTAAAAAAAAAATCTGTAAAAGTTAATTCATTTGAAAATATTTATTTAATACAGACAGTTAGAAAAAAAATGGCCGTGGCATGTAGTAACAACACACTTTGTTGACACTGTATGTTGCAATGCTGATACAGAACTGCACGGCAGCGCAGATGGAGAGCAAAGCGGTAAGAGTGTCGCTGTCCTCAGCCAACCATAGCAACTGAACAAGTTGCAAACAGGCAACAAACACTAGTTTCCTCGTTACATTTGGGTCATTTTCATCAAGAGAATCTGAGAAAAGAACATATAATTACTTATAAAGTTACAACTAAGTACCATAAGGTAGTAAAAATATATTTTTATTATGGAATTTGAAAATGAACTAAATACGGGACATTTGGGTATCCCTGAAAGGTCAGTACAGGACAGGGGACAAAATTATCAAATATGGGACATGTCCCATATATAAGGGACGTCTAGTAACCCTATTCCACTCTTACTTTAATGCATTTTGCCAACTTTGGCAAATCTCGCAAAGATTTCTGTGATTTCGGGGAATTTACAGCAAAGTGAACTCGACAATGTTCGTTCATCACTAGTGGCATGCTATACTTAGTTGTTGTCGAAATGGACGATAAGAGATGAACTGTTGAATGCATTGAATAAACTGACATAGCAGCTCAGATAGATGTGGTGCTGCTGTCTTCAGCTACTTTAGCATAAATGCTCATCAATGTAAGCATCCACCCTCTTTTTCAGGATTTGTCTTTGCTCAGGATTAGTAGATAAAGTTATTGTTCTCTTCAATTTAGGTAGACCTTTCCACACATACTATATTTGACAGGCATTGCGTGCTATAGTAATCTTTTACTTTACTTTTTTTTTTTTAATGCAATAAAGTACAAAGTGTTTTTGTGGAAAATTTATCTCAAGTGTCCATGCCTGAAACAGGTGAGATTTTTGTTATTTCAGTTTTATTCATGTATTTTGGTTTAGATTTATCTCAAAATGTCTTTACTGCAACTGCGGTGCAATAAGAAAATCAGTTGATCATCAATGTGAATTCTGAAATATTTGTACGATGTAAGTCAACCAATTCTCAGTTTACTTAAGCTGCTGGGACTTCTGACTTTTTCTTTCTGATATAAATTACCACATTTTTGGAGGTTTCCCCATTTATCCTGAAGTACTGTACATTATAACAAACTTCATTTAAAAAGTTTTAATGTCTTTTTCAATACTTCATGAAAAAATTGCTTGATTTGAAAACTTCATCAAATCAAGCGTCAAAAGCATGTTCAAAAAAGGTAGAGTAAAAATTTGGTGGGTACTCATCTGTGTAAAAGATACAATAATAAGAACACAGACATGTCCGAACTGTTAATATGTAATAGGACAGAGTTGAGTTAATTACAGTGTAACCAACCTCCGCTTCTCTGTTATCAGCAAAGCCTAATTTTAATTGTTTACTGTTTTTTTTTTTTTTTTTTTTTTAGTTAGAATATGTGGCTGAATAGGTTTAAAGAGTCAGTATTGTGGCGTGTACAGTGAAACTTACTTGCATGTGTTAAACATGCAGCACGTTGCCACTCTCGAGTGCAAATACTGAACAACACCTATAAAGAAATCTGACCAGATTTTGAGCTTAGTATAGATGTTTAAAGATGTTTAGCTTTACTAATTGTGCATACTCTGCTTTCCTTGCTGCTCTACAAGCATGTGTCTGAGAAGTATGTTAAGCAACTAAAAGCACTTTATTGATCAATGAATAAGCTCAGCTGCCGTAAGTGCTTTTATCACTTTATAATTGACCATACAATCTTTTACTGTACTGTACTCTGTTCTCTTCCTACTTGCTCTTGAATGGTGGGGAAGGGAAATTTGAACAGGACTATTAGATGGAATACTTAATATATAGTTGTACCAGGATTATTGAACATGTGTATTGTACTCATACGGAAATAAATATCAAAATATTAAAACTTCTTGAAACTAAAGTAAAACACTTGGACAAAGTCCATTAATGATTTTTAGCCTATTGTTCTTTTGTACTGGTGCAATCAGTGATCTTTTTCAAAGGTCAGAGACTATGCCACTGAGTATTGACCATTGAAATAGCTTCTAAATAGGGTGCACTAACTGGTTAGGTTTTACCGCTGCTTCTATTCAGGCCGTGACCTTTAGAGTGTTAGTTTTATTGAACATATTTAAACTGATTTCAGTGCACTCGGTTAGTTCAAACTCCACAGCAGCTGAAATAGCTCTCTTTTTATTGATAGCCTCAGGCTACTCCTAAAAAAAATCATTACCATCAAACGTGCAAAACAAATTAATCAGATCTTTTGCAACAAAATAAGTACATTTTCAACTGTTGAATAATGTCTCCTTGTAGCCAGTCTGTAATAACTGCCAGATATGGGAACACTTCACCCTTGCAAGAATAATACTTAACTCGATGGTTACCTTTTATACTCCTTAATAAAATTTGTCTGTATGTTCATTCATTCATTCACCTATCTTATCCAACTAAGGGTTGCTAGTAGTTAGTGCCTATTCCAGCAAGACAGTTCATTGCAGGGCACACTCAGGAAAACATATGCGTACATACATACAAACCAATCACAAACATACTCTCCCAGAATTCAATTTACAACTGGAAATCAATCTAGTCTTTTTGTATTACAGCAAGAAAACAGAATAGAAAAACCTGCATATACAAAGGGAAAAATGTGCAAAACATAGGCAAATAGGGATCACGTTTCTATTTTAAAATGTCTTATGGGGAGAGCCTGCTGTCAAAAATAACTCATAATAATTTATGACAAATTTACATTTCACAAGTCTGAATGAAACTTGCGCTCCTCAAAATTATGCTTGTGTCTGAATATTACAAGTACAATTCTCAAGCGTGAACAAGCTGTCATGTCTCTGCCAAAGGACTTTTTCGTTTTCCTCCTGAAATGTTCAGTTCATAAAATACTGCGTAAGTGCCATAACATTAAGTTATTATTCATTTTATCACATTATAACAAGAAAAGGAATTACTGTGAAAACCACACATAAGATAGAGTGGGGAGTAATTTCTGCAATTGCAGATAAAGAGGATAATATATGCCAAAATGGCTCTAATATGAGCAGATGAAGGTAAAGGATTTCACTAAACAATGTGCAGAATATGCTTTATTTCTTTTCAAAGAATAAAGTGCCCACACAGTGTCTCAATAATCCATACATAATCTTCATAAAATATATGTTCTCTGTGAAATAAACATTTTAAAATGCAAATACTGTACATTAAAATACAAGTGCTGTAATAAAAGAAGTCAATTTTCTGTGTTTCTCAAGTACCCTTTGTCCTGTGATTTCTCTCGTTTTATTCTTGTCCTTTCTTTCTCGCGTTAAACCCCCATACTCTTATCCTGCTGGTTAATCCAGCCACCGCAAGATAAACAATGCGGCAATAAACAGCAGTTAAAACATAATGGGAGTGCACGTACAAGACACTAAACTAAAAACAATCAATAAATTAGCCGACTAAAAACCCCCGTGATATTCCCCATCAAATACAACAGTAATTCCTATTCCTTAACTACATTAATGGGCGGTTTGTAGAAAAAAAAAAAAAAAAAACCAACAACTTTGACTTACTAGGGTACCTGTCATTCATTACATTTTTCCCTCCTTGGTGACATACTTACAGGAAAAAAATATATACCTTAGCTTTATGTCAGGTGAGTAAACAGCAATAATGACATAAATCTGAGTGTCTCATGGGATGCACACTATCTAGAAATTTGATTTAGCATTCATTGTCAGGGAGCTATTGATTTAACCATCCATCAATGCATTTATTTTATGACCCATTTATTTAAAATAAATAACTTGCCAATTCTGAAAGCTTTGGGCATAAGGCAGAAACAAACCCAGGACAGTTTACACTTATTATAGTCTCAAATTAAATGGACTTCCCAATTTTTAAAATATGAGAGGATAACAGGAAAACATGGGGTGATTAAAAAAAGAAAAAAAAAACACACACACACACACGTGCAAGATATTGCACAAGCTTCACACAAACAGTGACTGGAAAGGAACTTACAGTTTTGAAACTGAACTCTGTAGCATACATATGACTGAAAAATTGTATTACCTTGACAGTGAAGCTGCCATTTGTGAAAATAAAAGCATAGCTGTTGTAATTAATTGCCTAGTTTACTAATCCAAGCACTACCCTGGTAATAGTAACTACTAATCAAAAATCCAGCAATGGGGCATCTGAAAACTTAATGTAGCTAAATATAAATCAACTGATATTCAAAAGAGTATAACACAATTATAATTAAGCTCAAATCTTCTGTTGAACTAAATAACCAGTCCAAAAATATGTTTGCAATTTAAAATTGTTTGCTAAACATTGCTCACTGGGAAACAGCGATTTTTGTTAACAATATATTCAGTTTTACAATTTGATCCCTGGCGCCTTACCAGAACCTGGCTTAGTCAGTTTGACTGCACTTGTTTAGTTGGGGTAGCTTCAAAAGATTTTACCTTTCTTAAATCAAGAAAAATCCATCATAGTGGTTGTCGTAGAATACTTTTGTGATAAAATGTATGTTTCTTTCAAAAATGTTGCAATTTATCAATCATTAACATTCTTTCAAACAGAATGTAGTCCTTCAGAGTACATCATAGACATTATTATTACCAGTCTTAAATCTTCAATGTGTTCCAGGATGCTAGTCTGCACTTTGAACATAAGCAATTTAATAAATGAGTTCAGGCCATTAAGTATCTCATCACTGCTTAAAGGTTGTCAAGGTTTCTGCTTCAACTACATGACCTGGTAGATTGTTCCCTTTTCCTGCAACTTTTTACATCAATAAGTACTTCTGCCTTCAATTTTAAACTCCTTTCCCATTTCCATTGGTGTCCTCAAGTACATGATTCATCTTTTAGCTGAAAGAATTCTGCTGGATCTACTTAATGCCTTTCAGGATTTTAAAGACCTGGATTAGGTCCCCAGACAATCTCCTCTGATTGAGACTAAATATGTTTTGTTTTCCGAGTTTGTCAGAGTACAACATATCCTTATATCCTGTCCTGGGATACACCTGGTTGCTCTCCTCTGCAGAGCTTCAAGTAATGCCATGTTATTTTTGTAGTGTGGTGACCATACTCCCCAAAACACTAAAGATACAATCTCATTAGTCCATCATACAGTATAAGCATAATGTCTCTTGATTGTTTTTGCAATATAACCTAACATTTGCCTTTTTAATTTATTCTGCACATTGCTTAGATGATGAAAATGTTGAATCAGCATAAACCCCTTAATCATTTTCAGAGGCTGGTTCCTGTAGGACAGCGTCTGTCATCTTATTTTTAATTGATTTTCCTACATGCAAATGTGTAGCACTTTTTTTTAAATGAAACTGCAGTTATCAAGAGCTTGGACAAGTATTTTTGAATTTTTGCTCCCTCCTCAGTGTCTGCTATTCCTACAGTTTTAGTGTCATCTGTGAATCCACAAGTTTACTAACTGTACTAAAATCAATCTCCCTATAATTTAGAAAAACTAACAGTCCAGAAGCAGTCCCCTGAGAGACTCCACTGGTGACCTCAGTCCACATGGAGGAATATTCCCCTCTCATCTGTACTCTTCGTCTCCTGTTGGTTAACATGCCAGAGATTCAGTTTTTTAGGATTCCTCTGATGTCAGCAGCTTCTAGTTTCAGAATTAATCTTTGGCGTGGGACTGTTAGAAAGGTTTAAGTATTTTTTTTGTTAGCTCTACAGTTGTCTGTTCAGAATTACCTAAAAGATTGATTTATCCTAAGTGGCCACTTGGTCAGAGGCAGATAGATTTTGACCTGCCCTTTTCTTAGTATCTGCTGCCTTAGAGTTTGTTTCCTGTGGAATTTTAATTGACTGGAATTTTCCCTAACAATTGTTCCAGTCTTAAATTTTAATTATGGTATTTGTATTAGGGACTTTACAAATTTACTTATGAATGATCACATTTAAAGATTACAATTATATTTAGTGTCTATATGGTGTGGTGACTTTTTTATGGCAATTCTCTAAAGCTTATTTGTTTTATTTAAGTCTGTTAATTGTGTACAGCTGTCAAAGCTTATTAAAGGAAAACAAATAAACTAAATTGAGATGTATTATCTTAATAGTGAATTGATTAATTGCAGAGTGTGTATGCACAGTCACCATATTCACAGATATGTAAAGCAAATCCCTAATCAAAAAATGGTAGTGCCTTTGTATTCAAGTTGAAGTTTACACTGGTTTCTTCTCACAATAGTTTAAGTTACTGTTTTTGTTTAAGTACTTAAAGCAAATTTAATTACATGCTTGCATCTAGAGCAGGGGTTCTCAAACTCGGTCCTGGGAGACCCCCGTGACTGCAGGTTTTTGTTCCAACCAGCCTCTGTTTTTAATTGGACTCCTGGGCTAATTAAGTGAACTGTTTCATTGATTCCTTGTTTGTTGTGAGTTATACAAATTACAAAAAATTTGATTAAAAAGAAAATAAAAAATAATTTGTTTTAATGAACTAAGCAGTTATGTATTTTTTCTTTTTAATAGTATTTTCATCTTGAATGTCATTCTACTTTTCTAGGTGTTCTAATTGTTTAATGAATCCGTTACTACTTTGTGGGGCTGACACTAAAGTAGTTGCAGCCTTTCACGACTGAGTGTTTGCTTGGGTTTCTGCTCTGCTTGTTTAATTGTCATTATTAAGATTCAATGAAGGGAGCAAACTGCACAGAGAAAGGGCGAAATAATAAAAAGAGAGTTAAGCATTTAAATCCATAGCAAAAACAGAAATATTTCTAAGTTTCTTATAAATGTAAAAATCATGCTGCTGTGCTTTTCTGAATGTAGAATAAAAGATAAATACCAGCTAATTAAATGAGATCAGTGCTATCAGGTGTTGCCACTGATTAGGAATCTGATTGGAACAAAAACCTGTAGCCACAGGGGTCCCCCAGGACCGAGTTTGAGAACCCCTGATCTAGAGCATTTTTAAATGCAACCATATTTAAATTTTGTTAAAAAGTATTCTCATTTGCTTCTGTTATTTGAGAACAACATCACAATTATAGATGGTAATTTAAAATAAAAAAAAAAAAATCCTTATGAAGATGTAAATCAATGTGTAATGGCACTGTCTCATTGTGACTCTCGGCTGGAACATCCATATTAAATTAAATGATTTCCTCTTACTTGAAAATGAGACTCAATGGAAATTTTATGTTAAAAATTGTGTTAATTAAAAACTATTAAAACAGAATATGGTTATAAGTATGTGAGTTATGAAGTCTGCCATTTATATGTGCTTAATTTTGAAGAGTCTTTACAAATAATTTGTATACTCAGTTTTTTGTCCAAATAATTATTTTCTTATGGCACTGTGTGTGCTATTAAGAAGGAACTCTGAATACCAATTAACCAAAGTATACAGTATGCGGTAAATGTTCAGGGCAGGAGAATTATACTACTCCTATCTCATTCCCACTAATCAATTTTTATCAAATACTTCAATGATGTATAGGTGCTCTTTCCAGGTATTTACTGTACCATGCACTCATTTACGATAAACAGTCATATCCTCTACATGTGTATATTTATAAACTTTAGTACAAACTATGAATTTTCTCAGTATACATATGAACACATATGGGTTGGTAGCGTAAACAGCAACAAACCCTGGGTTTACTTTAATTTCCATAGAGAAAACAAATCGACTGACACACCAGAAGCAGGGAAAATGCCAAAGAACTCACAGGTTCTTTCATGTCACTCTTTCCAAGGCAAACCTTTCATTCTAAGTAAAGCTGTGTAATGTGGCAAGTCAAATTGGAAACTGGAGCTGCAGTTACTGAAGTGCAGGTAACGTATGCAAAATTTGGAGTATGGGAATTGACTCGTAGGGACCCATCCAACTGGTTAACAACCATCCCCACTATGGGGAGCTTCCAGAAATTTCCCTTCCCTAAATTTTAAGCCCTGCACTCTTGTATTTCCCCATCTCACTCTTGTTTGTACTTCAATAATCCTACTAGCTCAGCAACAAGAGCCTGCATCTGATTTCATGAAAAGTCCCAGATGCTAGTAAGTAATGTGCATTTTTATGGTGATTATGATGTCACAGCCATTGTTTATTCCCTGTGTTATTTATTTTCTGCTTTTTTTATATTAGTTTTCATTTGTTTTTGTGATAGACTGGGGTTTGTGTCCTGGGTACTCCATGTTTGGCATTTTCATAATCTCCAGGTGTTCCAGTTTCCTACCCCAGTCCAAAGACATGCAAGTTAGATGAACTGACAATGCTAAATTGGCCTGTGTGTGTTTACACTGCAATGGCTTGGCACTCTGTCAGCATGCTGATCCTGCCTTGTGCCCAGTGACTGCTGGGATAGCCTCCAGCTGCTCTGGATTAAGGGTAAAGAAGATAGATTGATGTATTTTGTGTTTTTGTAATTTTAATATTGTGTATGTTAAGTCTATAGTATTACTTGTACTTTGTAGGTACAACCCCATGAAAGAGCCTGACGTCACTGCTGCTAGGGCTCCCCTTTGCCTTTATATTCTTGTGGAAGACATGGTCACAGAAGGGGTCAGGTGAGAATTGTTAAAATAGCATCAAGTGAGTATTGTTCTAATTTACTGGTTTGTGGGCTTTTGTTTTTAGACTCTTCTTTGGTTTGTGGATTGGTATTGTTTTCAATGGGGTGCCTTTTTAGGGATTATTTTATGTTTATTTTCCAATTTTTATGCTCCTATTGTTTATACAATTATTCATTGATAAAGATTTTTTGGGTCTTTTCAATCAAGATAGAGGTTTTACTATTAATCCTCTGCTTTGGAGGACATTTTTGAATATTTTGAATTTTAAGTATTGTTGATGCTTTAAAGCCAGTGCCCCACTTTACATCTATGCAGAAAATATAGAATTTTAATTATTTTTAATGAATACATGATAATTTTTACAATAAGCATATAATTTAATAATCTGCATTGTTACAACTTAATTTAAAGTATAAAGGATTGAAGGTAACTTAAGGGTTAACTAAATGTGGCTTAAAGCTTCGGCATTTGAGGCTTTTGCCTCATCTAGAGGAGCCACCAAGATAGTTGCTAAGGTTAAAATGAAGTAGATGTGTTTTGAACAACCCCTTAAAAAGGCGAGAGCAAACTAGTGAGAAATCCCAAACACCTCTTTTATGAAACAATGGGGAAACCCACAGGACACCCCTATTAAAGCGATGTTTAGAATGATGGAAGAATTGACATGTATACAAAGTTACTGGTGGCTGTAGTCGTTTGGGTAAGATGATGAATTCTGCATATTAAGAGTCAGATGATGCTAGGTATTTGATAAAGTAATGGTAATAGGAAAGTACGTATAAAAGGGAATGAATTGTTATCTTGATTGCTCACTCCATGAACTGAGGCATTTGTGCATATCTATGTGCAAATAAAGAACTATTCTGCTTTTTCATCTGGTCTCTGAGAATGACTTCTTTGCAAACAGAGGAAAATTTTTTCCACACCATAATTTGGCGAGCCAGCCAGGGGAAAGGAGAGGCTCAGGTCGCCAGAAAGCGGCTGTGAGAGTTGACAAAGGCATTGCTCCTTTTAAAAGGTAAGCATTTTTGTTATTGAATTGTTTGTGTCAGTTTCACGGGGGCTTCATCCTGCCAAAGAAGACAGTAAGAAGATTCTCTTTTAAACTAAAGAGCAGAAAGAAAAGATCAACTAAGGGATTACTGTAAATAAGTTTGTAAATATGTGAAACCCTATAGAGTACTTATAGGTTGCTACGCTACTGCCCGATATAGTGGAAGTATAATATTGTTGGTTTGTTCTTCCAGTAAACCTAGTGAGGGGCTGCACAGAGGCAAAAAATGACTGTTTAACTCTGCTGCAGTCGGTCACTTGGGTCATCTGTGCATAGTAAAGGTATTATTGAACTGATCACTGTAGAAAAGAACTGAACCTGGCCAGCTGGAAGGCCACCTCAATGAATTACACTAAGTAGTTTCTTTGGAGTGTGCGGAGAGCAGGTGAAAATCCTATTGAATACAGCTCCAACACGAAGGTCTGATGTCTTTAGGTTCCTTTGGTAATGGCTATTATAATAGATTACTCAGGAAGGGCTCAGTTGTCCTTGAGATGAATGAGATTCATCTTGGTAATAGCTACTGAAATAGATTACCCAGGAAGCATTCCCGTTAGCAGAAAGTAGCCTGGTTGAATGCATACTACAAGATGAGGTCATGTCAGGATAGTAAATACTGGCCTAGGGTTGAATGATTACAACAGAAGGAAACTAAGCTCAGTTTGATTAAATTTATCTTAGGAGGCTCCAGGGGGATGTGACGATGCAGGTTCTGCTCAATGCTCCCATCCAGCTTCTGGAAGCCTTTGAATCCAACACCGTCAGTACTGTCACCGATGAGCTAGGCAGTGAAGACATCAACCATGTAGCAAGGGGATGGTGCAAAAAGTGGCAAGTGCCTTTATTAAAAGACAAACCAAAAACAAAAACAGTGTCCAAATAAATAGTGCAGTGTCTCTCAAATAAGTCATTAAATAAATAATCCAGTAAAAGAGGTGAATCCGTGGAGGTTAAAAACACAATAGATAAAAAATCCTTTAAAACAACAAGGTTAAAAACAATGGCTGGAGGCAGGCTTTCTTTAAAAATCCAGTGCTTACTTATTCCTTACTGACGGCTCCTCTGCTTCTCCCCTACAGGCCCCTCAACAGAGGAGTCACCTTACCAATAAAATGTAGCTCCTTCATTTCTGGTCTGGTAGCCCTCTAATCCCCGGCTACGTCAGGCTTCAGCCAGACGGAGATGGGTTTCTTCCTCAGCGACCAGTATGCTCATGCTGGGGCTCAACATGCCCAAAGCCTCCTCGACTCCGCTTCCTTCAACGGCCAGTCGACCCCTCTGCCATTCCCTCCAGCTCCTCAAAACTGCTCCGCTGGAGCGACCGCTTCGATCTGCCCCCTCAGAGAGTTGGCCAGACACTCCTTCGGGGCTCTCCTACCAGCTGCATTTAAAAACTTTCACGAGCCTGCTCTCGCTCTCCTGCATTGGCTTTCTCTTTACTGCCGCCTTCTCCATTAACCTCCATTCCTTCTCTCTCTTCCCCCTTTCCCTATTCGCCTCACGCTTCTATTTATTATGGAGACGTGGATCAGGTACGGCAATTAGCAACTCCCGGCAACAATTAAACATGCGGACAACTCCTCACCTGTGAAATTAAGCAAGGATCGTCCGCATCACGAATCACCCGGGAACCGCTCTGGCCACACTACCACGCCCCCTCTCTAAGGCACGAGTACAGCGACTATTTATTTAAAAAGTGGCCTTTGATCTGAGCTGCGGATCCACTATACCACAGAGGAACGTTGAATGACTGTAGCAGAAGTCTGCTTTTGTGGCAGAAACACCAAGAAATACAATTAGGTAGGGAGGAATTAATAGCTCACTCAAAGGAGGAGTGTAGTTTTAGTATAATTTTTGGGATAGGTCATTAGTGTAATTTTTGTCTATATTTTAAATAGAGTAAAGCAATAAAATCAATAATTCATTAGCAATTAAGTATGATTGTAAATACATATTTCTAGTTCCCTGTCCTTGAATGAATGGTAGGTAGTTTGAGAGTCTGAGAATGACAGGGACCATCCATATCAAAACAGCGGAATCAGCCTTAAGTTCCTAAACCATCTCATGAGTGGGAATTGGGGAGAGAATGTTAGTGCTGCTGCAAAGAAAGGATGAATGTGTGCGAGATTGCATAAGATAAGCCATTGGCTTGGAGACAAGTGAAAAATTCATCTCCAGAGCTCAAATACTGGGTGATGAAAGGTATAATATAGTATCAAGCACATAGAAGTGTGAGTGTGAACATACACATGGGAGGAAACATTTTTAGATACCCATTTACATAATCAATATGTACAGTTTCCTTCAGGAATAAATGCTATGGATATTAAATGATTTACAGGAGTTGCCAGGTAACTTAAGGGTGATAAGGTGGCGAAGTGGTTGACACTGTTGCTCGGGAACAGTAAATAAAGGTTCAGACTTACATGTTCTCAGTGTGGAGTAAAATGTAAGCACGAGAGGCAGAAAAGTGTGTAAATGCTTTAAATAGTAGATGCTAAATGATGAAGAGTTAATGTGCTAAACACAGTTTACTGTTATCTTGAGAATGTTTTGCAGTATGTGGATCTCTGTGACTGAAGTGTACTAAATCTTGAGAGAGTCTAGTTAAAGACAATGTGTGAAAATGTGGTGTAGTTTGAAATTAATCAATTAATATAGGTGTACATAAATATGTATTTTAAATTCAAATTATAATTTATGATTAGGTCCAAAAAAAGGTTTCCAGACATAATATAAATGTGTGTGCCCTTTTCATTTGAGTACTGGCCACACTCAAGTGGAAGTTCTTTTACTAATTTTTAATTGAACATAAAAGGACTTTTCTTAAAACGGTAAGGAAGCCATTGATGAGCACTGGCTTCCAGTCTAGGTTGTGTTCCATGCTAAAATATGCTGTTACAAAAAGGGGGTTAACAAAAAAGGTAGACAGTGCATTTTCTTTAGAAACAACACTCAAAAAGATGCAAGAAACATCTCAGGAGGATATCAACAAAAAAGCATGCATGAATAATTAGCCTTAACAGGAGATTATGGGTAAAAGAAATCAATATTAAGCATAGCTAAATTTTATGTATCAGAATATTTTCTTTAAGTACTGCATACAATGGTATGATGCACTAACTACTCCGGAAGCATTTTAAATAAATAGATTTTAATTTTGTTTTATCTTGGTAGAGTAATTCTTTCTCTCTCTCTCTCTCTCTCTCTTTTTTCCCCTATTGTATTATTATGTAGCCTTAGAATGCCTAATCTCACAGACTTACCACTGTATATAAAACTTATCCCCACCTTCCCTTCTATATCTAACCTCAGGAAATTAGATGTAGTAAAAAGACAAGCAGGAGTTAAGTTACACAAAATAACATATTACTGATAATATTCATAAACAACAACATGCAAAGTACATTTGAATATTGGCAACCATACAACCTGATTAAATGGTGATGTGTAATTCAGGTGGCACACAGACTTGTAGTTACTTAAAATGTCTAGTTAAGGCATCATTGGTGCTCAGCTTTCAGCCACATGTCTGTTCAAAATGGCTGAAGCTTTGCTCATCATTGTGTTGTCTTCAGTTCATGGTGTGATGGTCTTCAGTTGTTAGCAAGAGAAAGATACTTCTACATCACAGGTTAGCAACAGAGATGCTTCATCATATGGAGAGAGAGAGAGAGAGAGAGAGAGAGAGAGAGAGAGAGAGAGAGAGAGAGAGAGTGTGAGAGTGTGTGTATGTGGTTGAGCAAGCAAATTTATAGGTTTTCTGTCCAAGCCCT
>JANRMT010062837.1:28376753-28422073 GCA_026402145.1 Polypterus bichir lapradei | reverse complement strand
GTATGTGGTTGAGCAAGCAAATTTATAGGTTTTCTGTCCAAGCCCTACAGCCAATAAGCTAACCTGGCTTTATTTGTGGGATGAGAGAAAGACTTTAGCAAAGAAACACTCGCCAAACTGGTTTAAGACACATCCCCGAAATCCTGTCGTAAAATTACAAAGTCATAAACGCAAACACAAATGCCTCTCAAAGTAACACTAAATTACCTTGCTTCGCCTAAATTACAAATAAAGACAAAACATTTATCAAGTTACTGTATATGCAAAATCTTACATCACAACAAATTTATAAGGCATTTCACACAATGTGATGTTGATTTCTTTTTCCCACCATCCACTTCTTGTCTTACAAATACTGTAACGTCATACTTCAAAAGTGAAATAGAATAGAATGTTATTGTTGGAATGACTACATTGCTGATAGGAGGTTGTTTTATTAATTTGATGTCCTAATGAAACATACTGGACACAATTAGCAAAATATTATTTTAAAGAAATATAGATGGGTAATAAAGTGTATACTGTAAAGATAATCATAGATGTATTTTAATATAATTTCTATTGATCTATGTAACTTCTGAAATAATTTAAGGATTGTATTATGGGAAATGCTGCGGTGGGCTGGCACCCTGCCCAGGGTTTGTTTCTTGCCTTGCGCCCTGTGTTGGCTGTTGAATGGATTATGGGAAATAAGATACATCTTATATGAATTATACTGTTTGTCTCAGACATAGTGAAATATAAATTTATTTTGTAAATGATTTAAATTCCAAAACTGGATTTACTTGAACAATATTCTGTAATTTGAAAAAGGGAATGTGGAGCTTAAACGTGTTAGCTTATTTTGAACTTATTTTTAAATTAATCAGGGATTTACCAGTCCAGAGTGTGGAATTCTTTCTTGATCCATCTGCTATGCTGACAGAGAGATGTTTTCTGGAGGATGCTGGTGTTCTCTTGCCATTCATTAATGGAAAGGGTACAGAGAACATGGAGAAACATATATTTTAGAATCATCAACGGAAATTTTCTAATTTCTGCAGAAACCTCCACACCACTCTGCTTTCTCCTTTCCTTTGTTATTGTCGTTCATCTCTGGACATATTTGTACCATCTGTAGAATTAATAACATTTGGCTTTTAATCAAGTTGTCACATTAATGGGGAAAGTTATATGGTCCTTACTGACCGATACCATTTTGCTCCACATTTCCTATAAACTTAATATAAAGAAATTGGCACAAGTGTCAATATGGGGGGTGTATGATGTTTTATAGTTATGTTTTATGGATTAATGTTTGTATGTAATTTGGACTGTTATTTAGAATCTAACACATGATTACTAGCACTTATGACATTACAGGAGTAATTATCATATTAGCATTTACAGCATTAGCAGTTAAAAGCCAGTTCAATTTAAGCTAACTTGGTTATTGATTTAATGAAATGATTAACAGAGTTTAACAAAAGGAAATTTGTTAACTATAAAGAATGGTACGAAACTTAAGGGATGATAAATAAGTGTTATATGAATAGAAACAAAGGGAAAAATGTTTAAACCTATTAAGGTGAAAATTTAAAAAAAGAACTTTTAAAACAAATAAAATGTACCATTTGTTTAAATAATTGTTTTTCATGAAGAATGAATTGTAGTGAAACAGTAACTCATACAGAAGGATGGGGCAAATGTTGATATTAATGTATTAGGAATCTTGCATTAGTATTAGATACAATACAGTATAAGGACACAAATTGTATGATATTAGGTGTTACTGACCCCTACTCTCTCTTCTGTTTCTTTTTTCCGGTTTCTTTGTGGTGGTGGCCTGCGCCACCTCCACCTACTCAAAGCTTCATGATGCTCCAACAATGATGGATGGATTAAAAGGCAGAAGTCTACGTGACCATCATCATCATCAAGTCCTTCCGTGAAAACCCTAAATCCAAAGAGGACTGTTTCATTTATGTTAGGTAGAATGCCCAGAGGTGACTGGGCAGTCTCATGGTCTGGAATCCCTACAGATTTTATTTTTTTCTCCAGCCATCTGGAGTTTTTTTTGTTTTTTCTGTCCCCCCTGGCCATTGGACCTTACTCTTATTCTATGTTAATTAATGTTGACTTATTTTGTTTTCTTATTTTGTCTTTTATTTTTCTATTCTTTATTATGTAAAGCACTTTGAGCTACTGTTTGTATGAAAATGTGCTATATAAATAAATGTTGTTGTTATGACTAAACATGATAAATTAGATACAAGGTAAAGTACACACCTTTTAATGTTTGTGGAAAAAAGTATAAGGGAAATAGTTTTTGCGGGATAGGGGCAACATTTTTTTTAAGGACCTGGGGTACTTAGACAAATAGTTGGTGGCAGTTCAGGACAAATTAACACTATGGCTTTTAAGGCCTAAGTAATACAGGAGACAGCAAAACAAAATAACAGAGTTGGTGAATGTGCAGATTGTGAATTGGAAAGCCCAGGTATACAGTGAAAAACTTGTGGCGGAAGATTAAAAGGAAGCTTGGGTACAACTCTTGCAATTTAAATATAAGCCAATGCCTTGCATTAATGAGTAGTGCTGACATCTTCCAAAGGGAGGATTACTTTCAAGATAGCCGATTGCTTTTAACCTAATTTAAGACCACAGCTGGATGTAATTAGGGGCAACTTTGTGGATGAGAGCATGGTTGTTTGTTTAGGGATTCTCTGGTTATTGTTGTACACATCATTGGCACCATAATCTAGAGAATTTGGAAGATTTTAAAAGTAAATACGTATGCTGTCTGTGTCACCACCAATGATACTATTGAAAGATCTGTACATATAAAAGACAAAGCCCTCACTGACTCATCACTAATTCTCCCACTTCCCATATAGGTGGGAAGCTGAAATTTCACGTGCTCATTCCTTGCAGTGAACAGTAATCCCTCCTCGATCGCGGGGGTTGCGTTCCAGAACCCCCCGCGATAGGTGAAAATCCACAAAGTAGAAACCATGTGTTTGTATGGTTATTTTTATATATTTGAAGCCCTTAGAAACTCTCCCACACTGTTTATAAATTTTCTCCGCACAGTTATACAGTAAACCCTCGTTTATCACGGTTAATCCAGACAGATAAATGAATTTCCACGAAGTAGGATTCTTTATAAATCTAATATTTTCGCAGTTAGAGCATAGAAAAAACTGTTTACGACCTTCTAAATACGTTTAACATTATTAGAACCCTCTAGACATGAAACAACACCCTTTAGTCAAAAGTTTAAACTGTGCTCCATGAAAAGACAGGAGATGACAGTTCCACCTCACAATTAAAAGAATGCAAACATATCTTCCTCTTCAAAGAAGTGCGCGCGTCAGGAGCAGAGAATGTCAGAGAGAGAGCGCTCGAGAAAAGTAAACAAGCAAAAATCAATAGGGCTGTTGGGCTTTTAAGTATGGGAAGCACCGCGATAAAGCAGCCTCAATGAAGGGATCAATGTGAAGGTAGTCTTTCAGCATTTTTTACAGGCGCGTCCGCGTCCGTATCTAAGCAAACAGCCTCTGTGCAAACATCTCCTCTGCTCACACCCCCTCCGTCAGGAGCAGGGACGTCAGGCAGAGAGAGGTAGAGAAAAGCAAACAATCAAAAATACGGGCTGTTAGAGCTTTGAAGTGTGCGGAGCACCGCGCAGGAAGCATATTGTATATCATTGAGGAGTTATTTAATACGTAATACGTGCTCCGATTGGGTAGCTTCTCAGCCATCCGCCAATAGCGTCCCTTGTATGAAATCAACTAGGCAAACAAACTGAGGAAGCATGTACCACAAATTAAAAGACCCATTGTCGGCAGAAATCTGCAAACCAGTGAAAAATCCGTGATATATATTTAGATATGCTTACATTTAAAATCCGCGATGGAGTGAAGCCGCGAAAGTCGAAGCGCGATATAGTGAGGGATCACTGTACTTACAGATGTTAGGTATGTTTCATGTCCTTTTGCAACACCCAAGGGTGGGAAACAGGTGTACCCCCTAAACTGTATATATAGATAGGGGAAACCCCTCCTCACTGTTTCTGCGACTTCCAATATACGTAGGAAGCCCAAATTTCCCATGCTCATCCTTTACACTGTACTTACAAATGTTGTGTTTCATTTCATGCCGTGCCCCGTAACGAACTTTTGAAAATAACTTTTTTAGCAGTTCTCACCACTATGCTGTAAGGAACTTTCAGAAATGGCCTCTCCTTTTGGCGGTTTTATTCCTTATTTCCGTTAGAGGATTTATTTCACAGCAGAGACGCACAAGGACCGGGCCCCATCCCCTTTCCTTTTTCCGCACGGCCGCTGTCCACGTACCTACCATATGGTTGAATCCCTGCCTATGTACATTAACGACATCCTGCACTCATGTGCCTCCTCACTCGCTTCCTTACTTTCCTCAGCTGTCCATCGTGCTTACTACTCCCTTTTTCTTTACTCCACTACTTCAAGCCTGTTATGGTTTGCCTTGCTTCATGTCTTCCTGCTGGTGACTCCTGTCTTTTCATTTAGTTTCTTCACACTCTTAATCTTCCAGGCATGCCTCCTCATACTCTACTTTTGAAGGTCGGCGCACCAATTATGTTACTACGAAGCTTATAACCACCAAAAACTTTGTAACGGCGCCAAGCTTCAGATCAAATCTCTGCACAAGAACCTCATTGAGGCAACCTTCTTCACTGGAACTGGCTCAGGGGAGACTATTTATTCCTCTCATATCCTCTGACCTCCCATTCCAATTCAAACGCCTCCAATTTCCAGTAACGGTCTGCTTCACTATGACAATAAATCAGTCACACGGCCAGACTCTAAAAAAGGTTGGCATTGACTGAACACAAGATTGCTTCTCACATGGCCAACTGTACATTGCATGCTCAAGAGTAAGCTCAGCAGACAGCTTGGCCATTTTACAGCCAGAGGGCAGAACTGCAAACATCGTTAAAGAGATCTTTACATCCTAAAAATGTGCATTTCTCATACAACATTTACAATCATAAATTAAACTATTTACAATCATCAAATTCACTCTCAATACTAAAATAAGCCAACGACAATTACTTTGGCAATCATGTTATTTTTAAAAGGTTTCCTTTTCTTTTTCATAACACACTAGTTCTCCACCGCGAAGCTCGGGTATTTTGCTAGTCTGATCATAAATGAAATACAAGAGACTAGGTATAATTTGATGAACTAACATTGCTAATGTTTATTGGACAGGAAGGAAATTAAATAGTTGCTTAACACAGAGGGACACTGACTTTGATCAAACAATTGTTGACAATTTATCATCATACTTACTAGTTATGAAAAATGGAACACAAGTCAGATTTATAAAGGATAGCAAGTAATGCCAACTTATTTAGATGAAGAAAACTAACTTTGATACATATTGTTTGACTTATTTTTGAATTACATGATTACCTCAGGTTTTAATGATTTGCATTGAATTTCTGCTATTCCCCAAATTTAGTTTGCTAGGGATCTTATACTTCCTTTTAACTCCAAATAAACATTTAGTATACACACATGTTCTATACAGATCAGAAACAGTAAAAGTGGAGTCTAGACATTGTAGTTTTAGCAGAACTTAAAGTTCCAACTCGTAGATAGATAGAGATAGATAGAGATATAGATAGATAGAGATATATAATTTTAATCAAATATTTTATTATACTTAAATGAAGTTGTAACAATGGATTATTAAAAGCATAAGGAAAAGGACTGAAGGTAACCAAAGGGTTAAGTAAACACAAAGCTGGGGCACATAAGGCTTTTGCCTCATCTAGAGGAGCCACCAAGAAAGTTGTTAAGGTTAAAATGAAGTAGTTGTGTAATGAAGACCCCCTTAAAAAGCGAGAAAAAACTAGTGAGAAATCCCACACACCCATTTTATGAAGTGGTAATAAGATCAATAGGAAAACCTCTAGGACACCCCTAATCACAAAGCGATGTCTAGAATAATGGAAGAATCGACATGTATATGAAGTTACTGATGACTGGAGAGTCTATCTGGTTGCAATTCACACTGTCATACCCTATCTGGCAGCTGGCAGGTATAACATGAAAATGTCCTGACATGATATCCTGACAGAATTTAGTCGAACAAGGATATTTTCTACATTGTAAAGAACAATTAAACCAATACTTGCAGGGAGTACATGGTGATAAGATTGCAAGGCTACACCCAGAGTAGAAGAGGGTGAGTGCTTAAATGTGTGACAGAGTGCATAGATTCTGCCAATAAAAAGGAGAAGTAGCTAGTCATTTCAGTTAGTGTGTACTTGGAATTGCTCATCACAAATTTTAGCAGTCAATCTTTACTACATCCACCATCATCAAATAACAAAAGGGATACAGTATATTCATTGTAGTGTGTACTGCTATCCTTGGGTTACATGAAATGTTGATTACTGTTTACAGTATTTTTGCACTGATTTGTATGAGTGTCAATAAATCAAATTGCATGCATCTAACATTGTTGTGATAAGGTATTCTAGAATAAAGCATTTTTTTCCACAATACAGGGGAGTGATGTGATCAGTTGTGTTGGTGTTCCTTTAACATTTGCTTCAAAGCAGTACCTTCAATTGGCAGCAGCAAGTACTTTGTTATTTTAAAGACAAGATAGCCTGTTGTGCCTGTACAAAGCAAGACCTGTCAATCCTCATTGTGTTTCTAACCTTTGACACTCAGTCTTGTGTGCTTACAGTTCCTCAGGGATTCAGATATAGGCATGATTTCTTAGAAGCAGTTCAAGTTGAGTGAGGGTATTGTGGTCACAGGGACATTATATAGCTATGAAAATTCTCAGCAGTTGAGAACTGAAAGGTGACAAGAAAATAAAAAGGTGTAGGAGGCATGTATTCTATTTTGTAAAAAAAAAAAAAAAATATGAGAAAATCTGAAACATAATATTTACTATGGAATTAGACAGAAAAAGAGGCAGAGTATAACAGTTTGTGCATCAAGTGGAAATAAGAGTGAGGGCTTCTCTATATCACTAGGCATAAGATCATCAATGGTGGAGGTGCAATGGGGGGGAAGAAAGTTTAACCTGGAGCATTTGTCCAAAGAGGATGGAAATAATAAAACAATAGTATCATCAACAGAGTCAGTGAAACTAGCCTGAAAATTGGGTATTTTAGTTTTGTGAGTTGAAAAAAGGTAATGTTCAGAAAGAATACTATTAGAATGACCAAGCCAATACTATCAAAAAGAAAAAAATTAAGAACAGTAAAATTAAATAAACCACACTTTACACTAAATAGAGAAACATACTTCAGTAAAGGTGCTTACTAATGATCAGCTGTAGTAGTTTTTTTAGTCTTAAAAAAAAGAAGGCTAGAGTTGGACACACAGTTGTCACAGTGTGTGTATACTAAAGCTTTAAAATCAGGCAAGTAAGACGACAAATACAATAAAAAGGGGATAATACATTGTGATAAGGTGCTATATAGTGCCCGACCCGGCACAGACTCACACTGAGGCACGTATAAAAACACACAAAGGCTTTATTTTCTTCAGCTGGAGGGCATGTCTTCCCCGTAATCCCTCCAGCCACAACACAGTCCCAAAAGCACTCACAGTAACAAAACACAACCCTTCTTCTGGTACCACCACTCCTCACCCACCTGGAAGTTTTTCAGGTGCTTGACCACCTAGTTCCAATTGCACTTCCAGGTGGGGCTGAAGTGTTGTCCAGCTGGACTGTGGAATCTATTCAGCACCCCCTGGCAGCCACCCCAACTCTCAACCAGTCTGTTGAGGACTCCATCTCCCATGGAGCCCTGCGGGAGGTTGAGGCATCACCACCGGCCAGGGAGGCTGCCACCAAGTGCCCCGGGGGAGGTATTGAGTTGCCCATGGTTGGTCCCCCGGAACATATGCAGCAAGGGCATCCCCCGGCCAGACATGGAACTCGGCCGGCCTGCCTGCCACAACATATTCTATAAGTTGTACTTACATCATTTTGTATGTGTTCTTTAACTTTCAGTTACTTCACCTTCCTGCACTTAAGAGAATAAATACTACCTTACTGTTTATTTTGACTTATTCAAACCACACAAAATATGGAGATATAGTGGTGACTGCGTTGTAGCTTTTAGACCCCTGTTCACTTTCCATTTAGAGTTCCTTGATTTGACATTATGTTGGGAAAATTAACTGAACAGGAAAAGTATGACTGATTAGCCCGTTTTGCAAAATGTTGTCATGACCAACCAACCAACCAACCAACCAACCAACCAACCAATTTGTCCCAAGGGTGAAGTTTGCTTTTTATAGAAGCTCTTTAAATAAGTAAATGCATAAATAGATGAATATATACACATACACACTGGTCTGAAAATATACCACAATGATTAAAAATCAGAAAGAAAACTTCTGTCTTGGCAGTCACAGTGAGGCACTATACAGGTATATTGCTTTGGTATAAAAGAGCCCCAATAGTGTTTCCTGACACTTCTGCTGAATGTGTGGCTGGTACACAGTGTCAGTGTTTCAGAGAGGATGTTCAGCACTGTTCATAATGACACTGTTTTGTTTTCTTTTGCTACAACCTCCAGTTCTTCCTACAGTGAAAACATTGTCTGGCTTATTAGTTGTAAATTGGCAATTGACCATTGCTTGTTAGTATGAGTGTACATAGTGATGTACAGCTTTTAACCCAGTTTTTCCTTTCTGGGACCATGGAATGCCAATATGTAGGAGTATGCTCATACAAACTACTATATTAACTTAAATCAGGTCAATTTCAACAACTAGTACTTTGGATTTTGATAACTAGAAAATACCCACATGTAGAACACGCAGTGACCACAAGAGGAGAACCGGACTTTGTTTTCTCAAACAGTGTTAACTAATGCACCACCTAATGCATTCGCCTAGGATGCTAAATATAAAGGGGGGGAAACCCATCTGCATGGGTTAGCTACCAAATATGGTGGTGCACTAATAAGCTTGGCCTTGGACGCAAAATAACCAGGCACCACCACTGTGCACCACCATCCTGTCTTTAATGAATAATTGTCAATGACAAAATTAGCTTAGTAAATGTGAAAATGTAAATTTGATACTTGTTTTTCTTGAATATTTGAAAGCTTTTGTAGAACATTTTATTGTGCAACATCAATCTTTACAATTTTCAGTGACATGTCAGCAAAATCTGAAATGAAGTGCTCACTCTCTCCCAATAGTGATTAAGTCTGTAACTACAACTAGCTAAGCAGAGAAAGAAGCAGCTTGTGATAGTGGCCTAGTTGCCAAGGCAACAGTAAAAAGACTCTTTGGCCTTGTTCTGATTGAGATGCTAAATTCCATATGTCTCTTTTGATTTTGCCTTCCAGCTAGCTAGACCAGAGGTAGGAGGTTTAACACAATGAATGGCCAACACACCCATCCTCATTCTTTTGTGTTGAAGTACCTGAAAACCTGTTAAATAGACAAAATCAAAGCTATTAAACACAAAAAATTTAGCTCTCTCATCTGAAATTATTTAATTAGGAGAAACTAATGGCAGATTCAGAGGAATGCAAACATCTTAAATACAATTCCTGCGTTAAAAACTCATTAATAGTGAATTACCCCTCCTCGAGCCGCCACCTTATCGTGGTGGAGGGGTTTGCGTGTCCCAATGATCCTAGGAGCTCTGTTGTCGGGGGCTTTATGCCCCTGGTAGGGTCACCCAAGGCGAGGGACGTGACAAAGAACGGTTTAGAAAACCTTCTATGATGCATACAAACATTGGATGGCGTTTTCCCTCGCCCGGATGCGGGTCACCGGGGCCCCCCTCCGGAGCCAGGCCTGGAGGTCGGGCTCAATGGCGAGTGCCGTGGCCGGGCCTGCACCCATGGGGCTCGGCCAGGCACAGCCCGACCAGGCAACGTGGGTCCCCCTTCCCATGGGCTCAACAACTGTAGGAGGGGCCAAGGAGGTTGGGTGCAGTGTGAGTCAGGTGGTGGCCGAAGGCAGGGACCTTGGCGGTCCGATCCTTGGCTACAGAAGCTGGCTTTTGGGAAGTAAAATGTCACTTTTCTGAAGGGGAAGGAACCTGAGCTAGTGCGCGAGGTTGAGAGGTTCCGGGTAGATATAGTCGGGCTCACCTCTATGCACAGCGTGGACTCTGGAACCAGTCTCCTTGAGAGGGGCTGGACTACCAACCACTCTGGAGTTGCCTCCTTTGAGAGGCGCTAAGCGGGTGTGGGTACACTTATTGCCTCCCAACTTGGAGCCTGTTCATTGGGGTTCACCCCGGTAGACGAGAGGGTAGCCTCCCTCCACCTTCGGGTGGGGGGACTGGTCCTAACTGCTGTTTGCGCGTATGCACTGAACAGCAGTCTGGAGTACCCACCATTTTTGGAGTCCCTGGAGGGGGTGCTAGAGGGCACACCTGCTGGGGACTCCCTCGTTCTGCTGGGAGACTTCAATACTCATGTGGGCAATGACAGGGAGACCTGGAAGAGTGTGATTGGGAGGAATGGCCCCCCCCGATCTGAACCCGAGTGGTGTTTTGTTATTGGACTTCTATGCTCGTCACGGATTGTCCATAATGAACACCATGTTAAGGCATAGTGTTGTCCATATGTTTACCTGGCACCAGGACACCCTAGGCCTCAATTCGATGATTGACTTTGTGGTTGTGTCATTGGACTTGTGGCCACATGTCCTGGACGCTTGGGTGAAGAGAGGGGTGGAGCTGTCAACTGATCACCACCTGGTGGCGAGTTGGCTTTGATGGTGGGGGAGGATGCCGGTCGGGCCTGGTAGGCCCAAACGTATTGTGAGGGTCTGCTGGAAACGTCTGGCAGAGTCCCACGTCAGAAGTAGCTTCAACTCCCACCTCTGGCAAAACCTTGACCACGTTCCGAGGGAGGTGGGGGACATTGAGTCTGAATGGGCCATGTTCCATGCCTCTACTCCGGACACGTCTCCCTCCTCTTCTTCTCCGGCCAACAGTGGCCCAGTTTCCGCCAGCACCCTGTTGGCTAACAGCACTGGTGGCAGTCGTTGCTAACCCAGGGCTCGACTGATCTGGTATTGATATTTGTATCGTTGTCTGCATATTTATTTGATAAAATTTTACACCAGATGTCCTTCCTAACAAATCCTTCCCCATTTATCCTGGCTTGGGACCAGCATGAAGAAACACACTGGTTTATGCATCCCCTACGGCTGGGTTAGACTGCTACTAACAAAAGAACACTAGAACATAACATTAAAACAATCTAGATGAAAACCGGCCATTCAGCCCAACAAAACGTGCCAGACCTATTCACTTCATTATTCTAAAAACATCAAGCTGAATTTTGAAAGTAAATAAATTCCTACTGTCTACCACACTACTTGGTAGCTTATTCCATGTGTCTATGGTTCTCTGTGTAAAGAAAAACTTCCTAATGTTTGTGCAAAATTTACCCTCAACAAGTTTCCAACTGTGTCCCCTTGTTCATGATGAACAAAATCTCAATTCACTGTAATAATTCCCTTCATAATTTTAAACTCTTCAGGTCATGTCACCTCTTAATCTTTTTACTTAAATGACTCAGTTCTTAATTTTTCTTCATAATTCATCCACTGTAGCCCTGGAATCAGCCTAGTTGCTCTTCTCTGCACCTATTCTAGTGCTGCTATGTCTTTTTTGTAGCCTGGAGACCAAAACTGTACACAGTACTCTAAATGAGGCCTAACCAATGCATTATAAACCTCCTTAGACTTGTACTGTATACACTGTTCTATAAAAATTAACATTCCGTTAGCCTTTTTAATGGCTTCTGAACACTGTCTGGAAGGTGATACTGTAGAGTCCACTACGACTACTAAATCCTTATCATATAGGGTACTCTTGATTTTCAGACCTCTCATTGTGTATTCAGACCTAACGTTTTTACTTCCAATGTGTAATACTTTACATTTTCTCACATTAAACTTCATCTGCCATAAATCTGCCTGAGCCTGTATCCTGTCCAAGTCCCTCTGTAATGATTTAACAGTTTCAATAATATCTGCCAATCCACCTATCTTGGTATCTTCAGCAAACTTAACCAGCTTACTTAACTTTCTATCTAAATCATTTATATATTTTAAAACATAGCAGCACTGACCTCTGTGGAACACTCTTAATATCAGCCAATTCTGAAAGGGTCCCTTGCACCATCACCCTCTGCTTCCTATGACTGAGCCAATTCTGCAACCATCTAAACACATCACCCTGAATTCCCAATTTTAGTTTGATGCAGAACCTCTCATATGGCACCTTATCAAATACTGTCAGGAAGTCCAGTATATATCATAAGGACCACTTTGATCATACCATTTTGTTGCTTCCTCATAGGATTTCAGCATGTTAGTAAAAACATGACTTCCCTCTTCTGAGCCCAAGCTGACTGTTCAGAAAAAAAACTCTTACTTGCCACATACTGCTCAATCTTATTCTTATTAACTCCTTCTATTAATTGTCCTGTGATGCATGTAAAACTTACTGGCCTATAGTTGCTTGAATCAGCCTGGTCACTCATTTTATATAATAGGATAATATTTGCTATTTTCCAGTCCTTCTGAACTTCCCCAGTGTGCAGCGACTTCCTAAAAATGTGTACTCACTAACCTCCTTAAGAACTCAAGGGTAAATATTATCTGGTCTTGGATATTTGTTTCATTTCAACCTGAACAGTATTTCTCCCTCTACAATTTCCAAATCAATCAGTACCTCCTTAGTAGTCCCATTTACTGCTAGGAAATCATCCACTTCCTCACTTGTGAACCCCTTATAAATGCTTATTTAGAGCATCTGCTATTTCACTAACTGTATTTTTAAATTCCCCTTTACTATTCCTGATGCACATCAACTGTTCTTTTATTACTAAAATACTGTGTCACACACATGCGCATGGGAAGCAGCTAAAGGGCTCAAATGAGGGTAATTCCACACCAGACCAGGACGTGGCAGAGTCCGCTAATCCTTTCTCTCTTTCCTCTGCAGACCAATTACGGGAAATTCTGCCTGACCCAGATGACGTCACTTCCTCTGCTTTTCCATAAAACTGCCATCTTTATCTCCTCTTAATCGGTTCTGTTCTGGACTTGAATCTGTAAGCAATTGTGCAACCAATTATTTTGCAGCCGGGTTTCAAGTATATGGGAGACTACCCCAAACCTTTTTCCTGGCTCTTGTCTACTCATTTGACAACTGAAAGAATCTCTTTGGGTTGTCTTTCACCTTATCTGCTATATTCCTCTCCAGCTGTCTTTTAGCCTCCCTAATGCCCAATAAACCAACACCCTTTTATCCTGAATCAAGATTTGAGCCATACAAATCTTATGCCTTCTAATCTCCTCAGTCTTACCTAGAATGGCATGTGGCCCAGACAAAACTTCTAAGAAGATTACGTGGGCAGTTGCCTGCTCCTCAGTCTGGTACCTAACTCTTTAAATTTGGATTGCAGAACTGACCGATATCCCTTATGGATGTCATTTGTTCCAACATGGACAATGCCAATTAGATTTTCTTCCCCACCCATTCTCGCCAAAAGCCTATCCACCCTTCCAGGGAGGTCTCCTACCTGTGCACCCAAAAGACAACACAATATGTACAACTCTTTCTCTGGAGCATCCTTGCAATTCAATCCCTCTAATGATCAAGTCCACAACTACCATTACATCTGTCTTCCTGGAACTGGTTTTGAGATGGCCTGTTGAGGCTTCTCATGCCTGCCTACTATCTCAGAATCTTCAGAGACACCCTCCAGGTCTGCAATTACCTGAAAACATTTTGATATTTCCAGTTCTGGGCTGATGCCCCAGGACGGTGTGCACCCTTTACCTTACGCCTTGTGACTGTGACCCACCAATCCAATTGTCTAGTCTAGATTCTTATCCTTTGTTTTAATAAGCCATTATGCTGCTGCTGTCCTTGACTGCTCTACATCCTGAGAACTAACAACTGTTCAATCTAAAAACTTGCTTAGTGAATATCTGCTGCTAGCTAACTTCCTACTGTCTTATTCGCTCCTACAGCCCTTTGTGCCTAATCGGGCATCTTAACGCTGACTGCCTTACTGCACACTGCGGAGCCCTCCCGTTTATTACTTTGAAGACAGCCACAGCCCCCTTTTTAAACTAAAGATTCATTGTTTAATTAACTATTTATTGCTACAACACTGGTTCTTTACTTATTTACTTACAGATGCTAGTAAAGCTGCCGCAGTTTTCTGCCCTGCCTCGTTAATGCTAGTTCAAATACAAAAAAAACAAAAAAGGTACATGTAACAAGTGACTTCTCCAAGCATACCCCCCAAACACCCAAAAGTGTGCTGCCTTTGGTCCTGTGCAGGTAACAAAAAATAAAGCCAAAAACCCTTCTAAAGGGAAAAAAGCTTTAAAAAATTCCCAAACAATTCCTTAGTCTCAACCAAAACCCAAGTTTATAGAAACAATATGAATTTTTTAAAATTAACTCTAACACCACAGAAAGCACAAAAACTCTCATCAACTACCAGCTGCTTCTCTCTGCAAACAACAACAACATTTATTTATATAGCACATTTTCATACAAAAAATGTAGCTCAAAGTGCTTTACATAATGAACAGAAAAATAAAAGACACAGTAAGAAAATAAAATAAGTCAACATTAATTAACATAGAATAAGAGTAAGATTCGATGGACAGAAAAAAACAAAAAAAAGACAGCTGGAGAAAAAAAAATATGCAAAGATGATGCAAAGATATCAGCAAACATCAGCACATCCCCCAACCCCTTCATCAGCCCTGTTATGAACATCACATCAATAATAAATCAAGTACAGGTATTTTAAGTAGAATAGGGGAAAAAAAATCCAAGATTTTCTATTGAGTCAAATTTTGTTCATAAGGGGGTCAGCATCCAAATTTACCAGGAGGAGCACTATTTTCACATGGGCCAACATGTGATTACAGTACAAATAAAGCCCAGAATATTTTTTCTTTGCAGTAAATATGCCTGAGTGCATAAGCAACAAAGACAAGTGCAAACACTATTTGTCATACAGAATACAATGCTACAGGTTCGTATAAGGCTGATCAAACATGTGCCACCAACTTACATACAGAAAAGCTACACACAGCACTCAATGTAGAGCACTGGGCAACAGGAAATCAAACAATACAAAAAATGTAAAAATATAGTTCAGCCTACCACAGCATACTGCTATAATAACCGGTTTAAACTTAGCTATCTAATGTTAACACTGCACTAGGCTGATGTGTGATATCACTTAGTATAAAGGCAGTTGTTAAACCACTGAACTTACCTTTTGAAGAGGTGAACTTGGAGTCCATAAAATAAATTTCAGCTGAAGTTATATCCTCAGAATCTCTTTAATTATTCCTTTCACTTTACCTCTGGGCTCTGGCTTTCAGACGCATAGTAACAGATCAAATGTTGCACTCTAACCACTTTTGTTTTATTTAGGTTTAAATGGACAGGTTTATAATTGTACAGATTGAAGTGGGGCAGTAGTAGTTGCCGGACAGCAAGTTACGGTGAGTGGTTGTACTGTTAAAAATGTAGACTTTTCCTGTTATTAGTTTTTTTTTTTTTTTTTTTTTTTTTTTTTTTTTGATACATGCAAAGGCTCCATTGCGAGCAGGATCCCAGGGTGAGCACCCAGATGGTAGATCCAGCAATTTATAAAAGTACTAGGTTAATATGTTTATATATTCTGTGTACAACAATACCAATAATGAATTATGTAAAACAATTGTATTCTAATATAAATGTGTTACTGTATTGCATTTATACAACAAGAGATTCATCAATGACAGATCTCATGAACAATCATGAATCAGATGGTCGCTTCTTTCACTTGCACTTTAAAACATCTAAATGTAAAAGGCTGACATCATGCATGCACTTTACAAATTAAGACCCAAATTAGAAAATTAGTACTGTACTGGAACCCAACAGGATTATTAAAGTGCCAATGGAGTCAAAAAGAAGCAAACATTGGCCATTAAATGAAAAAAGGTAAATGTTTTTTCCCTTCAAGCATATTTTCCTTACATGAATACTACTAAAATAAGAAAAGATAGGAGACTAACATTGTTAAAACAGTGCTCCATTTATCCATATCCCAAATCTTTATTCAGAGCAGGGTCATGGGACAGCTGAAGCCAATCCCAGGAACCATTGAGTAGAAGGCATGAACGATCCTGGACAGGATGCCATCCCAACAAAGGGTGAACACACATACACCAGGATCATCAGCACTGTCAGTCCACCTAACCCGCATGTGGAAACCACAGTACTAGGAGGAAACCCACATGAACAGGGGGAGAACATGCAAACTTTACACAGAGAGCACTTGGGGCTGGAATCTAAAACTAATATTCAAAACAGGAAAAAATTGAGGTGTATTGCTGCCAGTGAAAATGCTTAATTTAATCTTTAGTAAAGCTCAGAGAAATTATTTCTTGGGGTGTGGCACGAGGATATGAGGAGTTTTGAAAACAATCTATGAAAGCTCACTTTGTCATTTGACTAATGGCATCAATTAAGGAGTGAAGTAGTGAAAATTAATCAATGCAGCTTATTTACCTTGGAATAAGCATAAAAAGTTCTCAAGTGAGCTCCACCATTAATACATTTTTCTAAAATATCTTCGCAAATAGTTTAACTTAGGCTCCATTTAACTGTTCAATTAACTTGAAAAAAAGCTAAATTATTCCTACAAAGTACATGCACTGTGTGTACTTTATACAAGTGATAGAACCTTGCTGAATAATTCAGTTAACAGTCCAGTCTGATATGTTTAATTCTACTGACTAACTTTGTGATAAATGTCTACTTCTCTCAGACTTTTGATATTTTCAGGTGTTCTTGCAGTTCAGTGGTCTAACAAACATGTCTTTCACACTAACAGTAGATTGATATTTATTTAAATACTTTAACGCAAAAAAGAAAATTCATGCACACCAAAGCATATTGAGTACAAAGTCGTCTTTGCACCTCATTGGCAGATTTAAACTTAATGCAAGGCAAACATGTAATAAGGGACAAACCAATTGTCTATGACCTACTGAAACTTTATACCCTAACTCTGTTGACTCACATAAACCTTGAAAAATATCAAATCCTTGAGACACACTTGCTAATTTTATTTCAACATTTCAAGCTAGAGCTGTCATTTCCTTCTCTCTCCCCCAACCATTTCATATTTGTATCTTTACTGACAGTGTTCTGAATTTTACTGTTTCACTGGTTGTGAGATGGAAAATGCAAAGGATTATTTTAGTGCCATGCAAAAGAAAAAAATGTCTGTAATGGATGAAGAGCATTGTTTCCCATGTTGCATTGCCTTAAATAGTACGATCAATAGCAAGTTTCACTCACAGATTTTTCACTTGGACAAACTTGGTTAATTGTACCACATCATTTGTTCATGCTTGAGCAACAATTCAAGGAAAAGAGTTGTTGAAAAAGAACAAACCATTCATGTCACTGTAAAATGTAATACATCGCTGTGTAGTAATGTGGTGGTATAGAAAGTAAAGACTTTTGCTTTAAAATGTAGCTAAATCTACTTAAGTATGATATGTCAATAATTTCTTAAGTATAGTAATTAAATGTACCTTACTTTTCACCACTGATATTACATCTTTGTGGATGTCGGAGAAAAGAAAAACTATTTTCAAGCTCCATACAAAAATCTAAGTGAAAACTTAAAACACATAATGTTGAATCTGTGAAGCACCAGCTTCACAACTGCATCACTGTTGCAATGATGACAAACTATAACTTAAGAGTGCTACTTACATTAGCTTTTAATTCTAAAACCAACTAGCAATTGACATATGCTGATCTGACAATTACACATAATGAGCAAAAAACAGCCACATCCGATCTACTACTTCACTGACATGGTTTCCATTGGAGAGAACCAAAGCCCAATAATTAGTTGCCAGATGCCTCAATCTTAATACCAATGGCAACCATTAATGCCACCTCTTACAGAGATGCATGGAATAAATTACCTAGTAATGTGGTTAAGAGTAGGACTTTAGGGACCTTTACAGCTTGACTTGATATAATTTGACATGATTAAATTGCAAGGATTGGCAAACTTTGTTGGGCTGAAAGGTTTGTTCCTGACAAAATTGTTTCTATGTTTTATTCTATTCAAAAAATAAAACCTAAAAACTATTACTTCAGTCTCTCTTTTGCCACCACAAAGTTTGCCTGATTGAGGCAGAATATTGCATTACATTGATTTAATAATTGATAGTTTTAGCATATGTATGATACCACTGATTAAGTATGTATAGTGTAAGGGCTGAGCCTTTATTCTATGCTGATACCGAGTCCATGAATTTGCACCAGACAGGCACTTGCTAACTACATAAATAATTTCACTTTCTAGTTTTTATGTCCATACATACTGTCTGAGAGATTTGCCTTAGGCAGTTATCAATGTCATTTATGAGACAGATTTAAGTGTATCAAAAACTTAGTGTAACTCCTAGATATTGCATATTATTGTTAATTCAGTGCAGTTTGCAAGTAAAATTCATAAGGGATCAGACTCAAATAAATTGGGGGAAAACTTGAAGTGAAACATTATGTAGTTTCAGAAATTAAACTTCCCCAATTCTTAGTACTGACACTGTAAATCAATTTGTAATGGAAGTTACAAAATGAGAAACATTGCCCAACATTGCTTTATCCTGTCTTTTATAATTTTAACAACTGGATTATACTGAGTGCAACATGGTGGAACAGTCATTAATGCTGCTGCCTCAGAGCTCCTTATGTCAATTATTCTCAATTATATTCATATCAGTTGTCTCTAGGTACTTCTAATTTCCTTCCACATCCCAAACATATGCATGTTAAGTTAACTGAAATGATTAAATTGATCCAGTGTGATTAAACAAACATTCATGAGTGATGGCACCTTGTGATGAACTGAAGTGGATTCCTTTCTAAAACTTGAGGTTTACTATAACTATTGGAAAAAAGCTGGTTAAGAAAACAGATGTGGAAGACTTTTAAACAAGTGCTCCTTTACATATGTTGCTACCTAAATGCTCCGGACAAAACACCATGTAATATCTGCTAGGACTTGATACTCCTGCCACAAATATTGACACCACATAGAATTGAACTTTATATTTGTTGTTGTTTTTTTTTTTTTTTACTTTAATTTTATTGCAATCCATACAAAGCAATCAATAAAAATTAAGTTAAAAACAGATCGATCCCCACCCGAGAGAGAGAGAGAGAGAGAGAGAGAGAGAGAGCGAGCAAGCCAAACGGCGTGAAATTTAAGGCTTGTAAACATACCTAAATTAATACATTCTCTGTGCTTTATGAGCTTATTTTAGAATATTACTGATTAGATCCTGCCATGTTTTGAAAAAAGTCTATGTATAGTGTATGGATCCTCTGAGTATTTGATTTATTCCAATTTCAAATAGTATAACACATCAGTTTCCCACTGACTTAAAGGAGAGTTTGCGTTCTTCCAGTTTATCAGAATAAGTCTGCGTGCCAAAAGTGTAGTGAATGCAACCACAATTTGTTTGTATTTCTCCACTTTAAACCCCTCCGGAAGAACCCCAAACACAGCTGTTAATGGGTTAGGAGGGATTGTGAGTCCAAGGCTGTCTGAAAGGTAATTAATTTTTGTCCAGAATAATGTTAATTTGGTGCAGGCCCAGAACATGTGACCCAGTGAGGCTGGGACTTCGTTGCAGCGTTCGCAGGTTGGATCATGCCCTGGAAACATTTGAGAGTTTTAGTCGAGACAGATGTGCTCGATATATAATTTTGAGTTGTATAATTGTATGCTTTGCGCATATGGAGCTCGAGTGATTTCTCTGCATTGCTACTTTCCACTCCTTTTCTGATATATTGATTGAGAGATCTTTTTCCCCAGTGTCCTCTTGGATCTTTGAAAGGGAGGGATTGTAAAATGATTTTATATATTGTAGAGCTGGTGTCCAAGTCCTTGAGATTGAGCAATATTTTTTCCAGCATGGATGAAGGTGCAAGATGAGGAAAATCAGGAAGGTTCTGTTTAACAAAGTTCCTGACTTGAAGATAGTGAAAGAAATGTGTAGCTGGAATGTTAAATTTGGAATGTAAATTGTTCATAGGATGCAAAGACGTTGTCTATATAAAGATCTCTAAGCAAGTTAATTCCAAATTTTTTCCAGGTATTAAAAACTGCACTAATGTTTGCGAAGGTTGAAAGAGGTGGTTTTCTTGCAGAGGTGCCACAGATAGAAGCTTCTCCATCTTAAAATGCTTTCTACATTGGTTCCAGATTCTAAGTGAGTGAAGCACAATTGGGTTATTGGTATATTGCCGATAACGTGTGTTTATTGGAGCACAGAGCAAGGAATATAAAGAAGTACTGCAGGATTTTACTTCTATTGTGGACCAAGCTTGTGTATGTTCTTCTATTTGTGTCCAGGTTCTTATCGTCTGTATATTTGCTGCCCAGTAATAAAACTGGAAGTTAGGTAGAGCCATGCCGCCTTCTGCCTTTTGTCTTTGTAGGGTCGCTCTTTTGATGCATGGATGTTTTGAATTCCAAATAAATGAGGTTATTGTTGAATCTAATTGCCTAAAGAATGATTTATGTACAGTACAGGCCAAAAGTTTGGACACACCTTCTCATTCAATGTGTTTTCTTTATTTTCATGACTGAAGGCATCAAAACTATAACACACACATGTGGAGTTATGTACTTAACAAAAAAAGGTCAAATAACTGAAAATCATGTTTTATATTCTAGTTTCTTCAAAATAGCCACCCTTTGCTCGGATTACTGCTTTGCACACTCTTGGCATTCTCTCGATGAGCTTCAACAGGTAGTCATCCGAAATGGTTTTCACTTCACAGGTGTGCCTTATCAGGGTTATTTAGTGGAATTTCTTGCTTTATCAATGGGGTTGGGACCAGCAGTTGTGTTGTGCAGAAGTCAGGTTAGTTGGACAATCATTTATTTTTCAACAGGACAATGACCCCAAACACACCTCCAGGCTGTGTAAGGGCTATTTGACCAAGAAGGAGAGTGATGGAGTGCTGTAAATGGTCATGAAAATAAAGAAAACACATTGAATGAGGAGGTGTGTCCAAACTTTTGGCCTGTACTGTATATTGGAATGTTTTGAAATAAAAAAAAAAAAAAAAGGAGCTTAGGAAGAATATTCATCTTAACAGTGTTAATTCTTCCAGCTAGTGTGAGATGAAGGGTTGACCATCTATGCAAGTCTTGTTTAATTTTTTCCATGCAGACGGCGAAGTTTTGTTGATATAGAGCTTTATGTTTACTTGTGATGTTTACCCCATGGTATTTAAACTGTTCTGTAATGATAAAAAGGTAGGGTATCTAATCTAATATTATATGCTTGAGAATTCACAGAACTTCACATTTGAAGCACACGATTCTGCGTTGCATACTTTAGTACTTTTGTCTCCTGTAGTCCATTGTGTCTTTACTTACTGAAACTGCCAGTTGATGAGCTAGGGCTATGACACTGACAGACCTAAAAAATCTAATTCCTCACACACATTCAGTTCTCATAAAACTAGCCTGAGCATGAAGTTCACCTCTGTTAGCTCTGACCTCAGACATAACTGTGTAGGTATCTTGTGAACAATCAATAATGAATATGGAAATATCTTCAATTGTAACATTGTTAATTTTATGACTTATACTGAAGTTTACAAATTCGTTCATTGTAAATGACAATCCTCTGCTTCTCCATCTTGATTTGATGCAAACGCTAAAATAATGTTATTGAGAAAAATTATAATAGCTCGCATTGTCAATATGCCATAAAGGACTAAACAATTTGACCGTATAGATGCCAGAGTCTCCATCAAGAAATCCCAACCAGAAGTCCCACATACTGTAAGCCTGGAAATATACTCTATGCTGAGACTCCAAACCAAAATATATAAAAGATGGCAATATGCTTGTCAATAACAATAGCAGGCTTGAGCTAAGGAAATACATCAAACAAGCTGAAAGTCAAGGTTAAAGGACTAGATTTTATTTTTTTACAAAGTTATCTATTCTATTTAAATTATTAATATTTAGATGCATCAACTGTGGATGTCCCAATAAGGACAGGCTCCCTATCAGGAGTCAGCTACTCCTTTGTGCTCAATTTTACCTGGATAGACTTTGGTTCCCATAAGCCTGAATTTGGATGAAGTAAGTTTGATAACTGATTGATGGATTATTGGTGGGATCTGTTAACGAACAGACAGATATTTTGGTGTATTTTAAAAAAATATAATTTGAAACTGCTACATTTGTATTTTAGGTACATATTGCATAGTGGTGTTGGGCTTCCCGTTAAATTTTTATGCTTTGCTGCATTTTACATACTGCTTTAACTGTACAATACTTGTTAAAAAAAGGTCGTAAACAACCTTTTCTTTCCTTTAAAATGGGTCAATCTACATAAACAAAATCATAATCTCTCTTTGTTGAACAATGAAGCAAAAAAATGACCAATTTTCACGATATTTTGCATCAGTGATTTCACTGGTCTAACTTAAAATATAGTTTCTATGGTATATCAGGGAGAGGAGTTGGAATGGTGGGAGTCAGCCCAAAAAAACAGCACCAATACAGGGACAACAATTCCTATCAGACAGCAAGAAAGTACTGTGGCTGATAAGAGGGCATCATTCTCAGCATGCACAAAGTTTTGTTCTAGCCAAAGTCAAATCTTGTAGAGCGCAGGCACAGCGTTTTTGTCCCAACAAATGATAATTTTATTGTCTCACTAGATTACAGGTTTTAAGTGTATGTTATTTTATTTTATCTTGAGCGTATAGCCACATTGACATTTTTTCCCCAGTATATTTTCATCTAGGCCATTTTCTGAAAAATATGGGAGCAAAAGGGGTATACAGTGTTGCTAAACCCTTTGTTTCAATACCCAAAAAATCTTAATTCCAAAATACCATATTTAGTCAATTTTGTACTTGAAAAAGTAGTTCTGCATCAATTTTGCAAAACCATTTGCAAAAGGAAATTCATCTCTTTCATTCACCATTTTCTATTATTTTGTGATGTTACATTAAACATAACCAGAATGTGACTCAGACCAAGGCCAGTGGTAGCCTGCTCTGTGTTGGTCAAACATGCAAAAGAACTGATGACACTACATTCTTTATTTGGGCAAAAAATGTATTTAAGGCAAAACCTTACATTTAATCATGGTGTGAAAAAAATCAAAACTTTTTTGCAATGAATGCGCCATATTCCTAGAAATTTGCCTTGTGACCAGCTTAAACAATTTTTCTCCCAGTAGCCTATGTTGCCTTACAAGGCCAGTGTGACATCACAGAGCTGTAGCAGCCATACACAAAGCTTTCATGCGTGCATAGTATAAAATGTGTCACAACCCGATCATTACTCCAGCCTTCCACCCTGCATGGATGTAAAACAAAAAAAAAAAAAATTACAATATTTTTATTTGATAGTTACACTAGCTGACCATAATTAAAATATGAGTTGGCAGCTTCAATGCCACATAGGTAATTATTCATGAAAATTAGCCATGTTTTGAAACTATGATCTAAAACAAGCCCTACCCACTCACTGAGAAAGAAAACACATGCAATCCTGTGAAATAACAAAAGATTAATATTTACAAAGTGTTCCTATCTTCTTCATGGAAGCAAAAAGTGAAAAGCATATGCAATGAGACTGGAAACAAAAAAAAGATGTTTCAACTGTGCCCAGAGCCATGACTTCAAACAATGGAACAAGACAGTCTGATGCCACTGCATTGTTGCCCAGCTACTGAGTGCCCCAAGATAAGCGCAATTTATTTATTTATTTTTTTTTTTTTTTTTTTTTTTTTACTTATCACTAATTTGTGGCCATTTGTTGCATTTTGTTTGTGGTTATTTATCCATCTACAACTTTTGTAGTCTGACACATGGTGCCACTGTGGTTAGCACAGCTGCCTCATATATTTTGGTAAAAATGTGACATGATCTTTGGTCCAGTATAGTTGGAAGATGCTTCCCTAGCCCTCATGGACAATTTAACACCAATGCATTATAATCCATTCAAACCTAGTTCAATTTCTCCTCCTCTATTGATTTCAATACATTTCAATGTGTAAGAACCATTTGTTTATTTAGTAAAGTTATGTTAAATTCATAGAAGTATTGTTTTAGTTCTGTTAAGATGTTTTCCTATATATTATTGCATAGTTAATGGGTAATTCAATTATATTCCCCACAAGCTAAACTTAAATGGATCATTCTAATTCTTTCTTGTCCCTCTGACTACAGATTATTCCCAGTTTATGATCTGCTTTGCAGTTGGTAAGGCATGGAGGCCAAACAGTTTTAAAACCGTATCCCACGACATATTGATCACATTAAATGTGCCGTACATATCGAATGTATTGAATGTAATAAGTAAATCATATGTAAGTTTGTCATAGAAAAATAACACAACCTTTAAGTTTAGAAAGCAACTAAAGTTTAAAAAGGGGTAAGTTTGCAGAAGAAACATTTTTTCCTTTTTTGCCTTTTATCCTGCGTGTGTAGTAATTTTTTTCTCTATTTTTTATGGGAACTGTTTTGCTTTGAAATTTCACTAAACCTTTTTAAAACCATCTTTATTTGACTGAGAAATTTACTTTGTTATGCATTTGACTAATGCTGGATCCTACCTTGCCAATTCAGTAGCAACTCTACTTTGAGAAACCGGAAAAGACGCAGCTATACGAAGTTTGAAAACTGCCTGTTTAAACTTGACGTCGGTTTGTGACAGAAGAAGCAGAGTCTTTCAAGTTTGCATAATTTGACACATATTGAGTTGAACTTTGAACAGACTTAAAGCCCTCTTTATGTGACTGTATAAGCTAAGAGGAAAGAATTTAAATACCTTAAAGGAGCGCTCCTGGTGTATGATTGAAATGCTATTTCTACACAGAAGCCAGAGTGGTTATCTTGATAACTGACGCAGAAGAGAGAGAATCCCTATGACAACAGCAAGAATCTTACAACTCCAGTGCAGGTTATTTTCTGGATGAATGTTGATCATAGACTTTTTGGAACAACATATTAATCCCAAATTGGTGGGGAAATTGATGAAAATATATACAAAGTAGAAATGCTGCAGGAAGCTGTTTTGGAAAAATATGAATACTCATCCAACATGATGAAGTATATAGAAAACCAAGAAGGATAAATTCATTTGTGAAAAAAATTTAAATTTTCGAAACAGAATTCTATGCAGTGAAAAAAGAATATGCAAAGTTGAATGATGAGATATTTTCTTTACAAAGCGATGAAGATGAATGAAAGTAGTAACACAAAAGTATCAATGCCAAACTTAAAAATTTAAATATATCTTTCCTGGAGATACAACGCACTGGGTTTGGAAAGCATGTCAAAAAAAGTTTCCCCAAGACCATTCAGATCAATTCAATGAGTACAGATTTCCTGATGATGCCACTCCTGCCAACAGTATTTCTGAAGATTCTGTAAAAACAGCTTTACAAAGAAAAACTAGAGGTGTGGGTATTCTTATACATAGAACAGTCTCATTTGTAGTATCAGATGTTGCAACTGACCCTGAAGGGAGATATGCGATTGTTGTGGGTAACTTATTTAACTGTAAAGTGATTTTCATAAATGTTTATGCAACCGATATGGATGATAGGAACTTCATCGAAAATGTATTTGTATCCATTCCAAATGTGAACACTCATAAAATTATAATGGCTGTGGACTTTGTGTTTTAAATCCAGACCTAGATAGGTCTCTTGTCACGGGGGTGATGACATCTAACACTGCAAAGACAATTACACAGCTTGTAACTGACCACAATTTATCAGACCCCTGGAAATTTCTAAGCCCAAAATCAAAATATTCCTTTTATTCACCAGTACATCATTGCTACTCAAGAACTGATTATTTCTTTGTAGACAACAATTTCTTGCCTATGATTAAACCTTGTAAGTATGACGCTATTGTTATTTCCAACCATGCTCCTTTGATCTTGGGGCTAAATTATGCCCCACATACTCATCTCACAGATGGCATCTTAACCCACTTTTATCAGCAGACGAGAACTATACAGAATTTATATCCAAACAAATCATTTTTTTTCTAGAGACAACTACATCTTCAGAGGAATACTCTGGGAAACACTAAAGGCCTTCTTAAGATGACAGATTTTCTCATATCTTTCCCACAGAAATAAATTGAAAACCAAGAAGGTATCAGAGCTAACCAGCAAAATTGCTAGAATAGATCAAGCACATGCCTGGTGTCTTAGTGAGGCTTTTCATAGGAAAAGGCAGGCTCTGCATTCAGAACTCAACCCCTTAACAAATAAAGAAACTGAACAACTCATTTTTAAATCAAGACACCATTTCTATGAACATGGAGAGAAAGCTAATAAGATCTTAGTTCAACAAATCCACAAGCAAAAGGTTCACAATGCAATCCCAGCAATCTCCAACACAAACAAAGACAAAATTGACCATAAAAATATAATGCACACATTTAGAAACTACTACAAATACTTATATTCTACCGAGTTTAAGGAAGACAAGACACAATCTAATGCATTTCTGGATGCATTAAAGATACCACAAATAGATACTCTCAGTGTAGAGGAATTGGATAAACCTTTGGCAGTATCAGAATTACTAGATGCTATAAAGTCACTTCAGAGTGGGAAAGCAGGAGGCTCTGATGGCTACCCTGCCGAATTTTAAAAGAAATTCTCCACTCAGCAAGCTCTCCTTTTATTAACAACATTTACAGAAGCGAGACAATAAAATTCTACCTCAAACTTTTCGCCAAGCATTAATCACCGTCTTTCCTAAACAAAATAATGACTAATTACAATGTACATCATACAGACCAATTTCACTTCTGAATAATGATGTTAAGATACTGCTGCCCTTGGTTAGATCACAAGATTGAGCTTCCAATCTTCGACCTGAAAAGTCAAACACCCCAGAGATGCTTTTTCTGTATCCAAAGATAATAGTATTTGATATGACTGAATGGAGCTACCCTTTCACTACATTGGAGAAATTTGGGTTTGGCCTGAACATTTGTGCATGGATCAAACTTCTGTATACCAATCCAGAAGCTTAAGCTTGTATTAACATTAATTCAAACTACTTTAAACTAGAACATGGTACTAGACAAGGATGCCCCTTGTCATCACAGCTTTACGCAATCACCATTGAGCCACTGGCAGTTCACTGTCGAAATGCTTATGAGAAAGGGATTATCAGAAAAGCACTTGAACAAAAAATTTTTTCTATATGCAGATGATATGGTACTGTATACAGTATATCAGAGCTACAAAATACTGTGACTGCAGTCCTAACAGCACTAACAGAATTTCAAAAGGTTTCTGGTCTCGGAATTAATTTAAATAAAAATGTGCTCTTTCCAGTGAATTCTCATGCACACATTATTATATTGGACACCTTCCCTTTTATCATCGCAGATAAGTTTAAATACCTAGGGGTAAACATCACAAGTAAACAAAGCTCTTTATCAACAAAATTTCACAGTCTGTATGGAGAAAATTAAGCAAGACTTACATAGATGGTCAAGCCTTCATCTTACTTTAGCTGGAAGAATTAACATTGTTAAGATGAATATACTTCTGAAGCTTCTCTTTTTATTTCAAAACATTCCAATAGGCATCAATAAATACATTAAGAAATTAGATTCAACCATAACCTAATTTATTTGGAATTCAAAACATCCACATATCCAAAGAGTGACCTTACAAAGACCTAAGGCAGAAGGTGGCAGGGCTTTACCTAACTTTCATTTATATTACTGGGCAGCAAACATCCAAACTATAAAAACCTGGACATGGACACAAATAGATTAACACACAGGCTTGGTCCGCAATAGAAATAAAATCCTGCAGTACTTTATATTGCTTGCTTTGTACCCCAATAAATGCAAGTTATCGCCAATAAACAACCCAATTATACTTCACTCAATCAGAATATGGAACCAATGTAGGAAGTATTTTAAGATAGAGAAGCTTTTATCTGTGGCACCTCTGTATGAGAACCACCTTTTTCCACCCTTGCAAACATATGCAGTTTAATGTCTGGAAAACATTTGAGATTAAATCACTTAGAGATCTGTACATAGACAATGTCTTTGCAGCCTACGAACAATTACATTCCAAATTTTACTTTCCAGCAATACATTTCTTCCACTACCTTCAAATTAGAAACTTTGTTAAACAGAACCTGCCCAATTTTCCTCACCTCCCACCTCCCTCTATGCTGGAAAAAATATTGATCAGTCTTGAGGACTCCGCATTTCTGCAATATATAAAAACATTTTACAGTCACTCCCTTTCAAAGATCCAAGAGGACAATGGGAAAAGGATCTCTCACTCAATATCTCAGAAAAGGAGTGTAAGGTAGCAATGCAGAGAATCCACTCTGGCTCCATATGTGCAAAGCATACAATTATTCAACTTAAAATTATGGATTAAGCACATCTGTCTTGTTTAAAATTGTCCAAAATGTTTCCAGGGCAAGATACATTCCGTGAATGCTGCAATCAAATTCTAGCCTCACTGGGTCACATGTTTTGGGCCAGCACCAAATTAGCATCACTCTGGACTAAAGTTTTTAAATGCCTATCAGACAGCCTTGGGGTCACAATTCCTCCTAACCCATTAACAGCTGTGCTTGGTGTACTTCCAGATGGGTTTAAAGTGGAGAAGGACAAAGAAACTGCAATTGCCTTTACTACACTATTAGCACATAGACTTATCTTGCTCAACTGGAAAAAACCTAACTCTCCTCTTATAAGGCAGTGGGTAACTGACGTTATATACTATTTGAAATTGGAAAAAAATCAAATTCTCAGAGGATCGGTGCAGAATATTTTTAAAACCTGGCAGGATCTAATCAATAACATTTTAGAATAAGCTTCTAAAGCACTGAGGAAGCAGATTCTCTCCCCTTTTCTTGTTCTTCTCCATTTATCTTTATTCAGTTATTAATTAATCTCTTTACTTATTTTTACTATCTTTAAGATTTACTCTGCTGGCCATGCTCTCTCTCTCAGGGGTGGGGGTTGATTTGTTTTTGATCCTATTTTTGTAAAAATTGATCTACAGTACAATCCCTCTTAACCAGCCACCTCGGGACTGGACCCATGGCCAGTTAATCTGACACACACCTATTTTCGTGTAGAAAAATATTTCTAAAAGGTATGTACTGTACCACTTAGACGTTCCTGAAGAAACCATATCCACAAGGCTTCATCCACGATTTCGCACACAGGTTTTTTTCTCGTACAACGACTGGACAGTGTGGTGTAGCGGGTCCACGGCTCAAGTCAAAAAGGCCACTTTTTAAATAATCGCCACACTCGCAGCTTAGCGAGGGGGAGTGGTATGTGTGGCCAATCAGTTCCCGGGGAATTCATGATGCAATCCTAGCTTAAGTGCACAGGTGAGGAGTTGTCCGTATCCGTAATTGTTCCCGGGAACTGCTAATTGCCACATCTGATCCACATCCCCGTGATAAATAGAAGCGCGAGGCGGCTAGGGGAAGAACAGGAAAGAAAGGGAGGTTAATGGAGAAGGAAGCAGGTAGAGGAAAGCCAGTGCAGGAGAGCGAGCGAGAGCAGATTCGATGGAGCAAAGGCAGGCAAGCTGGGAGGTGAACCCCTGCAGAGGAGTGTTTGGCCGATACTTGGTGGGGCTGAAGAAAGTGGTCACTCCAGCTGAGCGATCACGGAGCTGGAGTGACTGATATTGAAGACTACTGGACGTCAAAAGGCAGCGGCAGTCGTGGAGGCTTTGGGCTGGTTGAGCTCCAGTGTGAGCGCCCAGGCTGCTGGGGAAAGAACCCAAGTCTTTTTTACTAATGGATTTTAACCTCCACTAATTCACTTGTTGTAATGGATTATTTATTTAAAGAAGACTTTTGATATATTGCACTTTATTTAATTGGAACACTGTTTTGTTGTTTGGTGGTTTTAAAATACCTCTCACCTTCCAGGAAAGAAGGAAGTGTATACATAAAGAAGAACTCAGTATTAAAAAAAAAAAAAAAAAAAAATGTCCCATGCAAGAGGATATTGCAAAAAGGTCTTACCTTAAAGATGTGCATTTACTACAGATAAAAGCAGAGGTGGGCTTGTTAATAAGTGCAAAATGTCCCTCATGCCATGGAGGCATCATGAGTCACACACAGAAAAAAATTAAGAACCTAACATTCCATGAGGAGTACAAAAGTTTCATGAAAGGCATTTTAGATAAGAGAAATGCTATTAAAGTACCCACAGAACATTTATCACTCAGCCAAGATAGAGTGTGGTGCTTTCCTCACCATGCAGTATACAGTATATCATCCAAAGAAAAATGGGGTGGTTTTGACTATACAGCCACTTACCAAGGGTTCTCACTGAATGAGCAATTACTGAAATGACCTGACCTAACTAATCCTCTCATTGGAGGTCTTAGAAGATTCAGAGGGCAGACAGTTGCAATAATGGCAGGTATTAAAATCAATGTTTTACAAAGGATCCAGATGAAGATACTGGTCTCCTTCACTTTTTGTGGTGGCCTGAAGGTAATCCGAATGATGAGTTAGAGGAATACAGAATAACAGTACATCTTTTTGGTGCTACTTCTTCACCCAGTTGTGCTTTACGAACAGTTGAGGATACAAGAAAAACAGCTGCTGAAGAAACAATTAGCAATGCTTCACAATTTCTATTTTGGTGACTGCCTAAAGTTGGATGCTACAGAAGATCAAGATATAAAAGTTAGCCTAAGATCTTCAAGCCTTGTGTTTCAAAGGATGATTTCACCTGACCAAATGGGTGAGTAACAGCAGAACCGTCCTGTTGTCCATAATTGAAGACAGGGCTATTGAACAAAATGACTTAGACTTAAGCCATGAATTGTTACCAATTGAGAGCTCTAGGTGTTCACTGGTGTACACAAACTGACAGTTTCAAGTTCCAGGTGAAGTTATAAGATAAGTCTGTTAGAAGATGTGGTATTCAGCCAGTGGTCAGTTCAGTATATGACTCACTTGGATTTATAGCACCAGTTATTTTCTGCTAAACATATCTTAAGAGACCTGTGCAAGGAGGAGCATGGATGGGATGAAAAGTGGCGATTAAGTATGTTCAGCAATGGATAAAATGGATGGGTGATTTGCAGTTACTTGTGGATTACAATGTAAACAGGTGCATCAAACCAACAGGGTTTGGACACACAGTCCAAGCAAATGCATCATTTTGGAGACTCTTCTGAAGATGTATATTGCATTGTTTCTTATCTTCTCCTAAGAACATGAGACATTGTTCATTTTAATGGGAGAGTCGAGAGTGGCACCACCGAAACCTGTCACTATACCAAGGTTAGAATCAACAGCAGCTGTGGTAGCAGTCAAAATAGATAAGATGCTAAAATAGGAGCTGCAAATTCCCCTGCAAGAGTCAACCTTTTGGACTAATAGCACCATTGTATTAAGGCATATTACAAAAGAAAGTGTTTGCTACTAAACCTTTGTTGCCAACAGAGTAACAGTGATAAGGGAGCACTCTCAGTGCTCGCAATGGAGGTATGTTACATCTGCATTAAATCCACCAGACCACACATCAAGTGAATTGAACACGAAGTTTAATCAAAAGACAGACATGGATTCAAGTCTCAAGCCTCTTACTAAAGAGTTACAAATGGCCAAAGAAACCTAATGAAGATTTTCTTATTAATGATAATCCAGAAATCAAAACGCTAAAACCATAGAACTTATAGACTACTACTCAGGGTGACTATGTTTGAAGAAAGCAGTGGCGTGGTTTCTTAGATTCAAAGAAGCGCTACTGCACTTGAAATATGAGAGAAAGAAATTTCAACTTGAAGCCAGTCAACTGAAAGCAACCCAGAAAAACAAAACATACTCATCACAGAGCACATCAAAAGATATAAACTGACATTAAAACCAAACCTGAATTCTTTACAAGGCTTTTCTAGAACTAAAAAAAAAAAAAAAAAGAGCTTTTTCATCTTGGGTTACAGCTTTACAGAAAAATCACCATGTAAAGACAAATAACCAAATCTACAAACTTGATCTAGACCTGCAAAGTAGAATTTTAAAGGTCAGAGGCAGACTCAGAAAAGCTACTTTGCCAGGAGAAGCTAAACATTCCACAGTTCTTCAGAAGAATTCATATGTTGCTTCTTTTACTTTGCAGCATATCTGAAAAGAAAACCAGCACTGGAGAGAACCATGAACAAACTGTGCCTGCTCCAATAAATAGCAATTAATTGAAATGATTAATCTTAAAATTTGTATGCTTAAATTTGTGCTGTAACATTTAACTTAAGTGTTCATGAAAAAGTTAAGGTTCTTACTCAAGTAGGGTTATAGTAATTGATTTTGCCTTTAGCATAAACAATTAGGGGCCTGATGTGTAAGAGCCATTTGTTATTTAGTAAGGTTATGTTAAATTGATAGAAGTATTGTCTTAGTTATGTTAAAATAGTTGCCTATATATTAATGCATAGTCTATGTAAGATTCTATTTTATGTCCCACAAGCTAAACTTAAATGGACCATTCTAATTATTTATTGTTCCTCTGACTAGATTAGTTCCAATTTATGATCTGCCTTGCAGTTGGTAAGGCATGGAGGGTAAACAGTTTTCAAACCGCATCCCACATTGTATTGACCATATGGAATATGAAGTACGAATAGAATGCACTGAATGTAATAGGTAAAGCATATGTAAGTATGCCATAGAGAAATATAAGTTTAGAAAGTAACTGAAGTTTAACAAGGGTTAAGTTTGTAGACTAAACATGTTTCTCCTTTTTGTCTTGTATCCTATGTGTGTAATAACTTATTTCTATGTGTCAACTATTTTGCTTTGAATATTCACTACACCTTTTTAAAAATAAACTTTATTGGACTGAGAACTTTCTTCTGCGAAACTGGAAAAGACACAGGTATACATGGAGTTTGGTAATGTTCCCAAACATTTCTGTGATTTTCCAGAACTCATAGTAAATTGAACTCTGCAGATTTCATACATTACTTACATTTTTTGAAAAAGCCAACACTATCATACACTTGCACATCATTACAAAGTGTGACAGAGATAAAATGATGCAACATGATAAAGAATGAAACACTTAGCATGCATGGTGAGTTGCTGTTCAGAATATGGTAGAAACTGAACTGAGGGACAGTTTTAGTATCTTATTAATTCTTGATGGTAGACATTAATTCAAGTAAATTTTATGATAAGGCATTTATAAATGTATGCTTTGAAGTCAGTATATATTAACATTGTTATTTGTATCAATTTTAAATTAACATTGAATAACTCAACTTTGAATTATATAGATAACATTATCAAATATTGGCATTGGTTTTGCTAATATGAAAATCTACAGCAATCTTTGTGAACACCAATTCCCCCTACTGTAGATGTTATTTCTGATCCATGGATTCAGTTATTCAACAAGCAATCCAGTTTAATGTGCGATTAAACATATATTCATGAAACCACAGTAAACCAAAAAACACTATGCAAAGAAGTGGAATTCACAGTTCTAACCCCGGAAGGACTTACGACAATTATGGAATTCCATCATACATAAAAAGATCAAATTCTTGACTCATGAGCAGAGAAATTGATAGAGGTGCTATAGATGATGGGAGGTAAACTTGCATTTCAGCCAGCAAACACATAAATATACAGTATGCTTTCATGACTTAAACCATTATAGAAATACTGTATACCAGGTCAACACCAGGTACTTCGGCTATTTTATATGTATACTGTATTTAAAGGAAGCAAATTAATAAGGACTCTGAAGAAATCTAGCTATAAGCAGTATCATAGCTAAAATGTAAAAAGATACAGGATCAACATCTTCTTGGGTGATAGAGAGGCTAAAACAAACAATAGCTAAAGAAAATAAAATTAAAAGCATGAACAGTTACATTTTTGTGTGATTTGTGCCAATGCAGCATTCTGGGTTTATTAAATTAATTAAGCTATTAAGATATATAAAGTAATTAGCTGATGAGGTGTTGAAGGTTAGAAATAACTGTCTGGCCAAAATAAAGTAGTGATGGATGTAAATATTTCACTAATTTTATATAAATCGTCATGCATGAGCAGCCTAGGTGTCAAATGAAACTCATACAGGAGAGTTGGAGGAGAAAACTCTTCCACCCTCTCATGGATTACATTGCAGGGCTGAGTGGATATTTTGCTATGGTGAAAGAACACAGAGGTGGCACAATGTTCTAAGGCCAAGCTTTACAACCACAGCACCAACCTCCACAATTTCAAGTGGTGGGTGTCAATGCGATATAGTGACTGATTAGAGATTGGCCAAATAGCCTCTAGCAGCTCGAACAAGCCGAGGTAGAGGTTAAGCATATGCTGGACTTAGGTGTTATTGAGGAGAGGCATAGCCCCACCTCTAATCATATTGTCTTGAACCACAAATATGACAGGAGCTAGTACTTTTGCATGATTCCTGTCAGCTGGACCATGTCTCCTATTTCAATGCCTATCCCATGCCTAGGATGTATGACCTCCTGGAGCATTTGGGTAACACCTGGTACTTATCTATTTTGGACATGACTAAAAGCTATTGGCATTGTACCCTGACTGACTCAGCCAAGGAAAAGACAGTGTTCAGCATCCCTAGTGAACACTGGCAGTACTGTGTCCTACCCTTTGGGTGCCTGCGGCACCGGCAGCCATCATCTGGTGGACAGACTGCTTTGACCCCTAATGCCTATAGTGCTGTCTACGTAGACATCAGACCTCTATAACAGCACCTGGAAGGAAAACATACAGCATGTCTTAGTTGTCCCATCTGCAATGCCAGCTTGTGGATCAACCCAAAAAAAAAAATGTTATTTTGGGTTGACAGAGGCCAAATACTTGGGCTACATGGAAGGTAGAGGATGAGGTAACCCTCAGTGCTCCAAAGTTGCTGCTATTCAAGACTGGCCCAAGCCACAAACAAACACAAGTCCATACATTTCTGGGTATAACAGGGTATTAAAGGACTGTGACATTAAGAAATCTTACACAAAAAGAACACCCCTGACACAGTGGCATGGATTCCCTCAGATGGAAGCAGCATTCAGTGACCTGAAATCAGCCTTTACATCGACTCTTGTTCTGATTAGCCCTAACTTTAATTTGCCTTTTAACCTTCAGATTGACACTTCAGACACCGGGCTCAGTGAAATGTTGAGCCAAGTTGTTGATGGAATGTAACACCCCATCATATACCTAAGTCAGAAACTGATGGAGCAGGAGAACAGATACGTGGCAGTTGAGTGGGAGGCCCTGGCTTTCAAGTGGGCATGTACTCCACTCCAATACTACCTGATGGAACAGGAGCTTACTTTGGATACCAATTACTCCCTCTTGCAATGGTTGTGTTCCCATCGGGACTCCAACCCTTGGGTAATAAATTGGTTCCTGAGTCTCCAGCATTTCAAGTTCATCATTCATTGAAGTTGAGGCTATGTCATGCATGTGCACCTGGGAATCACCATCCAGGCTCTGAAAAGGTAAGCAGTACCACCTTGGGATGAGTGAGGGTGCTGGTGCATTTCTTCTCTCTCCACCACAGTTTCAGGAGGATGTCCCAGGATGGCGCCTACTGTAGCTCCACCTGCAAGGCCCAGAGAAGGCTCTGCCCTTTCTGCCATGGACAACCTAAGATCAGGAGATTCCAGGAAGAAGGTAGTCAATGTGGACCAAGGCCTCAACTGAGACAGCTTCTGCTGAAGTACCATACCATAGGCTGGAAAGCCTTACTGTTCAAATGCAGAGGGCACTAACCTTGTTTATACTTTAATTCACTACCATTAAATGGTGTTGCCTGCTTGGTCTCCCAACTTTTCTATGGCATCCTCGGTCTGTTTGCTTGGTCACAAACTATTTCCTTAACCCATTTTATCCATACATGTCCAAAGTGTCTATCTTAAAAATGTATTTCTTTTAAAGCATTTTTTCTGCTTGTATCTGTACGTCATTTTTTGGAGTTTTCAGCTATGGAGAATTCAGTGCTTAGTTATTCCTAATGTACTTAAAAAGTAAAAAAAAAAATACAAGTGTTTCTGATTGCTTTGCACCTTTGATATAGGCTCACAAAAGTGTTTCAAATCCTTGCATCTGAGAATGTAGCTTCTAATTTAAGTTTTACCAGAGACTCCGAGTGCCAAGCAAGTTTCGGCATTTCCATGTCTGACATCAGAAGTATGGGTTCTGGAAAGGAAACTTACATTTTTTGATCTTCCAGAAATAGGACAGGGATTAGACTTATGGACCCCAGGTCAAAGACAACAGATTGTATTTGAGGACAGAAATGCATTTAATTAAATCTTTATAAAGTCAGATGACCCGACCAGAGAAATAGGAATTCACTAAGAATGCTTTAAATTACTACTGAGACTTCAATTACAAGATTAAGCACCACCTGAGACTGAACATCTAGTGCTAATGGGTTGTATAGTGTGGACTTCCATACTCCATTGCTTTCATTTATGGTACTACCTATTTAAAGATCAAAGCTTATTAACCCACCTTTTCTAATATATGTTTTTTCTCCTTCTCTGCCGGAGCTGGAAACAGTTCAGTCAACCATGGGTGAGGGAGAGAATGTTCCTAAGTAGTAAGTTACACCAAGTCATACAAGGGTAATGTCTAAGACAGAGAGCTACTGACTAAAGCTAGTTTACCAGCATTCTGGGTGAAAGTGCATTACAACTGTGAAGTACATATCCATAAAGATTGGTAAATTTAATGATAGGCGAAGGAGGGTACCAACGCAGGTTTAACACATAACTGTTACTTTACAGATAAAGTATTTTGCACATTTGATTAAAAGATTGTGCTTAAGGTGTCCCCAGAAGCCTTTCCCCATGATAAAACAGTTGATAAATGACCAATAACTATTTCAGGTTTTGAAAATATGATGCTCTCCTCCTCTAGGCTTAGACTTTTCATGCTAAGAACATTATAGAAAAATAGACAATATCCAAGACATTAACCACTTTTCAAATACAATAAGTAGCACAGCATACTAAGTAATATTTACAGATGATTAAGCCAGTTCAAATAAAGATTAAATCGGTACAAATTATTGCTCTCATGTTTCTCTCTATTTTAAAAATGATAGTAATTATGATATCACTCAGTTCAAATGCAGCATCTGCTGTACACATTCTCTGCAGGTTTCTTTTCTTCTGCTATTAAATTGTAATTGTGATATTTAGATACATTAATTTCAAATACACAATCTTCTGTACCTTTTTCCTGCTATATCACATTTTGCCACTATTGTCAGCTTTTAAAGGAGGTAAGAAAGATCTCTGTCAACTACTACAATTATGCTCACCAGCACTGGTAGTAAATTTTTTTATTTTCTTAAAAGAGGCAATGTTTATTGTCCAGGCTGTTTTAAGATACACAATTAGGTGCTCTTATTTATTTTGTTCTCTTTAGTATATTGATGTAAACTTACAGTACACTTGCATTACATAATGTTATAGTTTGATAGGGTTTGCCTTTCATGCACTGCTAAATGTAAAAGGCAGAGGAAAACCAGAAAAAAGGTTCCACTCAGAACGACAGCAAACTAACAATATTCCATTTACATGTAAGCTTGTAGGAGGTTAAGGTAGAACCTGTATGTTCTACATAGTAATATAAATCCAAGCATTTTAACATAACTAGGTAAATACTTGTATTGATTACATCTAACATTCAATTACTGGCATGGCTCTAGCAATTTTTTATAAACATGCAACTTTGCACCATATGATTCTACAGTATGATAAGACTTTCTTTTTGAATGCATGCATACTAAAGTATGTTACAATAAACTAAAGATTATACAGAATGTGCACACTGTTTTATAAGTTACAATCCTGGTGTCTGATCTTAAGTGCTTGTAAATAAATACTTTCTTCCTAAGAAAGAAATTCCTAGAGCTCTAAAAATGCCTAGAGCAGCACAGTAGAACAGCAGGATGTGCTTCTGTTATATAGTGCTTGGTTCAAAGCCTGTGTACTGCCTGGAGTGTCTTTTGTGATCAATCTGACATGTTTCCTTTCTGTTTTTATGTGGGTTTCTTTTCAAAGCAACAGTGTCCTCCCAGTTACCCAAGACTTGCTACCAGATTGGTGATTTTAATTTAGTCTTGATTTAGTGCATTTAGTGATTACCTGAAGTTGACTTCAAGCTGGTTCCTGTTTTTTGAATCAGCATATATCAAAATGTTTCAGCTCTTTATTTGAAATGGAGGACAAATGTATTCATGAAAAGACAATACATGAATGCATTAAATGACTACTGCTACAGTGCAGTAAAACTAATCTGATGTCAAAGGACTTATATAAATGTTGTATATTAATTTTTAATGAGGCTTTTAAAACAGACAATTTAACAAAATTATCCCGAGTTGTGCAGTATTTCTCTCATTGGAGGTGTTGCAATAGAATTGTGATTCCTAATCAAAATGCTTGCCCAACCATTTTCTAGTTCTTTAAGAGAAAGTTAATTTGATTTTTTTATAATAAGGATTAATACTGCATTTGAAGAATATTTTGGCACTTTGGAATTAGCCAGTACTGACTAATTTCTCTTAAGGGTGAGAGAGCTCTAGTCTTTCACCCCTTAGTAATTAACCATTTATTAACAAACAACTTGAACGTATTAAATTAGTTTAGAAATATATGCCGATTGGCCACTTAATTTTGCTTAAGGGGAGCCTTTATCTGGAAAGGGACTCAGCAAGGATTCTAAAGTATGGAGAAGGCATTTTGGCTTGTGCTATCTTCAGACTGTCACACTTTATATTAACTTGTGAGAGATATGTACTGTAGTGTTGCAGATGGCTGGGGGGGCCACCCAGCTGAGACGCCTTGGAGGACCGGAGAAGGGCTTACGCCTCCCTCAGACCACGTGGGGGCGACCACCCTGGTGCCTTTGGTGGCCACGGGTACAGAGCTTTGAAGCTCAACCCTGTAGGGGCCTGTGGTCACCACCAGGGGGCACCCCAGTGCCTTTGGAGCCCTGGACCTCAGCACTTCTGCCACGGGGGGGTGGGGGGGGGATGAGGACCGGGGACACCTGGAGTGCTTCTGGGTGCGCAGCAGGCACTTCCACTACACAGGGGAGTGTCGGGAAGCACCTGGAGCCCATCCCAGCATTTATATAAGGGGCTGCTTCCCTCCATTCGATGGCTGGAGTTGGGTGAAAGTGGACAAGAGTCTTGGAGCAGAGGAGTGGAGGCAGCGAAGAGAGGCACTAAAGAGGCCTGGACTTTGGGGCGATTGGTGCTGCGGCACTGGGTTGTGCACTCATTATTGTAAATAATCTATACTAATAAAAGGCAAAGCCCTCACTCACTCACTGACTCATCACTAATTCTCCAACTTCCCGTGTGGGAGGAAGGCTGAAATTTGGCAGGCTCATTCCTTACAGCTTACTTACAAAAGTTGGGCAGGTTTCATTTCGAAATTCTACACCTAATGGTCATAACTGGAACCTATTTTTCTCCATATAATGTAATGGAGTTGAGCTTGATGGCCGTGGGGAGCGGAGTTGTGCGACATCACACCTCCCACAATCATGTGAACTGACTGTCAACGCAGTACGTAGAAAACAAGAGCTCCAAAAAGCGCTGAAGAAAACATGCATTATACAATTGAGAAGGCAGTGAAACAAGCAGCGAGCGAGTGACATATACAACCATATTCATGAGTGCAGCGACTTCGGAAACAAAGCACAGTGTAAACCTAAAGTTTAAATTAAGTTCATAGACAGGCTGCCATTGGCGTTTGTCATGCCCACGGCTAATGCGGGATACAAGTTTAATGAGAGGACGCAGGATATAAAACGAGAGTTTTGATCACTTTGTAACCAAGTTAAAAATTACTGGTGAAGGGCTGTACTTATACAAATTCCGAGAGACTGTCTTTGTGGGGGGATTTACAGTTGAGGCGGGTGAGAGAGTCACATCATCTCCCCTCCCATTCACCTCATTTCGCCATGAGCTGAGCTCCACAGCTAACAGTCTTGCGGAACCAACTTTGTGATGCTGCCACCAAATAATCACAGAAAAATCCACAAGCTGTCTCTACAGTTTCTCCACACTCTGAATCCTCCAGGCACTACTTACAAAAGGTTACATTGACAATCGTGTTACGTTATTTTTAAAATGTTTCCTTTTCTTAGGACAAGCACAGCCAAGAAGCTTTGATGAATGTGCTCCATAACGTTAAAAATAACGCATTTAATCACTTTCCATTCCAAGCAAAGGGGAACTTCTGTCAATGCACGATTTCCCGGTACACCGATTACTTTGATGTACACATCAGAGCTACAAAAATGTAACAGTCAGAAGAAAGTGCTTTGCTACGACTGATTGGAGGAAAATTTCATTTCAAAAGACTACCCGACGGAAGCCTTGATAAAAGCATGGTTTTGTGCATATATGTGAATGACCTCCAAAGAGCACGGAGACTTTTGATCACGTGAATGCGTCTGCAAAAAAGTGGCATGTCCTGCCCTGCAAAAGTCGAGCAGCCGGCGCGCGTGCATAGCTGTGCCGGCCTTTGAGACGCTGACTGCACTTCTGCCTTAAGTCAAAGTGAGCACTTAATTTTTTTCCTCCTCCCCCTGAGCTATAGCCCAGACAAGTGCAAACATGAGACCCCTTTTCTACACCGCGGCAAACTAATATTAAGGCGCTTCGCACTCTTTTGCACGTATATGATTATGAGGTTGTCACCTCGGATTATGAAGACACACAGGAGTGGAGGACCAACAATGCCATCACAGCCGATTAATGGCAGGGACGTCTCACCAGTCTACACAAGACCCACCGCGACTGTCCCCAAAAGGCGCTCATATCGTCAGCAAAGACATCTCTCTATACTATATAAAAGAAAAAGGCAACTTTCCTTTCTTTACACCTTTTTTCCTTTTATCCCAAACCAAAGCCTCTCTCAACACTGCAGAGGACACAAAACTAATATTCTTTAATTGCTGGTAATGCCAGTAAGGCACATTACCAGAGGCAGAAATTTGGATGTTCACATAGAAAATGTGAATTTCTATACCATAGCTGTCGTGTAGCGCCTTTCAAAAGGGATCTACTACTGAGAGATGATCTCATATACATTTTAGCTGCTGTTAGTACTACTTACCTGTTGTGTTACACTGTCTTTAAAATGTAGTTTACCCGAAACCACTCCAGTAGTTCTCAATGTAGCTTTACTTCTTAAAACGTTAATGTTTTACTATTTAATAACTTAGACTACATTTTATTTTTCCCTTGCACTCAGTGACCAAAGCTACACACACACACACACACACACACATATCTATATCTAATGTATGTGTAATGTCACAAAGTTGAGACATACTCAAAGAAAGGTTTGGGGCAGCCACCCATATAATCTCGAAACCTGGCTGCAAAGTCGTTCTTTTCACAGAGATACAGCACTGAAGTGCATACAAGTCCAAGACAAGACGGAGGGAAAAGGGAAAAAGGGCAGGCTTTTAAAGGGGAAGACAGGAAGCGAGGTCATGAGGATTGGGCACGTGTTCGTCACTCATTGGATCAGGCCCGGACGTGACATCAGGGGGGCCAGAGCCGGTAAGGTCCGTTTCCATTGGTTCGGTCCTGGAAGTGATGTCAAGAGAGCCAGGTGGAGTCTCCCAGGGATGGTCTACAGGGAAGTGAGAAAAAGAGTCAGTGCACTCTGCCACACCCTGGCATGCCTCAGAACTGCCCTCACTCAAGCCCTTTAGCTGCCTCCCATGCACACGTGTGCAACAGTACACACACACACACACACACACACACACACACACACAGTAAAAAAGAAATGTCCCTTTTTCAGGACTGTGTATTTCAACAATGTTTTAAAAATCCAAATAACTTTACAGATCTTCATGGTAAATTGTTTAAACAATGTTTTCCATGCATGTTCAATTAACCATAATCAATTAACATGCACCTATGGAATGGTCGTTAAGACCTTAACAGCTTACAGAAAGTAAGCATTTAAGGTCACAGTTCTAAAAAACGCAGGACACTAAAGAGACTTGTTTACCGACTGTGAAAAACACCCAAAGATGCCCAGGGTCCCTGCTCATCTGCGTGAACGTGCATTAGGCATCCTGCAGGGAGGCATGAGGACTGCTGATGTGGCTAGGGCAATAAATTGCCATGTCCACACTGAGACGCCTGAGACAGCGCTACAGGGAGACAGGAAGGACAGCTGATCATCCTCGCAGTGGAAGACCACGTGTAACACCTGCACAGGATCGGTACATCCGAATATCACACCTGCGTGACAGGTACAGGATGGCCACAACAACTGCCCAAGTCACACCAGGAACACAATCCCTCCATCAGTGCTCAGACTGTCCACAATAGGCTGAGAGAGGCTGGACTGAGGGCTTGCAGGCCTGTTGTAAGGCAGGTCCTTACCAGACATCACCAGCAACAACGCCACCTATGGGCACAAACCCACCTTCGCTGGACCAGACAGGAGTGGCAAAAAGTGCGTGAGTTTCTGCATGACAGCAATGTCAGTGTTCTGCCATGGCCAGCGAAGAGCCCAGATCTCAATCCCATTGAGCACGTCTGGGACCTGTTGGATCGCAGGGTGAGGGCTAGGGCCATTCTCCCCAGAAATGTCCAGGAACTTGCAGGTGCCTTGGTGGAAGAGTGGGGTAACATCTCACAGCAAGAACTGACAAATCTGGTCCAGTCCATGAGGAGGAGTACTGCAGTACTTCAAGCAGCTCGTGGCCACACCAGATACTGACTGGTACTTTTGATTTTGAGCCTCCCTTCATTCAGGGACACATTGTAAAACATTTTTAGTTTATGTCTTATGGTGTTGACTCTTTTAGTGTTCATACAAATATTTACACATTAAGTCTACTGAAAGTAAAAACAGTTGAAAGTCAGGGGACGTTTCTTTTTTTGCCAAGTATATATATATATCAGCAACACTCATAACAGTGACAAAACAATTACATTGACAATCATGTTACATTAATTTTCAAAATGTTTCTTTTTTTCTTTACTTTAACACACCACTACTTCGCTGCGAAGCGCGGGTATTTTGCTAGTAGTTAATAAACATGTGTTGGGTGACAAAATGATGTCCACCTGTCTGTGTCCAGGGCTCATTCCACAGTAGCTCAAATAGATCATACTCTGTTATAGTATCACTAATCCATCTCATCTCTCAGATGACTTGATCGTTATGTAAAAATTGGGCTGGTCACTACATCAAACACCAATCCTTGGTTAGTGGAATATTAGGCTGTTGAAAAGCCCCATTACTTGGGTAAACTGCTGCCATAAAAAGCCCACCTGACTGACAACATCCAGATGTCCAACATTCAAGCATTGCTGCACTCAGTGTTTAGTGTAACCCACACCCCACAATGTTACACCACCTCTATCAGGCTTATTTAAATTGAGCTGCACAGTTCAATGAACTTATGGGATATTTGCTGGTTTTCTGACCAATCAGCTAGAAATGGAGATTGTGGCACCAGGAAATTTTTCAATACGCAACTACTCAGTGTGTGCGTTTCGTAGGAAAAGGAAACACTTCCACTTTTTCTGAAAAACGGGAATTCGGATGGGTTCTCTCACTATTTCTTTCATCAACTAACTACTTAGCTGCTGGATGAGGGAATGACAGGCACACCACACACAGTGGTTCATTGCAAAACCAACCATTTAGTCATTTCTGAAATGCTAATTTTTCCAAATAAACTGAAAGATCCTTTTGGCTTAATTTAAAGGTTATGCAGTCTAAGTCTTTGCGTCAACATAACATTCACTGTTTGTATATGTGCTTACTCTCTTTAGGAAAATTGTTCTGTATTTGAGGGAAGGGACCAAATGGAAAACAGCATGACTGATGGAGTTTGTATAAGAGAGGATCTGGGATCTCAAGGCCACAGGAAGATAAATTGGGGAGTGTGAAACATTGTTTAACACTTCATTTGTAAAAACAGGGAAGACAACTGACCATTTATGCATGAGTCAGAAACCCCCATATTTCAAGGCTTGTTCGTGTGTTGCAATAAACCCACAAGTCAATCAAAATCAATAATGGTATTGTATATCCCAAGGGTGCCATCTTTCAAATAAACTCATATTTTCTGCTTTATCAAAATTTGTGATTTGCATAAATAAACCGTGGCAAGGAGCACATCACAGCTGAGTGAATCTACTTATGAAAGATCTCACCTACATCAAGCCACATATAGTTCAGGGTCTTACAATGTATAGTCATCTATGATAGGTAATTTGTACTACATGTCACAGCTGTGCATAAAAGGCAGGAAATAAGTTGATTGTGTGACAGCTTATCTTAAAACATTATGCAAAAAGCTCAGGTCAGACTTATCACTTTTGACTTTGACAACACCACATTTGCAAAAGGACTCCGTACTATGCCCGATTTGTAAATACTGTTTAATGTAACTATGATGTATCACAGCATTCAGCTTTACAGTTTAAGCATCATGGGTTCAATTACCATACCCAGGCACTGTCTGCTGCACATTTTGTCTGTGTTTGTTTCCCCAAGTAGTGCTTTCAGTTTCAACTTAGAGTATATGCAACATTTCTTAGCATACCAGTGAGTTACACCAACTCGTGCCTCTCGGATGTTTCACATGAACCCTCTTCCCCTTTTAAATATTATTGTATAATGCCGCTTGTCGTGAGCCAAAAAAAAAAAAAAAAAAAAAAAAAAAAAACAGACTTCTTAGCTTGTGACTTGCTCATGGTATACCTCCATCCATACCTGTTCAAATGGCTTGGGAATGCAATATTTTTTTCATCCTGTGTGTTGATATTCGAAATGTGATAAAAAATTACTGCACAACATTGTCAATCCCTTTGTTGAGGGGGTTAGAAGGGATAACACCGTAAACAAGTCTTATGTGCCTGCCACCCAGCGTCAGCTACTGGTGTAGGAGTGGGGGTGTGTGTGAGGCTGTGTGTTTCTAGCTCTGGACTGTTTCCTGCCCTGCACCCACGGCTGCCAGCAAAGGCAATGTTCCCACACAGCACTGGAAGAAGCTGGTATGAAAATGTATGTATTAAGTTTTTCAGACATGAAATGCAACGAAAAAGCAACCACAAATAAAATAAGTAAATAACTTAAACTTCAGTGGATCAACTGCAACAGAAGGCAGGAGAAGATGTGA
>JANRMT010062837.1:28363402-28376653 GCA_026402145.1 Polypterus bichir lapradei | reverse complement strand
CCCCCCCCCACCACAATCTATTGTACAGAATCTAAGGATTCTCCATGTCTAGTGGCAATTGTTTCATGGATTAGCATGAATGCTAATTTTTAAATTAAAGGCTTAGAAGACTACGCAATTATATGTACATAATTCCATATTGTTTACTTGTCGCTTCAGAGTGATAGTGTGTGTATCTGTATGTGTATTTATTTTTTTCTCAAAAATATTTAACTGCAACTATAATATCTGTCTTGAGAGATTGTTTATTTGGAAGAGAGTAAATGTTCCAAAAATGGACAGTGTTTCCAAAGGGGACACCTTACACCAAACAGTATAACCTTGCAATGCTATTGAATAGGACATCTAAATTTGGCACAATCATAGCTGAAAGACTGGGGGGAAAAAAAAAATAAATTCCAAGGTTTTGCATCATAAAATATCTTGAAACGTACCATAAAACTGTTTTTTGGACAGAAATCAAAACATATCATTTAGTAGATATTGGTGTAAACAAAAGTTTTAATCAAATAGACACTTTCTTTTAAAATTTGGAGTGCTGTACTCGCTATTCAGCCATTTACAGCTCCTTTGTTACATAAGCAGGGCATAAGTAAATAATTTACTTAAGTTTTACTGAAAAAAATGTTTATATACTTTATAAACCACTTTAATTTTCCAGCAATAGGCACAATGCCTAGTGCCAGCCCTTGACAAGACTCTAGTATGTGGCAAAGGGCATTCATACAAATTCAAAGTGGCCTAATGTTAGAGTACACAGTTAATACAATCTGCCCACGTTTGAGAACTAGGAGGAAAAAAAGATTACTCAGAAAAGTCAGACACAAGAAAAACGTGTACTCAAGGATAAAAACTGTACACCCAGATGTAGATGTACCATACTATTTTCCCAACCCGATGAATCATAACACAGGGTCATGAGGGTCTGCTGGAGGCAGTCACAGCCAACACAGGGTGGAAGACAGGAGCAAACCCCAGGCAGGGCGCCACCCCAACACAGGGCACAAGCCCACCTCAGGGGACACACACAGAACAATTTAGGATCACCAATGCACCTAACCTGCATGTCTTTGGACTGTGGGAGGAAACCGGAGTACCCGGAGGAAACCCACGCAGACATGGGGAGAACATGCAAACTCCAGGGAGGACCCGGGAAGCAAACACAGGTCTCCTTACTGCGAGGCAGCAGCGCTACCACTGCGCCACCATGCCGCCCTCCCTACAGATGTGAAGCATTAAATAAAGAATTACAAAAATAACTTAACATACCTGTATTTTGTTTTACTGTTTAATATAATGTGCAATTTCTTTGGCTACTACAAGACACTGTGCACACTAATTACATATTCAAATCCTTATTCCTCCTTGAAAGCACCTATGGTAAATTTTTTGTAGGTCAGGATTTCCAATATATAAATGTTTTAGTTTGATTATGAAAAAGATTTACTTATGAAATGTTGGGGAACTTTACTTATAAAAGAGTAACCAAGTTACATTTGATAATTTCAAAAAAAGTAGCAAAATGTTTAATTATAAAATATAATATATTAAACACCTGGCATTACTTTTTCCTTTCTTTTTGAGTGAAAAATGGCACATTTCTCTGACGAGAATGTTATTAAATCCTAAGACCATATAGGAACTTAAACTGACCAGTACCCCACCCAAATTTGATCATTTTCTTGTGTCTTATAAATAGGTCTAGTCCCTATCCCCTTTGTCCATTCCAGTGCAAGGACCAGATGATTCATGATATGAGCAGCGGCCACTGTTTCACCAGATCACAATGTTTCAACATACCTACACAAAATAGCTGCATGAAAACTAAACTGACACTTATTTGTAGGTTTGTTACTGGATTACATGCAGCACGCTCTTTGCTGATTAGCTGTATAGTTGTGCCCTGCAAAGGGGCAGTGTGAATCCACCATGTTTGCTTCTCGACTTACACCGAGCGGTACTGTGATAATCATTGGCTCTCTGTGACTCTAAACTGGGTGGATTACATTTACCTCTCAGCACATGCATGTCTAACTTTTGTTCAGTTCTTTTCACTTGTTTGCACATGCTTAATTTGTCATTAGCTGTCACCAGATGACCAGGGCATTTACATACATGATGTTACAACAGGCAACATTTTTGTGGAAAAATACTTCCGCAAAAATTTGAGTATTTGGAACAAGCTACTATAGTAATGCAGCAACTTTATTTTTTAAACAGGTATTTTTACTTCAATAAAAAATAAAATGCTTTACTTCTGACTATGTTACATGTTACTTTTAACACATTACCCATGTAGATCAAAGTGGGCATTGCCCATTCTGCTAGGTTTTAGTGGCACACCATGCCTATAATGCATTAGATTTAGCAGACATTCAGCTGCACCAAAAGGTGCAAAATGGACTCATGCAAAAAAAAAAAAAAAAAAAAAAAGCTTATTTTGTAACTGGAAGTGACTTTAATCCACTCAGGAAAAGTTACATTCCCTTAAAATTCACTATAGCATCCTGAAGACACCTTCTGGTTCAAGGGAAATCTGAGAAGTCTCAGGCGAGACTTGGGTCACTCCTGAGCACGCTCTCCAAAAATAACTCAAACCCTCTGAAACAGAGTTTCGCTCACTTTTTGGGGAGATGAAAGCTGAGAACAAGTCTGTCAAGCTAAGCCTTGTTACAGTGGGATAAGAAAACTGATACAATTACTTCAAGAAGGGAACTTGAGCATCTAAGCTCCATTGCAAGGAAGAGAAATGCTTTTCCCTATAAAGTAGCAGGTAACAGCAAAGGTCCCAACTGAAGCAAGCACTGCACATCAGAGGCATGACTGAGGTGGACTCCCAATGCACTTTCTCCAGATTGAGTAACCCAACACCAGCTGGAGGGCTGACATGAGATAGTCTCAAAGCATAGGCACCAAGCATGCCCATCTGCAACATGAGAAAGCAACTCATCAAGCAGATTCAAATTGACAAAAAGGACCTAACGCTCAGTTTCCAAGATTATTCATGTAGTTTAACCCATCTCAAGCATTCACAAAGCTTAAAATAGTTTTAGAAAACAAATTTGTAAGAGGAAAGCAAGCGATCCTTCCTAATCAAGTTTTGTATTCTCAAATTCCCAGTCACTGAAAAGAAGTTTGGGTGCAGGATATGACTTGCACAGGAAATACACCTGAACAATCATCTTAAGACGACTGATTGGCAATCAATGGAAATAAATGTTTATTTACCCATCTGCAACAGATATAAACTTTGTAACGGCCGACCCCTTTACCCAGCCGGCAGCTACACCTCCAAGACCTGTGGCCCGGATAGTTTACCGAGAAATAATCTAAACTATCAAGCCGTACTTCTAACCAATTAAACTTTACCCCACAATCGACGGTGTAAATACAAGTACACAAAAAACAGGATGTAAAATTAAACGGATTAAATGTATTAAGTGAAACAAGACATGCAAAAAAATAGAAAACAGATATAAATATCCCTCCACCCCAGCAACAACAAGACACCACCAAATACAACAAAAACCCTCCCTTGCCCTTGTAACATATAACACACAACACGAATAACAAAATGACTGATAAACTGAATGATTGTGAACTTGAGTCCAGTTATAAAGCTGTCCTGAATACGGATGACTGAACTAGCGGTAAATGCGTTGTTTGATTTTCCCGGCGATTGGAGCAACCTCACCGTGATTCCTCGGCGTATGGTGGATAGTGAATCGACCCCGGGGTCTCAGTAGATGGAGGTTGAAAAACAGTCCGGCAAAATGAAAAGCAAACTGGTGAAAAGGCGCGATGTGAAAAAACAGCAAGCAAATTGAAAAGTGGTTGAAACAAAATGGTCTTCTTTCTCCTTCCTTCTCCTTCGTCCTGATTACTTAAATAGTCCGTGACGGCTGTGATTGATTAATTAAGAACAGGTGTTTTCCAGGTTTGCGGCTGTGGTCTCCTTCCATCATCCGTCCTCCTTTACGGGGACGGCGTTAACTGCTACACATACAAACAGCAAACGGGACAATGAAACGAGACGCACTCAGGACTGACATTTAACACTAACTATGTGGCCCCGCTATAACTTAAAGTTTTACTAAACCTTAAATGCTTGCATAGGTCAGTTAAAGATTAAAGATTTATCCAGAACACTATAAAGCCAACTAAATGTTCTGGTGGACCTCAAGTCAAGGTTTGTGCAAGCTGACAAATTTGATCCACTCACCTATGCAGGAACTAAAGCATAACACCCTGAAGTCAGCATTTAATGTAGGGATGTAAGTAAAATATGGAAGATGTCACGGTAAAGCTGGTCTTTAGGAGTGCCAGGACCCTGGCAACACTGATGCCAGTCCAAAGCTGTCATTTAGACATCCTAGCCACTCCCCCTAGGACACAAATGCTGGCCATGAAGGTGCTCATATTGTCATATGGGAGCCAGTGAGCTGAAGCACACATAATGAATTCAGGTAAGCAGGTTAAGTATCAGACCCTGGTCTAGTGTCTGTGCAGAAAGTAAAATCTTGTAATGGAAAAAATTGAACTATTCATCTCCAATTAGTGTATGCAGGTGCTATCTAATTAAACTGTAAAGAGCTATTCTTATATTCATAAGAACTGAATAAGCCAGTGGGGAATTCATCCTTAGGAAACAAATCTCTATACAGTAACCTGCAATTTCACTTGTGGGCTGAATACCCATCTGCCCACAGGATACAGCTGGAACCACAACAGCAATCTGAGTGAACCCCGAGGTGAGGAGCTGAGGCTTTCCTGTGACAGTAAGTTTGATAAAAAGTCTTAATTTCCTGCCAGAGATGGGAAAACATTAGAGATAAGAACCTGTCATACATTTTTTTGTATTCACAATTCTCAAGCCAGGTACACAAAACAAACTGATAACTACTTGGTGCATACGTATGCGTACTATACAAAATACAGTGCCAAGCTGAGAACTGGAAGTGAAGTCTTGAATTTATAGATGAGAAACTGGTTACTAAATAGGTAGCCAACTCATTACACTAGAAGGATCAGGAAACACTTGACAAACAATTGGGTTAAAGCCATTGTGCTACCAGAGAGCCCATTCTAATCTAAGACCCTTAAGAAGCCTAGCGCACACTGAGGACTTAGCAGTACACCTACAATACTGGATGCTTTCAAAGACCTCAGACCTTCCTTGGGTAACCTTTATGAGTCAGGAAACACTGAATGTTCAAACACTAAGTTATCTCTCAATTACAGAACACTTCAGATAAACCTTCTGATAGAAGAGAAAAGGAAAGTAGGAGTTCTTGTAAATGAGAAACAAGAAAGAGGAGCCAAATGCTAGTCAATGGAGGATTAATTCCTTCTAGTGTTACCATATAGAACCCTTAGGGACATGAGGTCTGTACAAATCCAGACACTTGAATACCAGACACCACTGAAGTGATTGACATCAGAAACAAAAGCACCAAATGACAAGGAATAGTTAGAGAAATGTATGAACCCTAAAATGAAGAATGAATCTTTGAACAGTGCCATGTACGACTGCAACTTCAGAAGTAATGTCAGTCAGTCAATATCCAACCCGCTATACCTTAACACAGGGTCAATTCTAAACAATGCAAACCATTGTGATATGCTTAGAAGCCAAAGAAGTTAGATTTAATGGCATTGGCATAAAATGTGTGCAATAAATGAAATCTGTCTTAACAATGACGGTACAATGCCTAATGACGACTGGAAGCTGATGTCAGTTGAGGCATGTCATGCATCCTAACACCCAACTAAGTCAATGAATTCCAGCTTGTACCAGGATATGCCTGTACTTCATCTGATAACAAAGGTGAAAATCAGAGTTGAAATGACATCTTTCCAGAAGCCCCTCTGCAGATATTTTGAGCCAAAAGGCACAAAAAGGACTCAAGCAAGAATAAAGAATGACATCTCTGATGGAAAGAAGAACTTGCCTATTAGGGGACACTGATTTTGTAACTGGAAGGAAGTGACTTTAGTCCACTCAGGAGAAGTTATACATTTCTTTAAAATTGCTGCACCATCCAGAAGGCACTGTCTAGCTCTCTAAAGTGTCTCTCACAAGGAAACTCTCAGGGGATTCCCGGAGGCACTCTCACAAGGACACACTCCTGAGGACACTCTCCAAAAATGGCCAAAAATCTCTGAAACAATCTCTCTGTCTCTCTTTCAGACTAAAAGTTGATGAGACACTTATTTTTTATTTGGGATCCAGAAAACTTAGATCCAGTCTGCCAAAGATATATGCCAGTAATGTGAAAAGATGGAGAAGTAGCCATTATTTCAAGAAGAAAATTTCAGCATCTAAACTCCTGTGCCAGAATAAGTAATGCTTTTCCCTTTGAAATTGCAGACAACACAGAATAGGGCCTAAGCGAGGAAAGAACAGCAAATCACAAAGGATTATACAGCAAAGAGAGAGTACTTCCAGTACAAGAAGAATCCATCCATCCAGAGCAGCAACAAAGCAAAAACTCCACACATCAGACAGTCTTTAAAGGCTTAGTATCATAAAACTATTTATCTGTGCCAAGAGAAATTAGAACTCTAAATAACCAACAAACAGTCAGTCTCTTCTATGTTATGTTTGTCTAGTCTGTAAGCATCCTGTCTTATATATCAACATTAATATGCAATAATCATATTTCTATGATCCTTGTATTTATCAATAAATTACTATTCTGTTTCTTAAAACAAGTGTGCTTAAGTTACCTTGATATAAGTCTAATGGCCAGACGTGTCTCCTACAACAAAGAAAGGCAAATAAAGTAGTAGCTTTGCTGAATTATTTAATCACTTAAAAAAATTGTCAAAGTCAAGACCAATTAATTAAACAAGTTATATGGCCCCCGCCAGCGTAGTATGCCCGCCCCTGGGTGGCAAACTTAAAATTCATTTTTTCTTTTTTGTACACATTCAACAGTATACATATTTCAGTGGTCTCTTGATCTATTTCACTGCTTCTACAGGCTAATTGTTACTTTCTCCTATTCCATATATCTTTCAATGTGTCACTGTCAACTTTTCTTTGTGCAAAATATTTTTGAACACAACATTTTTATTTTTTTTTTGCAAGTTTTAACCTTTATCCATCTGCCGAGAACATGCCGAAGTTGGATGCTTAAGGCAATCTAAAGTTGAAGGCTAAGGTCATCAAATTCACATTCAGAGCATTGCAGCTTCTGTGCTTGAACCAGATACAAGATACAAGGGCACCAGTAATAAGTGCTTTGAAGACAGAAAGCTATTTTTTCTGTATGCCGACAACAAATAACCAAAGTATCTGAATTTTTGTTTTGTTCATGGTCTAGATTAAATTATTTGGGTCTGGATCCAGAATGAAGTCTGCCTATTGAGTACCACTGTGACCAATTCAGTGTTTAAAGGGATAAGAACAAATCGGGGCACGTTGGACTGGACTGCTATTCAAACTGCTCTCCATTATACATATCCACATTCACACATATAAAATCAGCAACCATTAACATAATCCTCACAGAACCATGTTGACAAGTAGGTCAGTTTGCCACTAGAGTATTCAAATATTTCAGATGAATAAAACACATTTTATTACAGAGAATAATTTGGGCTCATTTATATCCTTTATTTTAAACATTTACTCCACATTGACATATCAGTAAACAGTTACATTAATATGCGTATAAAACACTGCATTTAAAGATATTGATTATCCGTAAAAAGGCAATAGAAGTGATGCAATGATTACATGACAGAAGCGCATAACCCCAGCTATCTGATTTGAGAACTGCTGTCTTCGGCTAACCTTATCCATTTTGTTTTTTTTTTGCTTCTAGAGAATTTTGCACATCTGCCCTGGAGGCAGAGGCACAGCTTTCCAATCTGATTAGCTAAGATTCATTTCACTAAAAGGGTGGTGTGCAATTCCTGCATCATCAACTTCAAATTCTTAAGGTAATCTTTAAGGTAAAACTGCTAAATATTAACTTTAATGAGTAATCTACCATTATTAAAAGTGACAGAGAAAGGAGTACCGATTTTATAAAAATAGCTCATAGAACTTCAAACAGCTGTGTAGTACCTTTTTTTAAGAAGGCAAAGTAAAAAGTGGAATTTAGAAAAGAAATTACCAAGCTCGTATAAAAAAAAACCTTGTGACTTCCAAAAAAGCCCATGCTAGCTCACAATCCACACTATCATGCCACTGTTGTAGTGCATCCCAGAGGTCAATGAGCAACATCTCAGTTCTTCAAGGGTTAATCTTTATAAGTAGATACAATTTTGTATTTTAAAAACATTTTTCTAAATTTTAAATCTCTTTATTCTTGCCTTATATTCAATGCATATTAAATTGATTCCATACCATAAAATAGTAGTTTCACATTCAGTCTTTCAGAGTGAGGCAACAGTAACTTTGCCACCTTTTGTTGCTATGTATTGCACTCTTTCTTACCTTGTAAAGCATTTTGCCAATGAAAACTGATACAAAATAAGGATTAATTGAATAAGCTGCATAGTAGCACAGTAAATAATGCTAATGCCTTACAACTCCAGGGGTTTTGGTTTGATTTTTGTCTGAGTTAATTGGCAAGCCTAATCTGGTTTGATATTAACATCGGTTCATGCCCATAGGTCTTAGTGAAATTCTTATTTGTCCCCTCATCACAGTAACAATAGTAAAATACCAACAAAAGGATAACAAAAAAGGGCAGTATATGGACAATATTTTACCTATATAATGCACACAATTTTATAAATATGCAAATATACATGTACTGTATATATTAAGATATATACATACATACAGTATATACACACATATATGCATTCACATATATACACAAACAGTGTTTTATATTACAACAATTGCTACAACGATTGTTATGATTGATTGTTCAATAAGCTTATGATCTATGTATTGAAACTCATCCTGAATGGTCCTGTAACATTTGCCAGAAAGGAGAGACAAAAGTGCAGAATGCCTGAGTTTTAATACTCTTTGTTTTTATAAGGCAGAGAATGTTATATACACTAAACTGTATGACCTGAACAGAAGGCAGCTGGATTTCAGTAATATTCTGTGCTACCTTCACAACCCTATGCAGGGCTTTGCTTTCTTCATAAGTACATGCTGTACAAGGGTGTTATGCAGCCAGTGAGGATGGACACTAATGTGTACCTGTAGAAGTTAGCGATACATGAGAGAAGTCTGCACATTCTGTAGATGTCTGAGAAAGTGGAGGCATTTGTGAGGTTTCTTGACAATGGCCAAAATGTCTTGTGTCCACATTATTAGTCAGTCACTCACTCACTCCAAGCATCTCTTCACCACAGCATCCCTATCCCTTCTGATGTAGGTGCAAGTGTGGTCTGCCTTCTGAAGTCTATGGCCAGCTCCTGGGTTTTACTGACATTAAGGTAAACCTCTTCCATAAGCGGTCTAGTCACTGTTAGTGATCAGATTTGTGATGAGGTTTTTCAAATTCAGTGACGGAGTTGAAGCTGTGCCTGGTCACACTCATAGGTAAACAAGGAGCATAGAAGGGATCTCAGCACACTACTCTGTGTGGTGCCTGGGTTGAATGTCTGCATGGAGGATGTGATGGTGCCAATCTGTGGTTGCTGAAGTCTTTTAGTAAAAAAGTCTAAAACCCACTTGCATAAGGTGCTGATAGGTCCGAAACTAGAGAGTCTGTGATTAGCTTTGATAGTACAACAATGTTCAATGATGAGCTACAGCCTATAGATTATGAGGGGCCAAACAGGCCATAAATCATATATTTCTGTGTGTAATCTATTGGTTTACGTGTGAACACTATTGGTTTATGAATATTTACTATCGGTTTGCATGCATACTTAATTGGTTTGCGTGCGTACAATACTGGTTTCATTCATATGAACTATATTGGTTCGTGACCGTGTATTATCGGTTTGTGCGTGAACTATATCCGTTTGTACGTGCATACCACTGGTTTGCATATGAACTATATTGATATGCATGTGTATATCACTGGTTCCAGTACAATTTATTAGTTTGTGAGTGAACTGCATTGGTTTACGCTTGCATGTTATCGGTTTGCGTATGAACTATATTGGCTTGTGTTCTGTGTCGGTCTAACAATGGATTTGCGTATGCACTATATTGGTTTCATGCACGTCTTGTACTGGTTTCATGTGGGTAACCTGTCGATTTTGCGCTTGAACTCTATTGGTTGTATGCGTGCACTATGTCAGTTTCGCGTATGAAACATATTGGTTATGCGTGCGCACCCTATCGCAACTCTGTGTATGAACTATATCAGTTCTGCGTGTGAACTATATTGGTTGTTCACGTGATCTTCAGAGGAAATGGGCGGGGCAAGAAACAGGAACTCAAGGGCCAGTAGAGTCATGGAGTGTAAAGACAAGTGGCTAGAACAGGGGTTCTCAAACTCGGTCCTGGGGGACCCCTGTGGCTGCAGGTTTTTGTTCCAACCAGATTCCTAATCAGTGACAACACCTGATAGCACTGATCTCATCTAATTAGCTGGTATTATTTATCTTTTATTCTACAGTGGGAGCCACGTCAAACAGCCGCCTGGAGCCTGACAGGTCCATGACAGGACCATGACAGGACCATGACAGGATCATGCACGATCCGTGCACGGAATGTGATCCCCCGCGATGACGCAGTTAACTATGCCCCGCCCCATAAACGCCCCCATGCGCTTTCTAAAAAGATGGTTGCAATGCTGTATAATCCCGCCAGATGGAGCATTGACTGCTTCAGTTAACTGCAGTGTCCAGGAAGCCCTATACCGTATCTTTAATATACTGTACAGGCAGTTCTTGTATTGTCAACATACTGTAGTTTCATAAATAGATGACGGGGTAAAGAAAACAACAACAAACCGATTAATAAAACAGATTTGTTAAATCACTCAATACACAACTCATGATGATACGGAAGCGTATTAGGGCCACGGTGGAAAAAAAAAATATGGACACAGTGAAGAAAAAAAAATCAAAATGTCGAGATTAAAGTCGACATGTTGACTTTATTCTCGACATTTCCACTTTATTCTCGCCATTTACGTCGAGATTAAAGTCGACATGTTGACTTTATTCTCGACATTTCCACTTTATTCTCGCCATTTATGTCGAGATTAAAGTCGACATTTCCACTTTATTCTAGTAGTTTATTTTGTCAGTAGAATGTCGCAAACTAAACTTCATCTTAAAATGAATGTTTAATTTACTAGATTTTCTCAAACCCCCGTCATAAGTTAATGTAGCACATTAAATGCTTTTTATTAAGTGTTCCCCGACCCAGTTTTTAATCTCCATGCGCTTCTTAAACTGACTTCCTCTTGCACACAGACAGCAGACCGCGATCGCCGCACATTGACTTCATGATATTCCTGCTCTATGAACATTCAGAATACTAACATACAATGCATGATATCTTCTTCACGATGAAAGAGTTTTCAGAATTTAAAATGTATTAAAGCATGTGGGGGCACGGTGGCGTGGTGGTTGCGCTGCTGCTTCGCAGCAAGGGGGTCCCGGGTGTTCCCTGCCTTGAGTTTGCATGTTTTTTTCTGGTGGGTCTACTCGGCGTGCTTCAGTTTTCTTTCAAAGACATGTAGGTTGTGGGGTTTTGTTATGTATTATTGACCCTGCTACTTTATGTGTTCCACGTATTCACCCTGCGATGTGTTGGCACCACATTCAGGATTTACTCCTGCCTCACACAAGATGCTTGCTGGGATGGGCGCAACCCTGAATGGATGGCATAATTAAACATGTATATTGATGATTTTTTTTTAATTTCTGAAAACTCCATCCCAGCAAGCACCGTGCCCCCACATGCTTTAATAATTTAAAGTTCTGAAAACTCCGAGGTCTAAGTTTATAACTTGTTTTAATTTCACAAAGACGTTTATCGTGTGGTGATTGGTTATGTGCAGAAAGAAAAAGCAAGGATAGGGATCTGGAGGTTTAGTACGTCAGATAGAGACAGCACGCATGCAATAAAGAAAGCCCGCTCAGAAGAACATCCATTGAATTCTGCGTTCGTGTCTCCGACCACCACATCACGAGCCCAATATTTAAGTTAAACCTGTGCGATACCCATTCATATATCCAGTTTTTTGGAGCCTCTTCACACCTGCCATAAAGTTCACTACACTGAACATACAACTGGGGACCCCTTAATGCAAGGGAGCAGCTCTATAGCCACGCCACCGTGCCCCCCGCCACCCATGTTTAATACATGCTTTAATGCATTTCATCGTGAAGAAGATATCAAGAATTTCTCTTAGTATTCTGAATGTTCATAGAGCAGGAATATCATGAAGTCAATGTGCGGCGATCGCTGTCTGCGCCTCTCAGTGCAAGAGGAAGTCAGTTTAAGAAGCGCATAGAGATTAAAAACTGGGTCGAGGAACACTTAATATAAAGCATTTAATGTGCTACATTAATTAATTACAGGGTTTGAGAAAATCTAGTAAATTAAACATTCATTTTAAGATGAAGTTTAGTTTGCGACATTCTACTGACAAAATAAACTATTAGAATAAAGTGGAAATGTCGACTTTAATCTCGACGTAAATGTCAAGAATAAAGTGGAAATGTCGAGAAAACTAGTTAGTAAAATATTTTTTAAGACATCCTTAATAATCCTTAAAGACAAACGCCCTCTGCCAGACATCTGCCAGATGAAAAAGATGACGTCGCATAGACGTCTCCGCGACGTGTGTGTGCTATCTGGGTTAACAATCCTTAAAGACACGGTACGTCTGTAATTTATCTATACCGATCATTGTAGGTACGGAATACAAATGCAGGCTATGTACAGTATTTTACATTACGGTGTATTTTACTTAGTTCCATTTAATATACTGATGAATTATATTTTGCTGCAAAGCGTCTTTTTGATTAAAAGAGGAGTGACATTGTGAGTTTGTGACACTGACAGTAAGCTGTAATGTTAACTCCAGACTTGGTAAACAGACCATTAAGTTATCTAAAGTTATATCTGACCGCTGCTGGTGGTGCCAGTGATTTTCAAAACGGCCAATAAAAAACTAAACTGGGAAATAATCTGTAAACTACCCCAAACAAATTTTATAAAAATAAATAAATAAATAAAGTCACCACTTACCGCGAATAGTCCATTAACACTAGAATTAACAGAGCCTACGAAAAAACTCTTAGATCCGTCCCACCTTAAATCGCTTCTTAAAACCGTTCTCACCTCTCCGCCAGCGTCTT
>JANRMT010062837.1:28322015-28353402 GCA_026402145.1 Polypterus bichir lapradei | reverse complement strand
GAAGTGGACGTACTGCGGGCAGGTTATGATGGCGGAGCGTCTTTTTTCCTGAAAGAGAGAGCAGAAAGGTTAGTACCCCGCCATTCCCTGCCGGCGAACGTCTTTCGAAGCGGTTTCAGGTCCGTCCGCGGCCTCCTACTCGCGCATGCGTGACAATATATATATATATATATATATATATATATATATAGAGAGAGAGAGAGAGAGATGACAACAACACTCATATCAATGACAAAACAATTACATTAACAATCATGTTACGTTATTTTTAAAATATTTCCTTTTCTTTTTCATAACTTCTTTAACACACTACTTCTCCGCTGCGAAGCGCGGGTATTCTGCTAGTATATATATATATATATGTATATATTGTCACGCATGCGCGAGTAGGAGGCTGCGGACTGACCCGAAACCGCTTCGAAGGCCGTTCGCCAGCAGGGAATGGCAGGGTACTAACCTTTCTGCTCTCTCTTCTAGGAAAAAAGACGCTCCGCCATCATAACCTGACCGCAGTACGTCTACTTCCGCCCTTCCTCCGCCATCTTCCCTGACGTCAGCAATCCCGTCATCCCTCATGCCTCCTTCCCAGCATTCCTCCACTTCCGGCTCCTCCTGTATAAAATGGCCGCCGACGCCTGTGAAGGCGTCGCGCATATGAACGATTTTTGTTTATGTGATTTCTGACCTTGAATTGATTTTTGTTTACAGTATACGGGGCCAAAACCCCCAACCCTTTATGCTGTGTTTGTCTTTTGTTTTACAATATATATATTATATATTATATATAATATATATATAATATAGATGGTGGAACTTGAAGATGGAGAGGGAGAACAGAGGCCTAAAGCCCTCTGTATATAGAAATAACCTGGAAATCCTTTTACCAGAAACAGGAAGTCCCACCTCTAATGGTCAGTAGCTGCCAATAATGTGTCTTCCCCATTCTGTTTCAGTGAGTGTTTGTTTCTGCACAATAAATTACTGACAGTTTTGTAAAAGGACAACAAACTGAGAGAAACAATTCAACAGACTAATACAAATGACAAAAACATGTTCTGTTACCAGCATACAGAGTTCTTGTCTTCAGGATACAATTTACTATTCATAATGAAGTTGTATTGTTTTTGAGACTGAATAGCTCTTCTACTGTAAATTTGATCAGTGATGCACAGTATTGTCTCTTTTTAACAAAGAGTGTTGCTGCTTTCACTGTGAAATTCCGGATGCTTCTTCCATTGCACAGATATTTTCATGTGCTGCAGTGAAAAAAAACACTACAGACCTGATTAAGGCAGGGTCTTTTATAGTTTGTGGCCAATACACAGTACCATTACAACTACACATGCTGAGATACATCCTCTTACTAAGTCAGAGAAAATGAGAAAAGTGGCCATTATGCTATTTATTAAAATAATTTGCAATTCCAAAATTTTTGCATGCAATTTTATTTTACTTGGGCACTATAAACTGCACATTTTGAACATAGGCAATCAACTGTCCCTTGTAGCAACCATCTTGAGATTGTTTCTAAATAAATCAAAATTTTTAAAAGTGAAAGTGTTTTCATTTAAAACTACTTTTAAAAGTACAATTCCTTACAAAATCTGGTCAAATACACTAAATAAAGTAAAAGTAATTTTTTACTTTCCACCACTTAACAGCTTTATCACTGTGTCACCATGCCAACCCTATTTTGTACTGTAAAAAGTCCAAAAAAAGTTCATATAAACTTAAAATAATTCAGTCTGCCTTCTTTTTGTTTATGATTTGCATTACAATCACTAAAGTATGAGCCAAGTTACTGCATCTTGAACTAATGACTTTTAGCATGAGCAGAGTACTTAATGACTACTTTATATCCTAATTCAGTGCCGCAGGTGCAAAAAGGAGAGGTAAACAGGCTTTCCACTTTTAAGAAGGAGCTAATCCATTCCTGAAGACCCTCATAAAGTCAATTTTCTTAACGCAATATAGATGGAAAGGTTTTTTGTGCATTCCAAAAGTTTTCCCCATTTTTGTTCAAATAACACTGACCTACATGAAATCGACAGATTTAGTTTAATAATAACATTAGTCACTAAAACAAGCCCTAATGTTTAATAATGCGCTTTAGCTGGACTTTATCACTTTTAGTTTCACATTCAAAAGAATACCCTTTTGTTTTTTTGTTGGGCTTTTTCAACTAGTTCACAATTTGTTTTGGAGCTATAATGCCCAGGATAATGTAAGAAGTCATGTGAGTAGCACACATGACAAGGTGAGTGAACCAGAGCACTTAAACATATAAGTACAGTAATCCCTCGCTATATTGCGCTTCGACTTTCGCGGCTTCACTCTATCGCGGATTTTATATGAAAGCATAAATAAATATATAACGCGGACAATGTGTCTTTTTACTTCCTGTATATGCTTCCTCAGTTGGTTTGCCCAGTTGATTTCATACAAGGGACGCTATTGGCGGATGGCTGAGAAGCTAACCAATCAGAGCACTGCGTGCTGAATGCAGTGTTAACCAGGAAGTCTCGTCTCGCTCATTCAGCATCAACGTGTTTCGCTGTGTAAAGAGTTGTGCTCTTTAGTGTTTATCTTTGTGCATAGTCAAGCCCTTCATTATGGCTCCAAAACAATCTGCTACTGCTTCAGGGGCCATGCCCAAGCGCAAGAAGAAGATGTTAACGATTGCCGAAAAGGTAAACGTTTTGGATTTGTTGAAGGCTACGATTCTTTTTATTTAAAAAGTAGGAAAGGAATATAAGATCTACGGCTGCAGTGTCCTTTTAACCAGGGTGCAAAACGAGTTGTAAGTGGATGTAATAAGGCAGTAGTCTGGATGGAATCTGCTTTAGGGATTTGGATTGAAGACTGCCAGAAGAAGAACAACGGCAGTGCTACACAATCGCCTGAAGTGGCTCCTTTACAAGGGCTGTAACGCTCTCCTTTGTTGTGCAGTAAAATTAAACTCATTGTTATCGGACAAGTCATCGTGTCATTGTTGGTGAGTAACCATAATTAATTTTCTTCTTACAGTGCTTAGTACATGTACGTACGTTTAGTGTCACTGTACACACATTTACTGTATACTATTTTTCTTGCATTGTACGTATTTATTGCTGGTGACCTGTCTATCGTAATGGCTGTAACATATGTGATACCGGAGACACTCAATATCTTTAAAATAATATTTAGGTTTTACTGTATATAAACAGTGTGTTTATATACATAATTTCAATGAATCTTACCTAATATCTAAGAGAATACAAAGGGATTATGCTGTATAACTCTGCGGGGAATATTTATAAACAGTGCGGGAGAGTTTATAAGGGCTTAAAATATATAAAAATAACCATACAAACATATGGTTTCTACTTCGCGGATTTTCACCTATCGCGGGGGGGTCTGGAACGCAACCCCCGCGATCGAGGAGGGATTACTGTACACCAAACTGCAGTCTATGGATTAGCCTTGCCTGTTTCAGTAGGCTGCAGTGAGGACAGTGTCTAAACACAGCAGCCTCAGCTATGGAAATATTTGACACTGGGATTATAACTTTCAACCTCACCCCATTCTATAGGCTGCAGTGAGGTGTAGTGGGAAAGGGTGCATAGACGATTGGGTGTTAGCACCAATGGTGCACATCTGATGTCTATTTCAGGTTCTTTGTGTACATGAACTTTCCTAAAGAGGGCAGAAGCTAGTATTATAGGTAATTGACTGAATAAAACAATATACATAATTGTGTCCAAGAAAAAGTATTGGAGTAAAAATATCCACTTCCTTTTAAAATGTGTCAAAGTAAAAGAACACAGAACATTTTATACTCAAGTAAGGTAGAAGCACTTATTCTCAAAACATACTCAAGTACAGCAACAAAGTATATTTACTTTTCTAATATACAACACTCAGTCTAGGTAAAGCTCACTCCTGAGCCTTTAAAAAGCACATTAACCAAGTTTGTGGCTTGTGACATTTTCCTTGTTAGTTACAACCAGTGTTTTAGCTTCTTCATCTAAAGGTGGGGGTTACTCCCTCATATATATACACATATACAAGGCAGGAGAAAGAAGGATTCTAGGTATGAGATTTAGTTGGAGGGATGGGAGGTCCCCCTGACTTAAATTCAAAAGCAATAGCTGCTGGATAACACATTGTCATTGTACCAAGAGGTTGTGAATAATGTAGTACAGCATACTAAAAGAAAAAAGAACCATACTCCAAAGAATATCATACTGCATACTGAGCATGATACGGCATACTAATTTCAAAAATTGCTGGTATGCAGGTAAAACTCCTGGTACTTCAAACAGCAAAATGCAGAAATGCTGGTAAGGAGTACCATTGAGTACCAGCTCACATCAAGCATTGGTTAGAACTTTTGCCTCCTAACTCTGTGACAGAGGTTCATGTCCAACCAAGAGTAAGTGAGACACATTGCACAAGCATGAAAATTAAGTTAAGATTTTAACTGCTTTTACTATTTTAACATAAGTACATTCAATTATATTGAGTAATCACTTAATTCAATCTTGTTTTGTATAACAGCAGGTCTTCTCTCTGTACATACTTGCTAATTCCAGTGCTGAATTCCTAAAAAATGCACACACCACAGGATATACAATTCGTATGGATTTGAAAGTTGTTCTTTCAATACCTATATTGTGTTACAAACACTTGAGGAGAGCATACTGAATTACTAAATTAAATGGGGATGGGTTATGTGGTGGTACTCATACTAATCTCTCCCTTTACTGCAGTTCTACAATGAAGGCAGAAACCTGTGACGAGCCTTGATGTCAATCCCAGTGTGACCATTAAGTCTCGCCCCTTCCAGCTCTGCGGACATATGACTGACATTCCCACTGGAAGAAGACAGTCAATCTGTACCCAGTGACTGAAGAAGCTTAACTAGCTATCAGTAGCAATAAGCACCTATTACTTTTCTTTACTCTTTTGTAATTTTGAATTGTATAGTTGTTGCACATTGCTATGGTTGTACGGGGTGTGGCAGATCCCAAACCTTTACCTTCGCTTGTGCATTTTTTTCGGCATGCAGAGTCACACCAATCATTGTAGGAACTTAAATTTTCACCTCAACACTATGTTGTTATTGTTGTATTTGCTATGCTACACAATATTACAGTGCAAACTGGGATAACTCTTCCACAAAATGAAGTGGAAGAAAATGACAAGGAGAAAGAAGAAGAAGCCATAAAATTGAGTTACTGGGAGAGAATAAGACTTCATTTGGTGGTTTTAGATGCACAAATGAACACTATCACAAACATTTTCATTTGATCTTTGTATCAATTAATTTTATAATATTTGCACTGTGATTGTTCTGTTGTTGATATGTTAGTTCTGTTTTATTTGTTACATACTGTCACACACTAGGATGGAGCTGAATGGACCAAGTGGAGGTAATCACTCACCAGACCAGGGGGTGGCAGAGTGCACTAAACCTACCTCTGTTTTCTCTGCAGGCCAAAGACGGGAAAACCTGACTGATTCAACATCACTTACGGATCTGGCGCCCAGACTGACATCACTTCCAGTTCCGACCAAATGACATCACTTCCGCTTTTCAGGTTATAAAGCCTCTATGAGATATCATCCCTTTTTTTTGTTTTCAGCAATTGTACAGCTCCCTCAAGTTTTGGAAAACAAGTTGCTGTTCTTGCTTTCCTTTCCTAAAATAAAACTTAAAACTGTTCTTATGAAAAATACTGTTATGGTTTTGTCCATTATGTTTCCGGATTTATTGAAAAAACTAGGCTGACCCGCCTTTTAAGGCGACCGACTTTTAAGTTGACCAATTCTTAAGGCAATTCAATATGTAGATCAATTTGATATTTTATACAAACTCGTTAATGTGGTTATATTGCATTTGAGTGGTATTACTTTAATACTCGTAGTTTCTGTTATTTTTGTGATGAAATTTAAACTTTTTTTCTATATTGAGGTCGCCCTTTTGAACCCCCCTGATATTTACTACGCGGTGAGGCATTTGTACTCCATCAACATTAATTATTTCCAGAGACATAATTTTGTCTATTTTTCCAGTGCATCGCCCACAAAAGCAAGGGAACAATGGGAGCACCAGAACTCTGCTCACATCATGTCGCTTCGTACCGCAAGCTGCAAGTAGTAAGTCTGTGATAAGCGGAATACCGCTACGCTTTCCACTCACGGGATGGAAGGACAATCCCGACCACTTTTATATAGTAAGAAAGAAGAAGAAGATATTGCACAGTCTGGAGTAGAAAATCATCTTTTACCTGGAAAAACGAAACTACAAATCCCATCGTGCATTGCAAAATGGACGGGGCATGTGTGAAACTCCGTGCTACTCGCACAATCTGGAGTAGAAAATCATCTTTTACCTGGAAAAACAAAACTACAAATCCCATCGTGCATTGCAAAATGGACGGGGCGTGTGTGAAACTCCGCGCCTGCGTAGCACTCATGGGACGTAAGTACAATCCCGACCGCTTTTATATAGGAGGATGTTCAAATTTGAAGCTACTTAAAATGAACTAAATAAATAATTGATTAATTAAAAGATTAAAAAAAGTTAACATTTTATTTGCATTGTGGTGTATGTATTTTTGTTTTCTAATATTCATATTACGCATATTGTAACAGAAGGAGACAACAATGATAAAGAGCTGTGCTACCAGCCTGGTCACCCTATATAACTGATTTGCAAACACAAAGAAAAAGACACACAATAATTGCGGGGTCATCTGTACAAGTTTACAACAGAACTGCCAAAGATGGCAGAATTTCTAGTTTTGGGTCCTCCTGACAAGATGGGGCGAGTCCAGGTGGATGGATAGCAGTGATGTCAGAGGTGTTATAGCATAATTAATTTCCAAACAAACTGATTATTTCATTTTTTAGAGAGAAATGCATCCTCAGAGGTCTCTACAGGAATACTCTGAGAAGCTCTGAAGGCATTTTTAAGAGGATAGATTATTTCATATCTTTCTCATTAAATAAACTGGAGATCAAGAAGGAGTCAGAGTTAATCAGTAAAATTTGCAGAATAGATCAAGAATATACCAGATCTCCAAATGAGGCACTTTACAATCACAGTTTAACCTCCTGAAAACAAAAGAAATAGAACAACTCATTTTTAAATTGCAACATCATTATTATGAAAATGGAGAGAAGGTTTTTAAGATCTTAGTTCAACAAATCCACAAACAAGAAGTTCAAAATGTAATAACAGAAATTACCAACTCAGATGGAGATAAAATCATTGACCATAAAAATATTACCCACACATTTAGAGAGTACTATAAATCCATATATTCTACTCAGTTTAAAGAAGACAACACAATCTAATGACTTTTTTGATGCATCATCTATACTACAGTTAGATACTCTTGGTGCAAAGACACTGGACAAACCTCTAACACACCCAGAACTACAGGATGCAATAAACTCACTCCAAAGTGGGAAAGTGGCAGGGTATCTAGTGGAATGTTACAAAACATTTTCAACTATGTTATCTCCACTATTATTAGCAAAATTTTATTGAAGCAAAATGCAACAAAATTCTACCTCAAACTTTTTGCCAAGCATTAATTACCATCTTTAAAAATAAAAATAAAAGGACTTATAATTATGTGCATCAAACAGACCAGTTTCATTTCTGAATAATGATGTTAAGATAGTCTCCAAGGTTTGGCCTCCAAGACCAAACTGGATTTATTAAATTCAGACACTTAGATTCAAACTTTCTGCATTTTTTTAATGTATTATACTCATCCATAAATTCTAACACACCAGGGATCTTATTAACTTTGGACCCAGACAGAGTTGAAAAGGACTACCCATTCACCACATTCCACAAAACTGGGTTTGGCTAAAAAATTATGCATGGATAATATTACTTTATACCAGTCCAGAAGCCTCCATCTGCATTGACAGACACTTCAAGTTGGAATGTGGTACTTGACAAGGGTGCGAAATGCATTAGAGATAAAGGGGATTATTGGAGAAGGACATGAATAGAAAATATCACTATACGCAGATGATATGATACTGTGTATATCAGACCCACAAAAATCTTTACCAATAGTCCTTAACATACTAACAGAATTTCAAAAAATATTTGGACTCAATCAATTTGAATAAAAGCATTCTTTTTCTAGTGAATTCTTTAGCACACAATACTAGAACAGGATACCTATCTGTTCATTTTATGAGAACATTTTAGATATCCAGGGGCAAACATCACAAGTAAATATAATGATCTTTTTCAATACAATTTTACTAGCAGCATGGAAGAAACCAAACAAGAAATAAACAGATGGTTTACCCACCATGTAAAATATACAAGCTGATTTTTCTATTTCAAAACACTACTGTATAAATTAACAAATCATTCTTTATTTAATTTAACTCAGTTACAACCTCATTTATCTAGAATTTGAGATGTCAAAAGACAACACTACAAAAACCTAAAGTAGAAGCGGGCATTGCACTACCTAACTTATACAAGCTGTAAAGATCTGGAAATTAACACGGATTGATTAATATACACAAGCCCGGCCTGCAACAGAAATAAAATCTTGCTGTAATACTTTACATGCCCTATTTGTTCCCCAATAATATACCAATAATCCAATTTTCCATCAATCACTCGGAATATGCAGAATGCACTTCAAGGAATTTATCTGTTGTTACTCTACACAATAATCACCTTTTTCAACCCTCTCAAACTTACATAGTATTTAATTTTTGGAAAATTTTCAGGCTTAAAACATTAAGAGAATTACATATTGATAGTGTGTATGCATCTTAAGAGCAATTACACATGGTTTTTAAACTTTCTAGCATAACTACCAAATCAGAAATTTTGCTAAAAGAAACCTACCCAACATTCCACACCTCACATCCATTTCTGTTCCAGAAGAAATACTGATCAGACAGCATCTCAACAATATGTAAGAACATCTCCAGGGGCCTCATGCATAACGCCATGCGTAGAACTCACACTATAACATGAGGTAAGCACAAAAGCAGAAATGTGCCTACGCACAGAAAAATCCAGATGCAGTAATCCGTGCATTTGCCAACTTCTGCGTTCTTCCGCTACATAAATCCCGGTCAGCGTGAAAAGTAACGCTCGTGCACGTGCCTTCTGTCCCACCCCAACTCCTCCCAGAATTACGCCTCTTTGAATATGCAAATCAATATAAATAGCCCCTAAGCTCAGCCTTCTGTGAAAAGACAATGGGAAAAGCACGGGGGAAAATATAAGAATTTTAGCGAATACCATGTGGAGGCAAAGAAAAAACATACTATTTGTTGATTTAAACCGTGGTATAATCAACAAAAGGAAGTTGATCGAGTGACATAGCGTGTTGGAGAAACTTGAAAGCTGAAGTTCACAAAGTCGCACAGTTCCGGAAATAAAAAAGAAGTTGTCACATATCAAAGTCACCGTGAAAAGCCGAGTCATAGCCCACCATCTGAGTGTCATATGAAAGCTTATTAGGGTACAGAGAAAAAAAAGGCACACAGTGAGAAAAAGCACAAAATGTCAACTTCAATCTCGAAATTTCCACTTTAATCATGTAGTTTATTTTGTCATTAAAGTAGAGCATCATAAACTTCATCTTAAAATTGTTTAATTAACCAGTTTCTCAAATCACATCGTAATTAAAGTAGTACGTTAAATGCTTTGTTTTGTATGTGATCTTCTATGAGCTTTATGTGTGTGAATCACTACGTGCTTCTTAAACCGGCTCTCTTCCTCTGACAGGACACAGAATCCATTACATTCGTGATATTACAGCCCTCAACTAAAATACTGAGATGTATACGTGATATCATTTTCATAATGATAGGAGCTAAAGCACATTATTAAACATGGGTTTCACGGTGCAGTGATTGTGTGCGACCTTCAATGAAATAATTTATTGCAGCAGTACTCAGGGGTGGCTCTAGGCTTATGGCGGCCCTGGGCAGAGAAAGAATCGGTGGCCCCTTCGCCCGCCAATGTCAATATGGTATCTTATGCATGGCGGATGGCCACGTCTGTTGTTGTGCTCATGACACAAGCGTTTAACTTTTGTCGAAATTTGCCACTGCGTTTTTAGCTGTGTCGTTATTTTCTGTTTCTGTTTTATATTCAATATATATTGGCGTGGCCCCCCCTGCAGTACTGTCTCTTTCAAACATACTAACCTCCAATTCCTGTACTTGCTTTCCTTTCTCCAAGTAACCGATCGCCACACAATCAGCTCTGTAATAGACGTTAAGCCATCTGTAAGCTTAGAGCGCCGATTCTTCAAAACTTTTAAGGAACATTGAAATATCTTTGTAGTACATGTTTAATTATTCTATCCTTCACGCCAGTCCCAGTGAAGCATACAGTGCGAGGCAGGAACAACCTTTAATTATTAACAACTAGCAAAATACCCACGCTTCGCAGCGGCGAAGTACTGCCTTAAAGTTTTTATTAAGAAGAAAAGTAAACCTTTTTAAACTGAGGGAAAATATACCAATAATTATTTGTTAAGGATCTCTTTGTATGCCACGTTGTCAGTTCGGCCCTCTGGTTGTAATATGACCAAGCTGTGCGCTGAGCGTACTCTTGAGCATGCAATGTAGAGTTGACCATGTGAAAAGCAATCTTGCCACAAATCTCACAGCTTGGATTGCTGCTGTCATAATCGGTTTGAGTTTCATGGTTTGTTTCAATTACATAAGTATTTGCAGGACTTGTTGTGTGGAAGTGATATTCGGCATCTGTCAAGCGTTGTAAGCATACAGCCGGTTTCATCGATAACTTTGCATCCAACTTTTGAGAGTTTAAACATTCATAAACATCAAAGTGTCCACTACTCAAATCGTCACCTGTGAATCTAAGATGTTTAAGAGGCATTGGCGGTTGTCCAAAGGTGTAAAATATTTGGCCATTTCGGTACACTTGAAAGCGACAACCGAACAATTCAGCAGCAGCCATCAACTCACATGCAGAACCATAGGTGAAGGGCTTAAGCATTTCACTCTTATAGTGCTCCTGTGTAGTATAATTATCTCCTGTACCGTCATCAGTCCACACCTTGAACCTGTCCCAGTCATTCAATACATACAGACACAATGTTCCTCCGGATATCAAGAGTGAGTCTGATATGGCCGTGCAATATGTAACACAGAGAATGGAAAAGGCAGGTGCCATCTCCGGGCATGGAAACCACTCTGTAAGTGACAGTTCTTTGACCGATGGTGATCACCTCGATAGACATGCTAATGGGGGTACGGTTGAAACGATAAAGGAAATGGGTACCTGAACAATGTAAGCTAAGTCTAAAATACCTATACAATAACTATAATCATAATAAATGAACAATAAAACAGTGGAGAAGCCGTGGATTAAATAAAAAGGTTGCAGTTATCAGCAGGGAGACGTGAATACCGTGGCGAAGCAAGGAAGGGAATGAAGAGACCGGAGCGACGGATGGCCTTATATAGGCAGGCAGCCAACAATGTGGGCCATTATTCCGTGAAGATGGGGCCATAAATAAGAAAGTTTAACATGGCAGACATTGTCGACCGTTATGACCGTTACGCGTAGAATTTCTGAATGAAACCTGCTTAACTTTTGTAAGTAAGCTGTAAGGAATGAGCCTGCCAAATTTCAGCCTTCTACCTACACAGGAAGTTGGAGAATTAGTGACGTTGGAAAGTTCAATATGGCGGCTGACAGTGGCGTCATACCACCGAAATAAGTACGTACATTGTTTCGGTTAGTGCAGGGAAGCCACCTACCAAATTTCGTGAAGATGGGGCCATAAATAAGAAAGTTTAACATGGCAGACGTTGTCGACCGTTATGACCGTTACGTGTAGAATTTCGAAATGAAACCTGCTTAACTTTTGTAGGTAACCTGTAAGGAATGAGCCTGCCAAATTTCAGCCTTCTACCTACACAGGAAGTTGGAGAATTAGTGTGAGTCAGTCAGTGAGTCAGTGAGGGCTTTGCCTTTTATTAGTATAGATTTAGATTAACAACCTCTGCTCCTTACAGACAAGCTAACTGAGATGGGAGTAGACTCACACCTGGTGGCCTGGATTGTGAACTATCTTACAGACAGACCTCAATATGTGCGTCTTGGGAACTGCAGGTCTGACATTGTGTTCAGCAATACAGGGGCGCCGCAGGGGACTGTACTTTCTCTGGTCCTGTTCAATCTATATACATCAGACTTCCAATATGACTCAGAGTCCTGTCACGTGCAAAAGTTCGCTGATGACACTGCTATTGTGGGCTGCATCAGGAGTGGGCAGGAGGAGGAGTACAGGAAGCTAATCAAAGACTTTGTTAAATGGTGCGACTCAAACCACTTACATCTTAACACCAGTAAAACCAAGGAGCTGGTGGTGGATTTTAGGAGGCCCAGGCCCCTCATGGACCCTATGATCATCAGAGGTGACTGTGTGCAGAGGGTGCAGACCTATAAATATCTGGGAGTGCAGCTGGATGACAAATTGGACTGGACTGCCAATACTGATGCTCTATGTAAGAAAGGTCAGAGCAGACTATACTTTCTGAGAAGGTTGGCATCCTTCAACATCGGCAGTAAGATGCTGCAGATGTTCTACCAGACAGTTGTGGCGAGTGCCCTCTTCTACGCGGTGGTGTGCTGGGGAGGCAGCATAAAGATGAAAGACACCTCACGCCTGGACAAACTTGTTAAGAAGGCAGGCTCTATTGTAGGAGTAAAGTTGGACAGTTTAACATTTGTGGCAGAGCGACGGGCATTAAGCAAACTCCTGTCAATCATGAATAATCCATTGCATCCACTGAACAGTGTCATCTCCAGGCAGAGGAGTAGCTTCAGTGACAGACTTTTGTCACTGTCCTGCTCCACTGACAGACTGAGGAGATCGTTCCTCCCCCACACTATGCGACTCTTCAATTCCACCCGGGGGAGTAAATGCTAACATTTTTTTTTCTTCATTTTTTTCATTTTTATTACTATTTAATTTAATATTGTTTCTTTGTATCAATATACTGCTGCTGGATTATGTGAATTTCCCTTTGGGATTAATAAAGTATCTATCTATCTATCTATCTATCTATCTATCTATCTATCTATCTATCTATCTATCTATCTATCTATCTTTTGCTGCATTTCATCTTAAAAATGATATAGTCATCATATGTAAATACGCGCTTTATAAAGTGGCTCAGGTTGTGCAATATTATAACTGTAGTGCAAGTTTACAATGAGGTAATTCTACTTATAAGTACAGATAGTTATACAAGGAGCACTTGATTGAGTGCGTTTAGAGCCCTTGGGATGAAACTCTTTCTGAACCACGAGGTCTGTACAGGAAAGGTTTGAAGCATTTGCCGTGTGAGAAACAGTTCAAATAGGCAGCGTGTGCTTGATGCTGTATTCCGATAATTCTCTTTCTGATCAGCTGCTCCGAGTGGTGCAGTGAGAGTAATACGGAAAAAAATGATCCGCTGTGGCAACCCCTAACGGGAGCAGCTGAAAGAAGTAAAATAAGGTGCAGTAAGAGTAACAATGCTAAAGCAGCTATGGTATTTGGAATAGTTTGACCATTCTGAGGACCATTATATTGTTACTGGTTAATTACAATCAGATGCATTAAACTAATAAACAATATGTGGTTAATTTCAGTGTATTTATAAAGCTGCGTTAGGAAAAGAAAGGATAACCACACAGGAACAGTAGCACTGCTTTGACGCTGGGTGCCTGCCAGTCTGCAAAACCGAGCAGAGAACCTGCGTAGGACAGGGTATGAGGTACCGTAGAAATGTGCGTGGCAATACGCCAAGTTTAGGTTTTATACATCACGATTTGAATGTGGAAACGTTCTTATGCAACATTTCTGTGCATACGCACCGTTTATACATAAGGCCCCAGGTCTCATCCTTTCAAAGATCCTAGGCTATGGTGGGAAAAGAGTCTTTCAATTAGTATCTCATAAAAGGAGTGGAAGGCAGCCATGCATAGAATACACTCTAGCTCCATATGCACAAAGCATTCAATCATTCATCTTAAAATCTTTCATCAAATACATTTATCTAATTTAAAATTGTCCAGAATGTATCCAGGGCAAGATGCAACCTGCGAGCTTTGCAATCTAACTCAAGTCTCATTGGACCACATGTTTTGAGAGTGGTCCAAATTAACATAATTTTGAACAAAAATCTTTGAATATTTATTAGACAGCCTTGGTGTCACAATCACTCCTAACCCATTAACAGCAGTGTTTGGTGTACTCCCAGATGGGATTAAAGTGCAGAAGAACAAACTGATTATAATTGCCTATGCCACACTACTAGCATGTAGACTTATCTTGTTTATCAGTGGGTAACTGATGATCTATACTGTTTGAAACTAGAAAAAATCAAATTCTTGTTGAAAACATTTTTAAAATATGGCAAGATTTAATTGATACAATTTTACAATGAGCATTCATATTGGGGGAAAAAGATATTTTCCCTTCTTAGTTTATTTATTTATTTTTTCTAACTATATTTGCCGATGCTGTTGGCTCTCCTCTCTTTCTTTTGGGCGGAAGTTGAATTCTCTTGTGTTGCTTTCCTTTTCAATTTTCTGATATATATTTTTTCTTTTTTCTTTTCATTTTTGTTTTCCTGGTTTTAAGTCAGGTTAATTTCCATCCATCCATTATCCAACCCTCTATATCCCAACTACAGGGTCACAGGGGTCTGCTGGAGCCAATCCCAGCCAACACAGAGCACAAGGCAGGAAACAAACCCCGGGCAGGGTGCCAGCCTACCACATCATGTTAATTTCTTCACATAAAATAAAATAAAAAATGAGGCGTTATTTCCATCAATCATCTGGGGCCTCATGTTCAATGCTGAAATCGTGATGTATAAAACCTAAACTTGGTATAAAGCCATGCACATTTTCACACTATTTTTTGCTAACTAGCGGCACCCAGCGTCAAAGCAGTGCTACTGTTCTTGTTTGATTTCCCTTTCTTTTTTAGATTCACAACCCTGACACAGCTTTATCATATACACTGAAATTAACTGCATATTGTTTATTAGTTTAAGACAGGGGTGCCCACACTTTTTCGGCTTACGAGCTACTTTTAAAATGACCAGGTCGAAATGATCTACCTACATTAAAAATGCTTTACATATATATATATATATATACATTGTGGGGTACAGCCTGGACACAGACAGGTAGTCACGATGGTTTCACCACACACACATTTATTCACAATTATTTATATAATAAGTGAGTACAAAACCCATTGCCGTAGCACCAATCACCCCTTTAGTCCAGGCCTCACAGTCCAATCCCTGATTTTTAGTTCCCTCTCCTTTCTCTTTCTCAGATCACTTTTTGCAAGGACGTCAGTTTCGTAGTTTTTATGAACAGTTCAAAAATGCCTTTCCACATTCTCCTTCTTTGGAATAGCAATGATAAATTGACAGATCAGACAAACGCACTTCGATTGTGACATTGTTAGAAAACAATCCTCTTCCAATTCCACATCCAGCCCATACCCTCCCCAAACAATTTTTTTTTTAAATCCTTTCTTAGTCGATATAAATTGGAAGGCTAACTAGATCATTTAGATAGCTGGAGTTTTGCAGTAGCTCGCACATTTGATCATGCGTGCAGGATGACCAGTGTGTCAGAAGAGAAGAGATCTCAGACTGGCCGCCCTGTATGTCAATCAAGTGGCAAATGCCATAGGGAGGATATATGATAGACTAACGTTTAAAAAAATTTTTTTTTGAATGCAACGCGACCTACCTGTGCTACCTTTGCAATCTACCGGTCGATCGCGATCGATGCATTGGGCACCCCTGGTTTAAGGCATCTGATTGTAATTAACCTGTAACAATACAATATTCCACGGAATGGGCAAACTATTCCAAATACCATAGCTGCTTTAGTGTTGTTACTCTCACTGCACCTTCTTCTTTTTCTTCTTCTTTCAGCTGCTCCTGTTAGGGGTTGCCACACCAGATCACCTTTTTCCATATCACTCTCACTGCACCACTCGAAGTATTTATATCACTGTATCTGAGTGTGGAATCACAGCTCTACAGCAGCTGATCAGAAAGAGAATTATCGGTATTCAGCACCTAGCACACGCTGCCTCAGCCATGCTGCCAACTGCTGCAATACGGCAAACGCTTCAGAACCTTTACACAAGCGGAGTTCACAACTGAACTGACTAACAGGTTGAGTCTGCTCTATAAATATGGTTGATATGAGGAAGAAATGGAGTCAGGCAGGCCAGAACAGGAACTGATGTGGCAGGAAGATGGATTCTGGGTACCGGAAATGATGTCATCAAGGTTTGCCAGAAGTGATATTAACAGTAGGTGTATATGACCGGTGGTGATGTCATTGAGAGGCAGGGCCTTCGGCTGAACTGCAAAGAAATAAGAGGAGAGAGGATCAGGTGAGAGCATTAACCCCTGGTCTTGCTGACGAATAACACTATTTGAGCTTATAAACTGCCTCCCATGCACACGTGTGTGACAATTCAAATTGATTATTTTACTGGAGTATTTCTATTCTTGCTTTTGTTTAAGGAAGATCACATATTTCTATCCCAATTCAATATTTTACTGTTTCATATATTCACTATTAAAATTTAATTCAATGGAATATATCTCATTCTGACCTATATATTTATATGGATAGATAGATATACATATATATAAATAGATATTCTTCTGAAACTGTCTGTGTTAACAATAGATTTTAACAAATTTCTGTACTGAACATGACTATTTAAAAAATGTAAAAATTATTATTAATTTCTTCTCTAGGTAGCTAATTAAAAAATCCTTAATTGAAAAAAATTCCTAAAGTAAATATGTAGCATTTTGGAACAATCTCTTCAGTTATTTCCATACAATGTCTTTAAGTATCAAAAATTGTCAAATGAATATGCAATCGTGGCCAATAGTTTTGAGGATGACACAAGTATTGTTTTTCACAAAGTTTGCTGCTCTGCTTCAGTGTTTTTAGATCTTTTTGTCAGATAGTTATCACTTTTGCCTTATTGCACGGAACTCCATGGTACCAAAACATCCTTCGAGAGTGTCTTCTCCCAACCATCCAAGAACAGTTTGGTGACGAACAATACCTTTTCCAGCATGATGGAGCACCGTGCCATAAGGCAAAAGGCTCAGGAACAAAACATTGACATTTTGGGTCCATGGCTAAGAAACTCCACAGACCTTAATCCCATTGAGAACTTTTGGCCAATCCTCAAGAGGCAGGTAGACAAACAAAAACCCACAAATTCTGACAAACTATAAGCATTGATTATGCAAGAATGGGCTGCCATTAGTCAGGATTTGGCTCAGACATTGTGTTCTGCCTTGTAGAATAGCTGTTCGTTGTTCAAAGGAATATTAATATAACCTTATGAATATTCATGTAAATAGTTGTAAGGAAACGGAAATAGAATTACAGGAAGTCAGTAATTAGTATGTTTCACGATTAGTCAGTGTTAGTCATATGGAAACAAAGCCTGTAAATATTATTTTAGGTTAATTGGATAAGTATATAGCAAAGTTATATTGTTTATTTAAATCAGTAATTATTTGTAATTTGCTTCTTTTCAGTTTTACTCTAACTTCATAAAATTGGAGCAAGGCGCTATCTCCTGACTCTGTGAATCTTTTGTGAAGTAGAGTTTGGCTGCCGTTTAGTTTCTGGTTTAAACACCAAAGATGAGAACAGTAAACATTGATTGACAGCATGCCAGGGCAAATTGCAGAGGTCTTGAAAAAGAAGGGCCAACACTGCAAATATTGACACTTTGCATAAAGTTAATGTAATTGTCAATAAAAGCCTTTGAAACTTATGAAATGTTTGTAATTATACTTAAGTATACCATAGAAACGTCTGACAAAAAGATCTAAAAACACTGAAGCAGAAAACTTTGGAAACCAATACTTGTGTCATTTGTCCATGACTGTACATAAACCTGGCATGCATATCATCAGAAGAAAATGTTTCCTGTATCAATATAGCCAAGAGGCCTAAGAGATGGTTGCTGCTGGAGCTGCAGAAATTTTGTGGCCTAGAGACAGCTGGACAGGATTATGCTGCGCTGCCTGGCAAAAGTCCCTGGAAGGACCAGCCGAATAGTAGTTTGAAGCTTATGTTTAATGAGATCATAGATTAACATGCACTGGCATCAATGTGCTGTGTTCCAGTAGCTGCTGCCATACAGCTGGAAACATAACTGGGAGAGACCACAGTGTCTCATTCAGACAAACCACTTAAGTGCTGGTCAGTACTGGTTCTTCACTTTGTCTGATATTTCAAGGAAATACTTTTCAGACCTTTGCAGGAATGTAGGGAATAAGAGATTTAGTCAGTCAGTCAGTCATTGTCCAACCCACTATATCCTAACACAGGGTCACGGGAGTCTGCTGGAGCCAATCCCAGTCAGCACAGGGAACAAGGCAAGAACAAATCCCAGGCAGGGAGCCAGACCACCGCAGGGCACACACACCCACACCCACACACACACCAAGCACACACTAGGGACAATTTAGGACCACCAATGCACCTAACCTGCATGTCTTTGGACTGTGGGAGGAAACCGGAGCTCCCAGAGGAAACCCACACAGACACGGGGAGAACATGCAAACTCTGAGAGATTTACTGCACTGTCATATTGTTAATGAAACTAAAAAACAAGCTTGCAGTTGCACATGCAGAGATACTTCTGTTCATCAAAATGAATCAACAACAACAACAACAACATTTATTTATATAGCACATTTTCATACAAAAAGTAGCTCAAAGTGCTTTACATAATGAAGAATTGAAAAATAAAAGACACAGTAAGAAAATAAAATAAGTCAACATTAATTAACATAGAATAAGAGTAAGGTCCAATGGCCAGAGTGGACAGAAAAAACAAAAAAAAAACTCCAGATGGCTGGAGAAAAAAATAAAATCTGCAGGGATTCCAGACCATGAGACCGCCCAGTCCCCTCTGGGCATTCTACCTAACATAAATGAAACAGTCCTCTTTGTATTTAGGGTTCTCACAGAAGGACTTGATGATGATGGTCACGTAGACTTCTGGCTTTTAATCCATCTATCATTGTTGGAGCATCATGATGCTTTGAGTAGGTGGTGGTGGCGCAGGCCACCACCACAAAGTAACCGGAAAAAGAAACAGAAGAGAGAGTAGGGGTCAGTACGGATTTTAGAGCCACCATGAATAGTTATTATGATGAATTGAACATACAGAGTATCAGGATTAAGTTAAAGTGAAGTTATGAAAAGGCCATGTTAAAGTAATGTGTCTTCAGCAGTGTTTTAAAGTGCTCTACTGTATTAGCCTGGCGAATTCCTATTGGCAGGCTATTCCAGATTTTAGGTGTAGCAGAAGGCCACCTCACCACTTTTAAGTTTTGTTCTTGGAATTCTAAGGAGATACTCATTTGAGGATCTGAGGTTACGATTTGGAAAATAAGGTGTCAGACATTCCGATATATAAGATGGGGCAAGATTATTTAAGGCTTTATAAACCATAAGCAGAATTTTAAAGTCAATCCTGAATGACACAGGTAACCAGTGTAGTGACATCAAAACTGGAGAAATGTGCTCGGATTTTCTTTTCCTAGTTAGGATTCTAGCATCTGCATTCTGCACTAGTTGCAAATGATTTATGTCTTTTTTGTGTAGTCCAGAGAGGAGTGCATTACAGTAATCTAGTCGACTGAAAACAAACGCGTGAACTAATTTCTCAGCATCTTTCAGTGATATAAGAGGTCTAACATTTGCTATGTTTCTTAAGTGAAAAAATGCTGTCCTAGTGATCTGATTAATATGCGATTTAAAATTCAGATTACAGTCAACAATTACCCCTAAGCTTTTTACCTCCGTCTTGACTTTTACTTCTAATGTATCCAGTTTATTTCTAATAGCCTCATTGTATCCATTATTGCCAATCACTAAGATTTCAGTTTTCTCTTTATCTAACTTGAGAAAGTTACTATTCATCTATTCTGAGATACAAGTCAGACATTGTGTTAGTGAATCAAGAGAATCGGGGTCATCAGGTGCTATTGATAAGTACAGCTGTGTGTCATCAGCATAGCTGTGGTAGCTCACGTTGTGCCCTGAGATAATCTGACCTAACGGGAGCATATAGATTGAGAATAACAGCGGACCCAGGATAGAGCCTTGTGGAACACCATATTGGATATCATGTGTCTTTGAGTTGTAATTACCACAACTAACAAAGAATTTTCTCCCTGCCAGGTAGGATTCAAACCAATTTAGGACACTGCCAGAGAGGCCCACCCATTGACTAAGGCAATTTCTAAGAATATTATGATCAATGGTGTCAAATGCAGCACTCAGATCTAAGAGGATGAGAACAGATAAATGGCCTCTGTCTGCATTCTCCCACAAATCATTTACTATTTTAACGAGTGCAGTTTCTGTGCTGTGATTTGTTCAAAAACCCGACTGAAATTTATCAAGAATAGCATGTTTATTTAGGTGGTCATTTAGCTGCATAATGACTGCCTTCTCCAGAATTTTACTTAAGAAAGGCAGGTTAGAGATGGGTCTAAAATTTTCAAGAGCCAAGGGGTCGAGATTATGTTTCTTAAGTAGGGGTTTAACTACTGCAGTCTTAAGACAGTCTGGGAAGACCCCCGTATCTAATGACGAATTTACTATGTCAAGAACATTATCAATTAGCATGCCCAATACTTCTTTGAAATAATTTGTTGGTATTGGGTCAAGGACGCAGATGGAGGGTTTTAATTGAGATATTATTTTTTGTAAATCAGTTAAATCTATCCTAGTGAAAGAGTTTAATTTGTTTATAACGGAATGCTGGGGTTTAGGAGGATCCTTAGTGTTGGGGAGATATACTATGTTATTTCTAATATCATTAATTTTTTGGTTGAAAAATACAGCGATAGCCTCGCAGGTTTTACTGGAAGTACTTAGGAGGCATTCCTTTTAGTTAGCTGAGTTTAGCAGATGATCAATCGTAGAGAATAAGACTCTGGGATTACTAGCATTGTTATTTATAATCTTAGAGAAATAGCAGCGCCTCTCAAGACGGACAGTGTTATTGTATTCTGTTATTTTAACTTTTAATATTTCATAGTGGATAGTTAGTTTAGTCTTCCTCCATTTACGCTCAGCTCTATGGCATGTTCTCTTTAAATCTGACACTCTTTGGGTCTTCCATGGAATAACAATGCTAGAAGATTTTTTAACTGTCTTTTCAGGTGCAACTATGTCAACAGCAGCTCTCACTTTAGTATTAAATCTTTCCACCTTACTATTTACATTATCCTTGCTATTATAGTTAGCACTGTAAACGGACTGATTGCTTAGAATGTTTGTAAGTTTTAAAGTTGCTGCTGAGTCAAAGAAGCGTTTTTTTTAACAATATGCTAATCATGGGTGTTTTTTTATCATTATTTCTATATTAAAAAGTAGAAGAATCTGCCACTTACTTTCCTAAAAGTGTCGCAGACCTATCTAGTGGCAGGAGTTCCCCAATGACTTTTGCCACCTATTTAAGAAAAGGGGTACCAGTAAGAGAAATATTCTTGTTTAGCCAAATTCCTGTGAACACTGTGTTGTACTATTACATCCCATATTGAATGACTTGAAACAAGTTGGTTTGGTTTACATACACTAACTGATCTTTTTTTATGTGAAATTTGAGGTATTTCAAAAATTTTCATAAAGATTCTTTGCTTGCCTCATCCACCCTATCTGATTGTGGTCTGTGACGGTGCAGGTCCACTCCAGACTCCCTCTCCCCATATGGGAGCCTCTCGAACTCAACACTGTCGAGCTGACTAATAGGCACAAATCTCACATGGAGCAAGGGGATGGTGGAAAAGTGCAAAGGTGCTTTTAGTTCCTCCCAATCTCAGCCCACCTCCTTCTTCATCTCCCCAGCTCACCCATCACTCACGTAGCAGGCAGAGACTCAGTAATCACGAACTTAATTCCTCCAACCCTCATCTTGGCTGCCTCTAAACCGCGCAGCCAGACCTTCCGAGGCCGCCTCTCCTCCCATCTTCCTTTGCGCTCCCGCAGTTGTACTTCGGATACATAGAGAGGTCATCCACCATGTTCACCCTACTCGACACCATTATTCAGTGGGGAAAACCAGCCCCTAGAATGCCACAGCCTACGCTGCTTCACGGGACCCCAAATTGTGCTGCCTTTTTCTTTCAGGTGGCCCGATCGTCCTCCTAAGACTGCTCTTCCGTTGTCTTTCTACCTCTGTTCACTTTCTCTTTTTTCCTCCTTTTTTCTTCTCCCCCAACTCACATTTTATACGTGGGGACGTGGCACAGGTGTGGTGATTAGTGTTATCAATTACAGAGATAGAGAATTCCTCACCTGTGCAATTAAGTGAGAAAATACCCGTGTTGCATCGCGCCAAGGAACTGTTCCAGCCACACTACCACACCTCCTCCTTAAGCAGCAGTGTGGCAATTATTTATTTATTAGGCAATGAGCCGCGGACTTCATCTTCCCACATGGTCTCTTTGGCCTTTTTTGTCTCCACTTCATTGTCAACTTTTTTAGACTTTGTTGCTGGGTTCTATTCTATCCATTTAAAACTGAGTATTTAATATGTATGTGTAATGATTTGTTCTTCTATTTTTCTTGTACTTAGTGAGTGGCCACCTTTATCTTCAGAGGGTGAGAGAGATTCTGCTATGGGACTTACCATTTCTAACTAAAGGTTTTATGCTTCCTTTCTCTACACTGCAAAAAATGCACATGCAAAAACCAGACAAAAAAACTTTAAATGGGAGTTTTGCTTTTATTTTGCAAAATCTGCCAATGGGGTCAGCAGAATTTACCTGTCAAGATTTCTTAGTGTAAGGTAAATAATTGCAAATACAATTTTTTAATAAGTCAATAATTCCTACAATAAGAAAAACAATGTCTTGATGCACATACTTTTTTCACTTGCCTAGATTTTATTTTTTGCAGTGTAGGATGGCATTTTTGTGTATTTTATAGATTTTTGGATTTTATAATTGTGTGTTTTTATTTTGGGCCTAATAGGCCAAATCCTCCCTGTTGAGATTTTAAAGGTCAAACTGTTCAGAGTGAGGCTAGTTCTAGGCAGGCTGGGAAGGCTTGGTCTGGCTTGTGAATCCTTTAGTTAACTTATTTGCATTTGTTGAGATTTCTACTGCTTTCTTGATGGATTTTGCTTTGTCTGATATAGCTATTTTGGGACATAAGAAAAATATTTTTTTCTTGTTGTGGAATTCAAGACCTTAGCTAAAATTTGGATGGATGGTTGTGATATTGCAGTTTTTAGTGTTTGTGAACTCCTCTGATTTATGCTAATACCTAAAAATTATTTGTTTTGAATTTAAATATTGTTGGTTTTCACAATCTTATTTAATGTTAAAATAGATGTGATCTAAATTCTCTTGATTTTAGCCTTTACATCAATGGAATTTGAACTATTAAAAACTGTTAAGATTTTTGGTTTTCCACTTGAAGTATCCAGTTCTACACTGTATAATTCCCTATGTATGTTGCCTAATGTTTTTAAGTACGTTGTAAATGCAAACTGAGTTGAATAAGTTGAACTTATTTCACAGTAATTCCAAAAGAAGGAAGCTATAATGGTGGGGTGCCACTTGCCTATGTAAGAAGACAAGGGGCCTCATGTATAACGCCATGCGTAGAACTCACACTATAACATGGTGTAAGCACAAAAGCGGGAATGTGCGTACGCACAGAAAAATCCAGATGCAGGAATCTGTGCACACGCAAACTTCCACGTTCTTCCCCTACATAAATCCTGATCAGCGTGAAAAGTAACGCATGCGCCTGCTGACCCACCTTCTCCCAGAATTATGCCTCTTTGAATATGCAAATCAATATAAATAGCCCCTTACCTTCAGCGTTTCAGGAAGACAATGGCAAAAGCACGGGAAAAAAAAAAAAAAACTTCAGCGAATGCAAAATGGAGGCCTTGCTAAGTGAAGTAGAGGCCAGGAAAAATATTTTATTTGGTAGCTTAGGAAGTGGAATTAGTAACAAAAGGAAATTGATGGAGTAGCATAGAGTGGTGGATGCACTCAAAAGTGCTGGAGCAGAAACTCGCACTGTGACCGAAATAAAAAAGAAGTGGTCCGACATCAAAGTTGCCGTGAAAAGGAGAGTTGCAGCTCATCGTCTGCATGTCAGCACGACTGGAGGAGGTAGTGAACTCCCGGAGCTCACGCCGTTTGAGCAGCGAATTGCTGCTATTATTGGCGACACACTTATTGCCAGCATTTTACCAGCAGGGGAAGGTGATTCTGACATCATCGCAGGTGATGGTGAGTTATCATTTCTTTTTTGATTACCATTATCCATACTCGTGTAAAGAATTTGCATGTGAAATAAGACAATCAGGCAGCAGATGCTGTATTAATTACTGTTTATTTAGTTCCAGACAATAGTACAAAAGCTGACCCCAATGCTGAGGACGTGGCTCCAGGCGATGATGGTACTGCTTCTGTGCCGACCACATCTTCGGGCGCCGGCTGCTCACACACCCCTGCCTCAGAAACCACTGGGTGATTATCTGGCTGTGTGCTGACTGATGCAGTTCTGGAATTCCAAAATGCATTGGTGGATGCAGTGAGAGATGTAGCCAATGAACTATGAAATATAAAGGCAGTATTGTGTGATAGTAATCAAAAATTAAATGTATTTCTGAATAAATAAATGATACATCTGCTTACCCTTTTTTACATTCTGTTAACTACATTCATTCGACATTGTAATGCTGTCCGGTGTGGCTGATCATTTAGTGGTCCAGGGTCAGGTTCATCATGCCGCATCTCTTCAGGTACAGGCAAGCTACGAATGAGTGTCATATTATGTAGAATGCTACATGCTTGCACAATGCGACACACTTTCTGTGGACTATAAAGCAGCACTTCAACAGTCTTATCCAGGCAGCGCCAACCGCCCTTAAGCTGTCCTATAGTACGTTCTACCACCGCCCAAGCCCGAGAGTGGAAGTCAGTATAACATCATTCTTGTTCAGTCAGTGGGTTGGTGAGAGGGTGAGAAGCCACGTCTTCAGCGGGTACCCACAGTCACCTAAGTAAGTGTTATATGGTTACATCGTACAGATAATGTACGACTGTGATTAAAAGGTAATAAATGTCTTATCTTACTGAGAAGCCATCACGCACCACACCATTGTCAAGTTTGTTCCCCACACTACTATTTCTCAGGATGAAGGAATCATGAGTTGAGCCAGGCCGTCTCGCAACAACATTAGTGAGGCGCATTTTCACATCACTGATGAGCTGCACATTAATAGAGTGAAAATGCTTTCTATTTGCATAAGCAAATTCATTCTGTGAAGGTGCCTTTATAGCAATGTGTGTGCAGTCGACTGCTCCGATTACATTTGGAAAACCGGACATTGTTGCAAATTGTGCTTTGATGTTTTCCTGTTCAACCAGAGTGTATGGAAATCTGATATATAGTATCTGCTTGACAAGCGGATAATACCATCCCATACAGCTGGCATGACACAACTCAGTGAAGACTGAGTAATACGGGATCAGTCAGCCAGTTCACGCTGAAAAGCTCCTGTGGCTAAAAATCCGAGAGTGGACAGAACTTGCAAAGGAGCAGGTAGAGCACAATTCCTCAAAGTCTGCCTTTGTAAAGTCAGCGCCAGTTCAGCACACAGCTCCAAGAGGATCGTTCTTGGAAATCTAAACCGACTTAGAAGCCAGTCATTATCATGTGCCAAGAAATTAGTATGATCTCTGAATACGCGTTATCTTCTAATCCTTCCATTTGCGATGTCCTCTAACAACGCTGAAGCAGCCATGGCAGTGGAATAGTTTGGCCATTCTGTGCACAATTATATTGTTACAAATTGATTACAATCAGGGGCCATAAATTTATTAACGATATGCAGTTAGTTTCAGTGTATATGATACAGCCGAGTCAGGGATGTCGATCTAAAAATGAAAGGGAAACCACACAGGAACAGTAGCACTGCTTTGACACTGGGTTCCGCCAGTCTTCAAAACTGAGCGGAGAGCTTGCGTACGCCAGGGTATGAGGTACCGTGGAAATGTGCGTGGCTTTACACCAAGTTTAGGTTTTATACGTTCGTACGCAACATTTCTGTGCATACGCATCATTTATACATGAGGCCCCTGGGAACTAACAAAGAAATCAATGCAAATAAACTACCAGGGGCATCTATCTATGGTGATCTATCACAAAGGAAAATGTTTAAAGGGAAAAGCTGACAATCTTGACAATAAACAACTAGCAAACAATCGAATATCTTAAATAAATATTTATTAATATTAATAACATATTTTAAACTTAGACTATAGCAGGTTGTATCAGCATTCTCTCTCAGTCATATAGTCCATTTACAAAAAAACACTGCTTTATCACTTCTCACTTGTGCATAACAGAATAAAGAAGGAACACCTGACTAAAGCCGCTCTGATAGTAACAACTCACAGAACTGATGAAAACAGAATAATTCACTGACAATATCCTGAACACCATCTTAATATCTTGAAAATGCACTATATACAGATCTCATTACATACAGTTTGTTTGGAGGCATAAAGATGGTTCAGCCTCCTTGTAAATATAGAAGACCTGAACTTTCTGATGAAAGACAGAACTTTTCTGTGTACTGTTCACCTTCTGCTGAAAAAGACCTTCCTCTTTCCCTGGCAGGAATATATGTTAAATTTTCATATATTGACTGGTAGTAATTTTTGCCAGTAAGGGGACCTTTTAGAACATTTGAAAATCAGAAGATTGACTGTGATCTGCCATAGCAAACATCAGCACAGAACATCAAACCAGTAGGAGTGGCAAGCCATAAAAGTATCAGGTGGTGTTCTTCACTTGAAGAGAATGATCTGTTGTTGGTAGTTTGATGGATTTTGAAACATTATTTGGACTGGTACAAAGTGATGGCTATGAAAGTATGTTCTTCCACAACTGAAACATTAGAAATTACTCCTACACATAGTGCCAGTGTGTGCCTTTGCTGAAAGTATTTATCTGGATATGTGTAAGTTGAAGTTTTCTTTTTCACTAACTTATTCTGTTGTGTCTGATGTGCATCAACAATGCTTCTTTAAGTGCCAAACTACTTTCATGCTCTTTGTTTTGCTGTTTTAAGTTGAAGTGCATCAGCATTGCTTCTTTTTTCTAAGGAGATGGCAGGCTTTGAAGCTGAGACAGTGATGCTTTTTTTTGTTAGAAATGCCAACTTTCACTTTCACTTACTTTTATTTAACTTGGGCTAAAACACACCAGAAATGACTTATTTGTTGACAGAGTACAATGTTTTTCTCTCATTTTTCTTGGTGCTCCTTTATTTGTAAGGAGTTGACAGTCTTTTGTCATGTTTCATGTTTTGCGTTTGGAGCTGAAGCAGCTTTATCCATTTTTAGATAGCAGCTTGTCATTTACTTGGAAATAGTCAAGCAAGGTATGTACATAAAATTGTTTTTTTTTATTGAAATTATTGTATTTTAATTGACTCGGTGTTCTGCCTGGTGTCAGCTTATAATTAAATTTGATAAAAATATATTTTTAACTGACAGTGGTAATATTATTATTACTTTAGTCTAGGGCCAAGGAACAGCAAAATCAGTAAAGTCATGGGAATGTTAATTTTATTTCTTTCTACTGGGAATAATATTTTTTTAGATAGACGAAAACAGGTTAGGGATTAACATGTAGCTAGTCAAGTTTAGTGGATATGCAGCATGCAGCATACAGTATACTCCAATTATATTCAATTGCAGTATGAATAATTGTTAAGGGTGTTTACAAGGACATCACTGTGGTTTATTTCTGATGTCCTTCAATATCTTCCATACAGCCCATTTACTACAGTACATGTCTGTGTATGCACCAACAAACAAAAATCGTTGATTAAAATGAACCGTTGGTGATAAACAGAATTTTTGAGCCTGTCCCTGTTCAGCTTTTCCAATTCTAGTAATGTCTTTCCATCTCTTCAAGATGCAAAATAAGTAAGGTTGTCAGGAATTCTCTGACTGTTTCCCAAAAAGACACTTACAAAGCAGCTTACTCAGTTTGGGTAAACATATTCCAACATACAGATTTAGAAGAAAGTCACCGTTAAATGGTGCCTTTATATTAGCCATCTATACTGTGGAAATTATGTGCTTATGCCTCTCATGTTTCCTACCAGCTAGATCAGCAGTGCTAGGCTGTGGCAGGATGGTATTGTAGAAAATTGGTTCATGGTGCACAATTACCTTGATCCTTTATGATGAAATTGCTATTTTTGCTAGTGATATTTCATTTAGCCTGACTCCACTCAAAAATGAAGAAAAGAAAAGAAAATTCTCTGCTTTTATATTTTAGATTCAAACAGCTTGGGTGTTCCTCTAGGTGTCTCAGTTTTCCTCCCACATTACTAAATGTGCATGTCAATATGCTTCACAATTCCATATTGGCCCTATGTGAGTGCCAGTGTGATTGTGTGTATGTGAATGGGCACTAGAATCCTGTCTATGGTTGGTTTGTGCATTGCACCCCAGTTCTACTGAAATAGAATAGAAAACTTAGATTAGTCAGGTTTGAGCAGTTATGTTATATTATCATAATTCACTCAATCTGCTTTAGAAAAGGATTCATTAAAAACAGTCAAGTACTTTTTTTTCTTAAATGTGGACTGGATCTGGTCCACATGTCTCTTAAAGGGACCACTTATGCTTTTCAGGTGGCTCAGCAATACACCTCTTGGAGATTCTGTAAAACACAACACTCTGACATTAATAATAATCCTAAAACATTATTACAAAAATGCAGAAACAGACTTTATGTTTTGAATTGTTTTCAGTTTGCATCTGTTGATGTCTGGTATGTGGTGTTTCTGAAAGAAATATGGTGTATTTTGAACCCTGCATGTATTTAGCAGCCAATACTCTACTTGAGGCTTGCAGTATCAAACAAAAAGCTTCTCAAAGTCTCTGAACTCCTTTTGCAGCATCTGTGTTTGATCTGTTATGAAGGCTTGTAGTCTCTACACATATAACTGTCTAATGTTTCCATTACAACATTTGGGATGGATTTCAAATTAGTAGCTAATGTATGTCTGCTTTTTATCATGATTCCCCAGAGCCTATGTGTTTTGTTTACTGTATATCATGTAATATATTCAATCTAGCTACTCTCACTAACTTAGTATACAGTTTTTACATGGAAATAAAAAATTATCTTTGTATTTAGCAAATGACCCATTAGGACCCAAACAGCTTTATAACAAGTTCAGCAGAAGGTTATTTGTCATCCATTTTAACAGGTCTGATACCAAGTAGGAAGGTCTTATAATTGCTGATTTTCACATCCAAATTAGGACAAAAGTTATATATGTTTTGGTGGGTATAAGGATAAAAAATATACATTTTTATTTCAGTTTTAAAATGATTAATTAAGTTGCTTACTCTTTATTTTTAGTTGTAATTGAGGTTTATTTTAAGATAGATCTGCAGGAGAAGCACACTTTTTCTTCCTCTTTGCACTATTTGCATAATTTGTTTTCTTCTTATTCAATCTTGATTGTTTCTTTGTTTTTTCATATTTTCTCCTCCTGCTTGAAAAATATTTTTCTCGACTGCCTGAGTTACTGAACCTGATTACTGTTTCATAACAACTGGCATCTGATTTCACAACAGTCATCAAAAAAATGACTGATACTATGGCTCTGTCATCAAAAGTAAATATGAAAAATAACACTGCAAATTTAAGACATTGCACATTATAGAATTGTTACTTATGCTTAATTCCTATTTTTTCACTCATATGTGAAACAGATTGTATTTCTTAAAAAGTAACTGTGAACAGCAAAAGAATGGATGGAGTTAAAACTTTTCAGGTTAGATTTAGATGACTTCTCGATGCAGACAAAAGCTTCAGTTTGACAGGATATTTACACATATCTGCATTGAAAATCAAAATAGACTGTGAAATAGTACCAATGTAGTGTATCAACAAAAGAAAGCAGGGTGGCATACCTAATAAGAATTTTCTGTAACTGTCAGTAACTAATACATTCTAAATGTAACATGTTTTCATTAAGAAATTTCACACCTCAAGCGTGTATTTTTCTGAGAGAGTCTTGTAGGCAGACATTGTCCAAGGGAACCAAACAAACATCCCTGTTGACCTTCTCAAATTGTTATATCTCCTTTTGTTTCCATATTATCCATGCGTCTCGTTCCTCCTTTGTATTCACAGCTTACTGTCTATAGATATGGGAGTAAAAATCACACACAAAGCAATGGCTATGATTTTTCATTTTCTATTTCATTTTCTTGCCATCATGAGCTGACAAATTTGTACTGCACCTGCAGTGATAACAATCTTCTCATTTGTCAGTCTACAGAGGTAAGAACAGTGCCTCTTTGGGTCAAATGAAATCTAGTATAATAGCACATGGCCGCATTTTGCATCAGTAGAAATTCAGAAAGCGAAGTCACTCTCATAATTTTGTATTATTGTCTAAGCTAGGTCCAGAATATAAAACTATCTGTGTCTCATAAAACTCATGGTGTGTTATTTTGTCTCAGTGACATTCAGGGCTAGGGCGTTGTTGTATTATATAATAAAACTTATCATCTCAGTCCTGTATGCAGTTCATTATTCTTTTGGTCATACCAATAACTGAATTCTTCATTGTTATTTTGTTCTTCAAACATGGATTCAGAGTGAGTTCATTCTGGGATGAGCTAGCTACCTTGCAGTCTTTCGTGTTTACTACTTTGAAGGAAATCCAGTAAGTTTTTGCAGATTGGCTTGCTAGTGTACTCATTTTTACGTTTCAAGACCAGCTCCAAGGTAAAATCTGTGTTGAATGCATTACTATAATCAATAAATAACATCCTAATGTATAAATCTAATGTAAAAACCTATCTGTGCTTTCAGGAGCAATACACTGGCCAGAGAAATATTATCTTTCATTAATCTTTTACTAGTTAACCTTTGAGTTCTCATTAGCCTGAAAATGTGCTATATGGAGAAAGGAATCAGCGTTACTGCCGTTAGCAATTTTGGCTACTTTCACTGATTTTCTCTGATAGGTGGCATCTTGATGGTACTTTAAGGCATTGTGACAGACAATTTCACTTTGGAATGAACAATGTCAATAAAGCTGATCTACAGAAAAATAACTGGGTGAACTCTTTTTGTGCAAGGTGCTTTGTTGATTTTTAACTGCTAAAGCTCAATGATAGATAGATAGATAGATAGATAGATAGATAGATAGATAGATAGATAGATAGATAGATAGATAGATAGATAGATAGA
>JANRMT010062837.1:28249352-28289973 GCA_026402145.1 Polypterus bichir lapradei | reverse complement strand
ACAGGGACTCACTCGTCACTATATTTATAAGCTTTGGTGAACTTTGATGTGCAGTGAAAGACTCTGAAAGGTGACAAAGAGCACTGGAGAGATACTGGGGTTGGGGCAGTGTGCTCTCGCTAGTCCTCTGGCCTTTTCGCATACGTGAGTAGCGCTAGTCAATGGATATAAGGTTGCTTCTTTGTTTGACTCTGGCAGTAAAATTTCCATTGTTGCTCACCATCTAGTGTTGCCGCAACAAGGGCTAAAAATTAAGACCAGCCTAACCTGTATTCACGGAGACATCCAATATTATGAGTCTGCCACCTGTTACATCTGCCACGACGGTGTCTTGAAAAAGCTGGTGGAGGCGGTACTCAAATTCTCCAATCCCTGTGATACAGGGTAGAAATTGGTCAGACAACAACCGTGATATAACAATCGCTAATTCCACAGGGGCACTGGGTCTTATCAAGGACACTGGAACAGCATCCTCAGCTACATCTACGTCGTGTTCACAGCTGGAAAATAAATGGAATTCAGCCTTTAACGATAGTGTGAGATGGCAGGGCTGTCGCAGCGCAATACATCATCTTCAAGAGCTGCGCTGTGGGATCAAACCACACTCCTTGAGGTCAAATCTGATCCTCTTACCTGTCTGCAGTTTCAATTCAGGCAGACCCCAGCTTCATTTAAATCGGAGCAGTGGAATGATGACTCCCTTAAGTTTGCAAAAAATGCAGTAGTTCTAATAGAAGGCCAATGCACAATACATCCCATTTCACATGATCCCCACTTTGTGTTAAATAATGATCTTTTATATTAATTGGCAAATCATGAGGGGGAGGTATGGCCCCTGTTGCTAGTACCATGTACTTACCGGAGACAAATCTGTGAAATGGCTCATAGCCACCTCCTGTGAGCCAATCTGGCCCCCGGGAAAACACTAGAATGGATCGAATTCAATTTTGGCCTGGAATTAATGAGGAGGTCTGCGTGTCCTGTCCAGAGTGTCAATTGCAGCAGATTCCTAGGACGGACCGTGCCCCTCTAGTTCCATTATCCTTAATAGACATCCCATTTGAACGAATCAGGGTCGATCTGGTGGGACCCCTAGAGCCCTCAGCCAAGGGTCATAAATATATAATAGTCCTGGTAGATTATGATACCCAATACCCTGAAGCTGTTCCATTGCGCTCAGCTACATCAAAAGCTATTACACGGTAGATGGTAGGGGAGTTTGCGCGAGATGGCATCCCTAAAGAAATCCTGACGGATCAAGGAACGCCTTTTACCTAAGAGACGTACAGGGAGATGGCCAAGTTACTAAAAATAAAACATTTAAAAACCTTAATAATATCATTCTCAAACCGATGGTTTAGTTGAGAGGTTTAATTAAACTCTAAAACAGATGCTACGCAAGGTAGTCAATGAGGATGGAAGGAACTGGGATCAGCTCCTTCCCCTCATCCTTTTTGCATATCGGGAAGTCCCACAAACCTCCACGGGGTTCTCACCCTTTGAATTATTGTATGGTCAATCAATCAATCAATCAACATTTATTTATATAGCACATTTTCATACAAAAAAATGTAGCTCAAAGTGCTTTACAAAATGAATAGAAAAATAAATGACACAATAAAAAAATAAACATAAGTCAACATTAATTAACATAAAATAAGTAAGGTCCGATGGCCAGGGTGGACAGAAAAAACAAAAAAAAAACTCCAAAAGCTGGAGAAAAAAAAATAAAATCTGTAGGGGTTCCAGACCACGAGACCACCCAGTCCCCTCTGGGCAATCTACCTAACATAAATCAAACAGTCCTCTTTGTATTTAGGGTACTCATGGAAGGACTTGATGATGATGGTCACGTAGACTTCTGGCTTTCAGTCCATCAATGTTGGTGCATCATGATGCTTTGGGTAGGTGGTGGTGGCGCAGGCCGCAACCACAAAGAAACCGGAAAAAGAAGCAGAAGAGAGAGTAGGGGTCAGTATGGATTTTGTAGCCACTGTGAATAGTTATTATGAAGAATTGAACATACAGAGTATCAGTATTACGTTAAAGTGAAGTTATAAAAAGGCCATGTTAAAGTAATGTGTTTTCAGCAGTATTTTAAAGTGCTGTACTGTATTAGCCTGGTCAACAACCCCAAGGTATACTGGATATTTTAAAAGATGGTTGGGAGGAGGAGGCCCTCCCCTCTACAAATATACTTGAGTATATTGCACAATTGAGCGATAGATTTGCAAAAATGAGACCAATTTTAAAATCTCACAGAGAAGGCGCAAGCAGCCCAGGTCTGTTGTTATAACTGTGGTACGTATCTTTGGGAGTTCTGTCCGGGGAATCGAGTCATGGTTTTAGTCCTTACCTCATATTCCAAATTCCTGGCACATTGGCAAGGCCCATATGAAGTTAAGGAGAGGAAGGGGCTGGTTGATTATCTGGTTAAAAAAAATAATCATCGACCCAGTGAGCGGATTTATCATGTGAATTTGCTGAAGCCGTGGAAGGAAAGGGACCCCGACAGCCCTGCCCACTCTTTGTTCATAAATTAAACCTTAACTTCAGTGATAATGTGACTCGCCTACAACGACAGGAGTTTGAAGCAGTTATCCTGTCTGTCCTGGAGGTAGTGAGTAAGAAGCCTGACATTGTGCATGACATCGTGACGAAACCCGGGGTAATAGTCAGAGAACGCCCATATCAGTTTCCCAAAGCAAAAAAGGCAAAAGTGGAGCTGGAGGTCAAACAAATGCTGGATCTAGGTATAATAGAGAAGAGTTATAGTCTCTGGTCCAGTCCTATAATATTGGTCAGAAAGCCTGACGGGATTTGAAGGTTTTGCAATGACTTCCATCGGCTTAACCAAGTCTCCCAATTCATTGCCTATCCAATGCCTTGAGTGGACGACCTCCTTGAGCGGCTAGGACAAGCCAAATTTTTGACTACCCTTGATATGACAAAGGGGTACTGGCAGGATCCCTTAACGGACTCCTCAAAGATAAAGACAGCGTTTAGTACACCTAACGGACACTGGCAGTATTGTGTTCTTCCTTTTAGATTACATGGGGCACCTGTGACCTTCCAACGTCTAGTGGACAAAGTGCTCCATCCTCATAATTCGTATAGTGCTGCCTTCTTGGATGACGTTGTCATCTATTACAACACCTGGAACACCTACAGCAGGCCTGAGCTGTATTGTGGTCGCGAGCGGAAGCCGGTGTTACTTTGAAATGTTACTTTGGATTAGTCGAAGCCATATATTTAGGTTACCTAATGGGCCAGAGTATAGTAAGATCACAGTGCTCCAAAATTGATAGCATATGGAATTGGCCCTGTCAAATGACCAAGAAGTGGGTACAGGTCTTTCTCAGCTTAACAGGATAGTATCACCGTTTGTACCCCGTTTTTCTGAGAGAGCAACGGCCTTAAACAATCTTACAAGGAAGATGAAACCGAATCATGTGGTATGGGATGATACAACAGAAGCTACATTTAGTGACCTAAAGCAGGCCCTTACGTCAGCTCCAGCACCTAACTTTTCTTTACCTTTTATCCTTCAACGGATTTTTCGGACACAGTTCTTGGAGCTGTGCTGAGCCAAAGTGTCGACCAAAGTGTCAACGGAGTGAAACACCCCATTATGTACCTGAGTTGGAAACTGTTGGACCATGAAACAAGGTATGCAGCAGTGGAGCAGGAGACTTTGCCGATTAAATGGGCAATTACTCAGCTGAGGTACTACCTCTTGGGACGTGAATTCGCCCTGTTGACGGACCATGCACCCTTACAGTGGATGGCTTTACACAGGGACTCCAACCCATGAGTCACAAGGTGGTTTTTAGACCTACAGCCTTACAAGTTTTCTGTTGTTTATCGTCGAGGAATACTACAAACCAATGCTGATGCCCTTTCCCGGAGTCATGATCTCACAGACAGGTACGCCCGACCCAACGGGTCTGGGCTGAGGGTGGGGGCCATGTCACACACATGCGATTAGGAGGAAGCTGTGTGGACCAAGTGAAGGCAATTACCTGCCAGGCCAGGGGGTGGCAGGGTGCGCTAAACCTACTTCTGTTATCTCTGCAGACCAAATACAGGAAAAAACTATCTGATTTAACATCGCTGACTTCTGGTTCCGGCGTCAAGACTGACGTCACTTTGGGGCAGCCATCTGTATATTGTTCCATGGCTACAAAATAGGTTTGAAATTTAAAAGAGACGTTCACTGGTCTGAGTTCAAGACACAACTGGTTGTTTGGAGGCAATATGGCGGCTTTAAAGTCCAGTGCAGGAAGTGACATCATCATTGGCCCAACACACACCAGGAACCTGAAGTGATGCCATTGGAATCGGAAGTAATGTCATCAGAGGCACTGGAACCTGCTGGGATTTCCTGAGAATGGTCTTCTAGGAATTGAGAGAGAAAGTCAGCACACTCCGCCACGCCCTGGTCTGTTCAGGAATTACAGTTATTCAGGCCCTTTACCTGCCTCCTACTCACATGTGTGTGACAGCATGTTGAGACTGATTACTTTCACATATGATTATTTTTTCTTTAAGTATACCACCTGATATTGATGTCATAATGTGTTCCATTAAGTGGCTGTTAGTTATTATAGAATTTTATACAATAAAGTTGGATTACCTTCCACCCTCTGTATTAGGTGCTTTATTAAAGAAAGAAAATGGACTTAACACTATTAGCAATAAATTCAGACTTCAGTGATTTCGATAACTCAGGTTCAGTCAGATGAAAAGACATGGAGGCTTTGGCTTTTCAATTTGGTATTTTTAAAAAATGTTTACTGTTATATTACAATGTTCTATGGTTATTCATAGATGCTACCATTTGTTTACAGTACATGTTGCTTCAATTACGACTGCGAATTCCATAGCATGTGAAATCTTTGGAACGACAGAATGTAAGGTCACCTCCATGACTTTTATTTATCTGAGATTATGGATATTCAAAACAAAACTCTCTCTTAGCAAATCCTTTTCATTTTAGGCTTTTGACTGTGATTGTTGTTTTGCATAATTGTTTTGTAGCTTTGTGTGATTTTTCATTTTCTATATTTGCTTTGTTTTCAACAACTTCTCTTCTCCCAAACCCTAAAACTTACACTGTTATTTCTAACTATTAGCAGTGCATACAAATGGTAAAACTGTTAAATGTATTTTAGTAGAGCAAACACAAAATGTTGGACAAACATTTAAGCAACCAAACTGATGATGAGCAGTGGAGTAAGGTTTAAAGTTTATACAAAATACAAGACAATCATTGTGAAATTAAGAACGTTAGGAAGTATTAATTGTAGATTAATAATAAGCAAAGAAAAACCTGCAGAAGAAAAAGTTACTGTATAAGATATGCATGGCCATCCGCTTCCAGTTTAAAAATAATCCTCATGAAACCATGAAGGAAAAAAAGGATATTAGGAATGCAAAATGATACTTAGAAAGGAATGTGAGATTTTACCTGAAGAGGTTCTTTAAATATTTTAATTAAAGAAAGGTCAAGGATTAGGTGAAGTGTATTAGGAACAGTAAGGGTGAAACATTTATTTTTAAGTTATTGATTCGATAGATAAATTATTAACATCTATTTTTCAGGATTCACTGCACACTGTTAAAGATTGAAATCTAGCAAAAGTTGTCATATTATATAAAAAGGTGATCCTAGTAATAATGGGCCAAAAATTAATGTAAATCAAGGGTAAATTAATGGAAGCTGTTATTACAAAAAGATTGAGCAATGCATGTCAGATAGTCAACAATTAACCGGGTCTAAGTTGGGGAATTATGCTTCACTAATATGCTTGAACTATTTGACGAAACAACAAAAGCATTTGATCAGGAGGGAAGAAGAAGTTGCACACACTATTTTTCAACTTGATTTTCAAAAAGCTTTTGTGTCTAGTGATCAAATTTAAAAGTGCAATATGTAGAAGTGTGCAAAATTGGCTCAAACACAGAAAATAAAGGTTTAGGGTGACAAAAACACAGAACAGTGGAGAGAACGCTGACACACGAATGTTACTGACACTCCTTCATGTTATCATCACTTCTTATTAAAATTTATGTTAACCTTGCACTTTTTTACACTTCTTTCACTTTCTCTTACTGTATATATAGTTCATGGATGCAACTGATTTTTTATTGAATTTGGATTTATTTTTGTGGCCTTTGCCTTGACTGGCTTCATATCAACATGGACAACTGTATCTTTTTGTGGTTAGCTGGACAGCTCTTTAATTGAATTGCCCGCTCTAACCAACAACAACAATAACATTTATTTATATAGCACATTTTCATACCAATAATGCAGCTCAAAGTGCTTTACACGATGAAGAAAGAGAAAAAAGACAAAATAAATAAGAATTAAAATTACGGAACACTAATTAACATAGAAAAAAAGTAAGGTCCGATGGCCAGGGAGGACAGAAAAAACAAAAAAAAAACTCCAGACGGCTGGAGAAAAAAAACAAAATCTGCTGGGGTCTGAGGCCGCAAGACCATCCAGCCCCCTCTAGGCATTCTACCTAACATAAATGACCTCAATCAGTCCTCATTGTATTCAGGGTTCTCATGGAAGAATTTGATGAGGACGGCCATGGGGACTTCTGGCCTTTAATCCATCAATACAGGGACATCACGGTGCTTTGATTAGGTGGTGGTGACGCAGATCGCCACCACAGAAAACTGGAAAAAGAATAGAAGAGAAATTAGGGGTTAGTACGGATTTTAGAACCACCATGAATAATAATGATAATTAATTGTATATACAGAGCATCAGGATTAAACTAAGATGAAGCTATGAGGAAGCCATGTTAATGCAATGTGTTTTCAGCAGTGTTTTAAAGTGCTCCACTGTATTAGCCTGGCGAATGCCTATTGGCAGGCTATTCCAGATTGTAAGTGCATAACAGCAGAAGGCCGCCTCACCACTTCTTTTAAGTTTAGCTCTTGGCATTCTAAGTAGACACTCATTTGATAATCTAAGGTTACGATTTAGAGTGTAAGATGTAAGACATTCCGAAATATAAGATGGAGCGAGATTATTTAAGGCTTTGTAAACCATAAGCAGTATTTTAAAGTCAATTCTAAATAACAGAGTTAACCAATGTAGTGACATCAGAACTTGAGAAATGTACTCGGATTTTGTTTTCTTAGTTAAGATTCTAGCTACTGCATTCTGCACTAGTTGCAATCGATTGATGTCTTTTTTGGTAGTCCTGAGAGGAGTGTGTTACAGTAATTTAGTCGACTGAAAACAAAAGCGTGAACTAATTTCTCAGCATCTTGCAATGTTATAAGAGGTCTAACTTTTGCTAGATTTCTTAAGTGAAAAAATGCTGTCCTAATAATCTGATTAATATGTGATTTAAAATTTAGGTCAGAGTCAATAATTACCCCTAAATTCTTTACCTCTGTCTTGTCTTTTAGTACTAATGGATCAAGTTTATTTCTAATAACCTCATCATATACATTTTTGCCAATCAGTAAAATTTCTGTTTTCTCCTTATTTAGTTTGAGAAAATTACTACTCATCCATTCCAGAAACACAAGTAAGACATTGTATCAGTGAATCATAAAAGTCGGGGTTGTCAGGTGCTATTGATAAATACAGCTGTGCGTCATCAGCATAGCTGTGGTAGCTCACGTTATGCCCCAAGATAATCTGACCTAACGGAAGCATGCAAATCGAAAAGAGCAGCAAACCCAGGATAGGGCCTTGTGGAACACCATATACTGTAGAATATTATGTGTCTTTGAAGTATAATTACCACAGCTAGCAAAGAATTTTCTACCTGCCAGGTAGGATTCAAACCAATTTAAGACGCTGCTAGAGAGGCCCACCCATTGATTAAGGCGATTTCTAAGAATATTGTGATCAATGGTATCAGATCTAAGAGGATGAGAACAGATAAACGGCCTCCTCCTGCATTTACCCGCAAGTCATTTACTACTTTAATGAGTGCAGTTTCTGTACTGTGATTTGTTCTGAAACCCAACTGAAACTTATCAAGAATATCATGTTTATTGAGGTGATCATTAAACTGCATAATGACTGCCTTCTCTAGAATTTTACTTAAGAAAGGCAGGTTAGAAATAGGTCTAAATTTTCAAAAGCAGAGGAGTCAAGATTATTTTTCTTGAGCATGGGTTTATTTAACTACAGCTTAAGACAGTCTGAGAAGATCCCCATATGTAATGACAAGTTTACTATGTCAAGAATACTATCAATTAGCATGCCACATACTTCTTTGAAAAAACATTTTGGTATTGGGTCAAGGATGCAGGTGAAGGGTCTCAGCTGAGAAATTATTTTATATAAATCAGGTAAATCTATCCTGGTGAAAGAATTTAATTTGTTTATAATGGAGTACCGGAGTTTAAGAGGATCAGTATTGGGGAGATGTACTATATTATTTCTAATATCATTAATTTTTAAATTAAAAAATACAGCAAAAGCCTTACAAGTTTCACTGGAAGTTTTTTGATGGCATTCCATTGAATAACCTGGGTTTAGCAGATGATCAATTGTAGAGAATTGGGATTACTAGCATTGTTATTTATAATTCTAGAGAAATAACATCGCCATGCAAGATGGACTATGTTGTTGTATTCTGTTATTTTAACCTTCAAAATCTCATAGTGGATAATCAGTTTAGTTTTTCTCCATTTACGCTCAGCTCTCCGGCATGTTCTTTTTAGAACAGACACTCTTTGGTTCTTCCATGGCATAATAGTGCTAGAAGATTTTTTAACTGTCTTTTCAGGTGCAACTATGTCAGCAGCAGCTCTCACCTTAGTATTAGATGCCTGATTTATGAACATTTTTTCTTTGCATCATGAAGACCAAAGAGCTGGGAATGTTCTGTCTCTTTGATTATAATGGATATGCTGGATTACTGTTGATTCCTTCTATATGTGCTTTAACTGGAGAAATGATCTATTTACACTCACCTGGCTTGTGGCGCTGGGGTGATCATGCCTGTTATACCATGGTGTATGTGGTTGTATGTTGGAACCACATACACAAATTCTGGTAATAATCTTCATGTGTATCTTATAATATCTCCTACTAAGCTTCTTCTGGATTTTTTGCTACTTTGCTATTACCGCTCATTTGCACTAAACCCCCCGTCCGTCTCATCTTTTCCAATGTGCTGTGCTGCTGAAATGTGCTCTGCTACTGTCAGGTAAGTACTGGCTTTCTACTATGCTGAAATACTCTTATGATAAGCTCCTGCATATTAAACATCTTGTCCAGAGCGATTAGTCAGACTGGAATGTCCTAAAAGACACTGGCATTTTGCAGTGCCCAAAATATTTACATCGCAGGTCACGTTGCTGCCACTGCTGCGCTGTGAATGGAAAGTTGACAGGCAGAATTTACTCAGGAATATGTCATCCTACTAATGGCTTTGGAAATAATAGTGTCAGTGTGCCAGCTTTTCTATATGCTAAAATAACCTCTGGCTATGGAACTGTGCATAAAAACCCTTTTCAACTAATATTGCATTGTTTAACACAAGATCTCTTACTGGCAAAGCATTGATTTTATCAGAATTCACTATAGACTCCAACTTTGAGATTTTATACTTAACAGATAACCTGACAAAAAACAAATGAATTTACGTCTCTTATGGAGGAGATACCATCTGGATATGTTTACTTCACAGAGGCTCGCAGCTCAAGACAAGACTGGAGGGGCTGCAGTAATTGTTAGATCAGATTTAAACTTCAAAAGAATCCCAATTGACAGTCTATTGTCTTTCAAGTGTCTGATTCTTAAACTGATAATGAAATCTGGTCCTTACTTGTTCTCAATCGTCAACCAAAATATAATGAGTCTGATTTAACTGAATTATTAACCCATGGCTCAGACGTGCACAAAGGAGGCAGTCAATGGGCTTAACTAAGGGTAAAACGCCAGGTCAGGTGTTGACGAAATGCACTAATGTCTTTTCTCCCTCCTCTGCAGATCACTAGAAGGAAAAACCACTTAAACCCCAACCACATTCCAGTTCCATCTCCAGAACATGCACTCCTACTGACTTCACTTCTGCCTGTTCCCCGTTGGACCATCCTCTTCCTTCCCACCACCTATAAAGCCAGCCACTTGTTTTTCCCAGTCAGTCCCGTCTTAGACTCGGTCATTTGAAACTACTCTATATTCCTCTTGATTTGAGACATTGTTACTAATATACAGGGTTGAACCCCAAACCATACCCTTGTCTGGTATGCTCTTTTACACCCACTTAAGTTCCTATTCCCAGAGAGTCATTCTTCTTAGCAGTTTCAACATCCATATTGACATTCCTACATGTAAACTGAGAAATTAATTCCTGTCCTTACCAGACTGTTTTGACTTGGTTGATTTTCATACCCATTCTGGTGGTCATATACGAGATTTATCTGTTGGCAACACTTATAGCAGTGATTTGGGCCACTCTGACCATAAAACAGTATTTTTCACTATCTCATTACCTCTCATTCATCTTACCTGTAAACATCAAATTTCTTTCAGAAATCTAAGTTGCCTCAAAAGCTTGCATAATGTAATCCTTTTAGTTAGCAAATAAAAGGTATCAATTTGCTTGGCTTTTCTCTACATTCATAATGGTTAATACGGTACAACACCCTAGTATTTCAGAAACCTTAAAATTTCTGTCCCTCTATCCTTGCTGGATCCATTTCTAATGTTTTTCTGTCATCCATTATTCTATCCGCACTAGATAATCTTGTTGACTACTATAACTTAGTGCTTCATTGAGAAATAGATAAAACAGCTTCTTTAAAACATAAGGAGGTTTCCTTTAAGCGTTCAGCTCCATGGTACAAGTCACAATTCTTGAAAGCAGCTGGCCAACGCCTTGAAGGAATGTCACGTAAGACTGGCCTCACTGTGCACATCCAGGCTTTCTCTGACCATCAAAGGGCAAAAAGAGATGCACTAACTGCAGCTAAAAACACACATTATGGCAGAATAATAGAAAGTGGCCATGATAACCTGAGGATTTTGTTCTCTGTAGTTAATAAACTACTTCTACATCTGGCCCAATTACTTCCTCTACTGAAGTTTGTGAAAAATTCCTCCACTTTTTCCATAATAAAATTAAATATCTAAATAATTCAACTAACATAAATCCATCCAGCTCCTTTTATAAATGTTCAACTGTCACATCTTCATTTGTTAATTACCTGCATTGTAAGATGAGGCGGACTACTTGTGTACTGGACTCCATCTACACTACACTTCTTAAATCCTTCCTTCATGCTATAATCCCTACTGCTATAGCAATGATAAATATATCCTTTGACACTGGCTTTGTGCCAAGTCTGGTCTTGATGTTGACAATCTTAACAATTATTAGTCTTTTTCTTACTTACCTTTTCTGTCTGAAGTTCTTGAGCATGTTGTAGCCTCCCAATTCACCAATTGCTTATCTTAGAATAAATTGATGGAACTCTTTCAGTCTGGTTTCAGAGAACAGCACAGCTGTAAAACTGCTCAGCTTTGGGTAACTAATGATTTTCTAATGGCAGCAGACTGGATAAACCAGTACCGGTATATCAATTCTGCTAGATATCAGTGCAGCATTTGACACTGTCAGACATGATAATCTACTGTCAAGAATGGAGAACATTGTAGGTATTTCTTCACTGCCCATCAGTGGTTTAAGTCCTATCTGACTGATAGACAAGAGTTTGTTAGTCTTGGCAGCAGCAGGTCCAGTTCAGCACCAGTCACACAAGGGGTTCCTTAGGGCTCTGTCCTCATCCCTCTGCTCTTCTGTATCTATATGCTTCCCCATATTATCCATAGCTTTGGATTGGGTTATCTTTTTTATGCAGATGATACTCAACTCTATTTCAAAGTTAAAAAAAAAACTCTTTAAAATGAAATTGCAACAAAACTGAACTCCTGTAAACTGGCACTAAAGTGTAACTGAAGAAAATTAGCTTGTTTTCAATCACTCTTGATGATGACCTTATCAGACCTTTTTCTAATGCAAGGAATCTTGATGTTATTTTCAATACCTCCCTTTCTTATTCCACAATAAACCACAATAAGAAACTTTCTTACTTCCACTTCTGTAACACATCCCATTAGCCAAACCCACATCACATTAGCCAAAATTCCTCTTTTTGTCTAATACTGACGAAGTTGTCCATGATTTTATCACATACCTTATCTATTATTGTAATTCCCTACTAGCAGGTGCCACTTCTAATCTTTTATCATGGCTCCAGTTGATTCAAAACTCTGTTGCAAGAGTCCTTACACAGACCCTCAGCAGTGATCACATAACACCTCATCCTGCTTTACCTTCAGTGGCTCCCTACGTCTGAAAGGATTGAATATAGAATTCTATTAATAACCTTTAAAGCTTTAAATGGCCTTGGACCGGAGTACATCAGTGACCTTCTCCATTACTATGCTCCTGTTTGCCTACTAAGTTCCTCTGATTCTGACAATCTTGCTGTGCCCCACACTAACCTGCACTCTATGGGTGACAGCGCCTTCAGCTGTATAGCACGCAGACTTTGGAATGACCTTCCTAAATTAATTAGATCAACTGATTCCATTCATTCTTTTAAAAAATAACTTAAAACTTATCTGTTCAGGAAGGCTTTTGACTTAACCTAACCTTTACTTCTCTCTCCAGAAGCTCAGAATAATGTGTGTGTGTGTTACAAATTATGTTACTTGTTCAGGATTTTCTTTTAGTATTGAATTAAGTATTTTATTCTGGTTTATTCTCTTTTATTCTATTTAACACTAGAATTAACAGAGCCTACGAAAAAACTCGTAGATCCGTCCCACCTTAAATCGCTACTTAAATCCGTCTGCACCTCTCCCAGCGTCTTTTGTCCTGTTAATGTGCAGATTAAGAGCAGCAAGCAGCCGGTTATTCCATCCCCCACCGTCGCAGAACATGCACGAACTTCTCCCAGCTCATGCCTTGATTGATTATCTGGGAGTGAAGTGGAGTTTTAGAGTGGAAATAATAGATCGTTATTTGGAACACACTCATTTCATGTGTGTTCCGTTTCTACAGTAATCTGTGTAAACACATTGTTAAAATAGAAACTTTTTCATATTTTAGTAATAAATGTTACAAAATGTAGGCAATAATATTATTATTATTATATATTAATTTGCCATATAAAGTTGTATTCTGAAGTGAAGAATTTTTTTATACATTTTAAAAATACTTTAAAATGCACCTTCCAATTCTGCTGTCACCAGCCTGATCTTCCACAGCTTCATTTATGCCTCATCTACTTTCCATACATTCATGAAACTGACTGTGACTTGACTGCTGATTTTTGGGTGTAATTTTGCATTTGACATTTGTATGTTTGGTTTTCTGGTGTTTTAACCTCCTGCTGTTCTTTCTGACCATGTCATTATCTCCACCTAAAAAATGTTTTGTCATCTCTAAGTTAAATTCTCTTTTTCTACTCTGTGGTCACCTAGCTCTCAAACTGATTTACAATAATTGACTTAGGTGTTTAAGAGGATCTTTATGGTTTTGGTCAGTTAATTTGATAATTGTGTATTTAATTTAATAATATTAAGCACCACACTATCATTTTTATTAAAAATGGCGATTTGGCGTTAAAATATAGTTCCCACTTTGTATGAGTTTAGAAATGTTTTTAAGCCTAAACTGAAAAATTACATAAAACTTAACAATAAGACTAACAGAATTGACCAATTGCAGTAATACAGAGTACCTTCTTTATGTATTTCCATACAACAGGCTTAATACAGTAAATGGTGCCCTGTAATTTTTTTGGTCCTGATAATACTTATTGCAATTATTTATTTATTGTCAGAAAGATTAAAAAAAGTATATTTGCATCCTCCTTGAGAATTATGGAGGTTTATAACAACAAAAACAAAATAATATCCATGCAGTACCACACCTAGAGTCACGCTTTACAAAACAATTTTTGTTTGCCGTATACTTTGCTGCAGTTCTTCCTAGCTCTATCATCTTAAGTAACAATTAGGCACAGACAAAACTAATTTATGTTTTGTACTAGGGGACTTTGCCCCCTGCTCGCTTCACTTGCCAACCCCCTCAGCCTGCGCTACACGCAAGCCACTTAGCATCTCTGCCACTCGCTTAAGTGGATTTCACTTTCACCAAGCAAAAAATCTTTCAATTCTCGCAGATACTCCTTTTCATTGGGAAGAAACACTTCTTTTCCCTGATGGCAACATGAATTAGACGATCTACAAGTCTCCGACTTAAAGTTCAATCTCTTTTTGCTGTTTCATTATTTCACCGAGAAATCATTTCCGTTTGTTTGCACTAATACGATCTTTACTATAATTTTTTTGAGACTTTCAAATTTTAGTACTTTCATTATCTCTAACCTGCTCTGCATGTGTATTGTGCCAACGTTTTTGAATTTTTTACAACATACTACTTTGTCATCTACTCTTTGTCTTTTATTTCCGGCCACAGGCGTGTTTAAATTTCTTGGCACAAAGTCTTGTCTTGCGGGACGTGAGAGTATCTCCCTGAAAAAGTCACGTCTCATCCCAGGCTAAAAATTCTCGTCTCATCACAGGATTTTTTTATTATAATAGAGAGATGTGTGTGTGTTCTGTCAGTAACTCAGCATTTGTCCCAAGCTTGTTTCATTGTCACACCTTTCAGACCTTTTTAACTTCCACCCTGCCTTTCTTTTTGTACTTTTTAACTTTTGTTTTCCCTGCTTTTTGTAACAGGGAAAACACCCAGAGATTTGTAGGAGAATGAGCCCTTACTAGCACACTCTATCTGGTTACTTGAGTCTGTTCAGGGATAAGTATGTCTATATGGGCTTCAACCACACTAGCATGATGACAAGCAGAAGCATTCTCATACCAGATGTTATTTTTTAAATGACAGCTTCTTTCCACTTTTACCAAGCCCGACAGGGAAGATGAGACGCTTATACTTCTTATTAAGTCATTCAGCAAAACAAGGGTATAATCTAGAACCCACTGTTAACAAAATAATCAAGTACTTAATTAACAAGAAAAAAAAAAACCAAATTCGTAGTATTTACCTAAAAAGATGTGTTTGAACATTAAGTCACACTTGAGTCGGGGTGTTGACGATGACCAAAAGTTTCTGTGGCCTTGATACATTCTTACACACCCAAACCCAGTCTTCTTTGCTTGAATTTACTTTTAGCTGTAAATAATTCACAAGAATCACTCTTAAGCTTATGTCTTCTTTTTAAATACAAGGCTCCAAAGCACCTGTTGCCATGCTGTCCTCTTACTCTACTTTCTTATCCATGCACGACCAGAGATGCCAACCACATACACCCATGTGCCAACACTACCTTCTCCTCATCCCTGCACTTTTTCCTGGCCACAGACCAACACCTCTGATTGGTGAGACTGCAGGCTGACGTAACCCCTTTGCTTCCAGAGCACTGTATTAAGGCAGCCATGAACATAAAGAGATGCTCAAATCTTTTCCATGATAAAACCTACTAAACCCTATAATACCAGTGACAATTCTCCACTTGATTCCAGTTCTGAAATTAAAAAAAAAGTAAACAAGCAGAAATTTAAATATAAATATTAACAAGAATTCTTTTAGAAAACATAACATATTTCTTAACAGAACAATACATGCTTAATTCTAATTTCACTCATGTCATAATATAATCATTTCTGTACCTTAAAAGGAGCATTCCCTTGTCTTGTCCCCTAGGAGAGTTTTCATGGTCACTATCTGTACCTGACACATCTGCAAACCTTGATTCCCCTGTTTTGTCCAGTTCTGTATCTACAGCTTTAATCCCAGCTACATCCAGAGCAGAACTTGACCCCTGGCACTACCTTCTCATCCCTTTTAATAACTACATCAGATGTCCACCTGGCTTCTGGAATATACATAATGTCAATGTAGTCCATGTCAGTAAGAAGATGATCCCTAGATATGTGTCTATGTGTCGGTTGGTTGGTAGAAGTCTGAAATGTGCATTGCTTCAATTTACTTCTATGTACTACCTTTGCAGGTCCTTCCTCTTCTGGTTGGATAGTAAAAACAGGTATGTCTGGATGGGTCTGCCTCATTGCAATGCACAGTTGTGACTCCCAATCAACCTGTATCTTATTCCTACCCCAGTGTTTGTGATTACGTAGCAACACACGGTCACCAGGCTGAACAAGTGCCCCATACGTTTTCCGGTCATAGGCCCTCTTTCTTCTACTAGAAGCTGTGTTGGTAGCAGCATTGGTGACTTCCGCAGCTGTCTCCAGTGTATCATTGTGGTTTTTAACCCAGCTATTCAAGTTCTCTGCATCATTTTTTTCTAGATTGTTTCCACCAAGTACAATTAGAGGCAATCTTCCATCCATCCCAAACATGAGTTAAAAAGATGAAAACCCTGAACATGAACATGACTATTACATGCCATTATGTCCTTAACATATCATGCATCATCCTGTTAAATCTTTCACACTGAGAGTTCCTTTGAGGGAGGTAGGGACTGGAGCGTCTTTTTGATATATTGTATATCTTGCAGAGTTCCTTAATTACACTAGCTTCAAAGCATTGTCCCTGATCTGAGTGCAATTGGAAAGGATATCAATATGCTTCAGAAGAGCTTTAGCAGTTGTATGTGCTGTTTGATTTCTACCTGGTATGGCAACAGTAAACCTGGTGAACATCTCCGTGAGGACATTCCAGCAACATATAGTCCATTGTGAGAACCTCTAGTGGAGTACTGACATTCCTACAAATCATAGGAATATGAAATACATTCAAAATACATTCTTGGCTAGTAGCTTCAGTGAGTCAAAGGCAGCTTGGTGTTATTCACTCAAAATGATTGAGTCTGGAACTTTCCTTTTTCTTACTTTTCTCCCTCTGCCAACCAGATAATGCAACGATCTTGCCAGGTGTGCAAATTTAGGTACACAACGTCTGTAATAATTCATGAAGCTGAGCACTTGCCTCACTTCTTTCACAGTCTTTGGTGCAGGCCATGCATTCAGGTCTTGAAATTTTTCCTCATCTAATTGTACTCCCTTGTTGAAATACTGATCAGATAAAGGGGATTAGCAGAGAAGGACTGGAACAGAAAATCTCATTATACGCAGATGATATGGTACTGTATATATCAGACCCAGAAAATTCTGTGCCTGCAGTCTTAACAGCACTCACAGAATTTCAAAAGAGCTCTGGTCTCAGAATTAATCTGAATAAAAGTGTACTCTTTCCAGTGAACTCTCAAGCATATAATATTAGATTAGATACCCTACCTTTTATCATTGCAGAACAGTTTAAATACCTAGGGGTAAACATTACAAGTAAACATAAAGCTCTATATCAACAAAATTTCGCCGTCTGCATGGAAAAAATTAAACAAGACTTGCATAGATGGTCAACCCTTCATCTCACACTAGCTGGAAGAATTAACACTGTTAAGATGAATATTCTTCCTAAACTCCTTTTTTTATTTCAAAACATCCCAATATACATTAATAAATCATTCTTTAGGCAATTAGATTCAACAATAACCTAATTTATTTGGAATTCAAAACATCCATGCATCAAAAGAGCGACCCTACAAAGACAAAAGGCAGAAGGCGGAATGGCTCTACCTAACTTCCAGTTTTATTACTGGGCAGCAAATATACAGGCGATAAGAACCTGGACACAAATAGGAGAACATACACAGGCTTGGACCGCAATAGAAGTAAAATCCTGCAGTACTTCTTTGTATTCCTTGCTCTGTGCTCCAATAAACACACGCTATCGGCAATATACAAATAACCCAATTGTGCTCCACTCACTTAGAATCTGGAACCAATGTAGAAAGCATTCTAAGAGGGAGAAGCTTCTATCTGTGGCACCTCTGCAAGAGAACCACCTCTTTCAACCTTCACAAACATATGCAGTTTTTAATATCTGCAAAAAATTTGGAATTAACTTGCTTAGAGATCTTTATATAGACAACGTCTTTGCATCCTATGAACAATTACATTCCAAATTTAACATTCCAGCTACACATTTCTTTCACTATCTTCAAATCAGAAACTTTGTTAAACAGAACCTTCCAGATTTTCCTCATCTTGCACCCTCATCCATGCTGGAAAAAATATTGCTCAATCTCAAGGACTTAGACTCCATCTCTACAATATATAAAATCATTTTACAATCCCTCCCTTTCAAAGATCCAAGAGGACACTGGGAAAAAGATCTCTGAATTAATATATCAGAAAAGGAGTCGAAAGTAGCAATGCAGAGAATTCACTCGAGCTCCATATGCGCAAAGCATACAATTATACAACTTAGAATTATATATCAAGCACATCTGTCTCGACTAAAACTCTACAAAATGTTTCCAGGGCATGATCCAACCTGCGAACGTTGCAACTAAGTCCCAGCCTGACTAGGTCACATGTTCTGGGCCTGCACCAAATTAACATTATTCTGGACGAAAATTTTTAATTACTTTTCATATAGCCTTGGACTCACAATCCCTCCTAACCCATTAATAGCTGTGTTTGGTGTTCTTCCAGAGGGGCTTAAAGTGGAGAAAGACAAACAAATTATGATTGCATTCACTACACTTTTGGCACGCAGACTTATTCTGATAAACTGGAAGAACCCAAACTCTCCTCTTTTAAGTCAGTGGGAAACCGATGTGTTATATTATTTGAAGTTGGAAAAAATCAAATACTCAGTTAGAGGATCCATACAGACTTTTTACAAAACATGGCAGGATCTAATCAGTAATATTTTAAAATAAGTTCATAAAGCACAGAGAATTTATTAATTTAGGTATGTTTATAAGCCTTAAATTTAACGCCGTTTGGCTTGCTCTCTCTCTCAGGGGTGTGGATCGATCTGTTCTTAACTCAATTTTTCTTTTTGTAAAAGCTTGATTGCATTGTATGGATTGTAATAAAATTAATAAAAATTAAAAATAAATAAATAAATAAATAATTGTACTCCCTTTGATGAAACCACATGTCCCAAATCCTTTACTTCAGACCGCAAGAGGAAGCATTCGCTGGGCTTCAACTTCAGACCATACTGTTTCAGGAAGTTAAACACAAGTTCCAGCCTTTTACTCTGACTTTCAAAATCTTTAGAAAAGAGAACGATGTCATCAAGATACACCAAGAAAATATAAAAAGGAAAATCATCTAGTACTGCACCCATAAGGTGCTGAAAGGTTGCCGAAGCATTGCATAATTAAAATGTCATCCTAGTCAACTCAAACAACCCAAACGGGGTGGGGATATATGTGTTTTTCGGTGTCTTTTTTACTCTCTACAACCTGGAAATAACTGGCTGTCAAATCCAGAGTTGAAAACAGCTGTGAATTACCTAATGCATCCAGTAATTCTTCCACTCGAGGAAGTGGATATGTATCTTTACATATCACCTGGTTTAATCTTCTACAGTCACAGCAGAACTGTACACTGTCATCTTTTTTATAACAATCACGGCAAGTGATGTCCACAGACTGCAGCTCTTTTTAAGGATTCCTTGACCAACAAGGTCTTGCATGTGTTTTTTACTTGCAGTGAAACCCTCCGGTGCCTCTGTTTTATCCATGGAACATCCCCTGTGGGAATACTATGTGACTCAGTGGTAGTGTAGCCAAAATCACATTCACTGCCTGAGAACACATCCTTATGCTTTGTTAACAGATCTATAAGCTTTGTATACTGTGAGGGGTTGAGTTCTTCAATATTCATTTAAACAGGAACAGGCAGCTGGTCCATCTTATTCTGTCTTGGTTGATTTTTCACTTTATTCTATACTTTTCACATGAGCATTCCACCATCCTCTTCAAATTCTACTATTTCCCTTGGAAGTACTTTCTTAGGTTTATATACTAATGCTAATTGGCATTTTGTCCTTAGTCTTATGGCTCTTTCACTGGAGTTCAAGACCCTGACTGGAAATTTCCCACCTTCTGCTTTGCAACTAAGAGCTCCTTTGGAACACTCACTTTGGCTGTGGCTTCCACTAGGTCTTGGCACATGACCTTGGGTGGCTCTCAGCAACAACCTTCAAACACCCTTTTACTATATGGAAGAATGGTGACTGTCTTTCTTCCAGCCATTTTAACAAAGCCGATTTTCCAAACACGACCAAGTAACTGGAACTCTTTCTCTACCCTTGCTAGTGTACACCTCACACATGCTCCACCCCTGTACTGACAAGTCTATCCATCTTCTTCACACCTCTACCAGTCATAAACAGATCCTCCAGCTCAGGAAATACATTCATCCCATTGAGTCCAGAAAGTCCCTTCATGTCTTTCACATCTGGATTGCTGTAATTTAGCACAAACACACACTTTCTAGGGAGTGTCTTTCCCATGCTCTCAATATCTACTTCCAACCTTCCAAGGACAGGAAAGTCCAGCACCATTTACAGCTGTTACTTTGACTCAGTTAGCTGTTGATAACATCAGCTCCCTTTGGGGTCTGTGGATCTTACAATGTGAATTTGTGCCCAGTTGAGGTAAGTCTGTCAAACGTGCATAGGACTGGGCAGATTGGCAGCAAGTGTAGAATAAACTTAGGGTGGGAATGACTATGGGTGTGGTAAATGATAAACTGGGATAAAAGACTTCAGAAAAATGTGGATTTATAGAGTACAGTGGAGATGGCCAAAGACTGGGTACTCTATTAGCAGAGGCAGAATAAGATTTGGATTTGACTTATGCTATAGATTTGTAACAGGACAGACGGAAATCCATGTTATTGGAAGATTACGGAGGTGGGGGTTCAGACATTATGGTGTGGGTTTTGGCAGAATGGGGAGTGGGCAAGTTGGCAGAGGGCTGGGCAAATTAGAAACAGGTGTAGTATAAAATTTGGGTGTCAGGTGCTCCTATTCCTTTCCACATTTATAGAGCAAGTTAAGGAAAGAATAAGGTGACTGTGGATGTCACAGACTGAAGTTTGGGAGCACAGAAGAAATGGAATGGTGGCATCAGTTTGGACAACATGGTGGAAAGGGTATAATAGCCTGGATTTGTCCTATGGGTCTAGTTCTGGGCAGGTCAAAATGTGCATTGACACTATGATAAGGACCATGAGATAGACAGATATGAAAGGCACTGTAAAATAAATAGTTGTGAAAGTCACTATATAATAGATAAGGGCTGCTTCAGTTTGTATCCTTCAAAAACTGCCCTCTAAATTTTTTCACTAGCTGCCACTGCTCTTATGCTTACAAAATGCTTTTTTAAATTATGGGGCTCTAAATTGTCTGTTGCCACGCTGTCCACTTACTCTGTTTTTTTTATCTGTGTGCAGCCCAAGTGGCTGACCTTGATCCCTTTGTCTCCAAAGCACTGTGTTAAGACAGCCATGAACATACAGAGATGCCAAAAGCCTTTACATTTTATTTAAAATTTAAATGTTCTCTACCTATTATTTGATTCCTTATCCAACTTATTTAGCTATTTATGCAAATTGTTGTTGCTCCTTACTTGTCTTTTTTGTTTATTATTTTCATTTATTACTTATTGTTTATTCCTTACATCATTGGCTGTAATTTGAGATATATAAATGGTGGGCACAAGAGATAAAAGTTACATCAAACTGAAGCACTGTGGCCTTGGTAAAGTCATAATTAGGAAGCCCCAAGGCACACATTTGTAATTTTTTTAAGCTAAATTTATCTCATACATATGTGAGTAAAAGTAACTGTGTGTACATGAAAACATCTTGTACCCACATGAAAGTATGCTATATGTACATGAAAACATCTCATACCTACGTGAAAGTATTCCATACATACAAGATATTTTCATGTATATACAAGATAAGGGTTATCACATAATTTTTTTCACTGTATGATTCACAGTGTCCGTACCTTTCTCATAGTCTTAAACTTTTTTTAAAATATTTTTCATATTAATTTACCTTTTTTCTGTGGTGTTTTCCCCTTTAATCATAATCTAATTATGGTAAAGATGAGCTCAGGAAACACAAAGGCAAATGACATTAAAAAGGCTGCAACTACTTAAAGTTAGTGTACTCATTAGTAAACAGTGGCCTAAATAATTAGAATAACCAGGGGCATGAAAATTGTAGTAATGATGAAAATCATAAAAACAATATATACAAGAAATCACCATATTGTCCCCAAGTAACACAAATAAATACTTGCTGCTTTATAATAAAATTTATTTATGCCAGTTTTGAAATGTATGAATTGACAACAAAACTGGAAAATAACAACTTTCCTAATTAAAGGCAGAATTTCAATTAAATGTTGAAGTTTGTTGAGACAAAACCCTACAGTCACAGTCGGCCTACACCACACTGAAGTTGAGAACCACTGAGTTACATTGTGAACTGTCGGTTCCTTTGTCATTTGCATATTGTTGCTAATTGGCAGATGATTAAGTAAACAAGGCGCAATTAAAACAGTGACTGCAGCTGTTTTAAAACTAAAACGAGGCAATTAAGGGTTGTGAATCTTAACATGCAAGTCAACTAAAATGAAGCACGAAAATGTTGCATGAGCAATAATTGCTACTTAAGGTAAAGAAATTGGGTTGGAACCAAAACCTGCAGACTCTGAAGCCCTCCAGGACCAAACTCGGGGACCAAAGCTGTAGTATGTTGCATGGATGAACATATAAAGTCATGAAACCTATAATTTGAGGGATGTTCAAAAAGTTTCCCCACTTTTATTTTTCTGATGGAAACAGTGAAGGTGGGAGGAGTAGTAATTGGGCATGCTGATACAACACTGGAAAAACTGCACCGCAAACAAAGGTGACTATGTAGAAAAGTGATGTAATTTGTTTTTGAAACTTAATAAACAAAAGTTAAAAAAAAAGTGTGTAACCTTTTTGAAAGTCCCTCATTTATGGTAAAGCGTACTGTATATGGAACAACCAGTATTGCATACTAAAAAAATCACAATAAAGATGATTTCTGTTATGACTGAGTGCAGGGGCCTGTAAGAAAAAAAACAGAGACATGCATACATTTGTCCTTTTGTTTCTCACGTGTTCTTCTTCATCAGTCCTTTTTATACATTGTGAATTTTCTCCATGAAACCACACACTGCAAAGTTAATGAAACATTACAGTTTCCGACCATTCACAAGAAAAATGTGCTTCATTGGAGTAGTTTTATACCTGTTCCACATAGACTTCAGTCTGTATATGGGAGGCAGGAGCAAGACTGTTACAATAAAAACACCTATATAGCAGCCTGATGTATCTAAGCAATTTAAAAGTCAAGTTGCTCTGATACAATAAAACCAGTGGAGCAATAATATATTTTTCCAACCAGATTTGCTGATGTAACATTTTTGCTATTAGCTGCATAAATTAACCCATTCATAAAATAAAAAAAAACAACATGAGTAACCATTGCTGATCATATGCATGTATGTAGAGTTTGGTTGATTGGTTCAAATAGGCCATGCATTTTTATATTTTTGCTGCTTTTCATGAAATCAGTATATTTTTGAGGTATATTGTCAGCACACATTACTAATTCAAATCAACATAACTTTGGTCTTTCAGTGGTGGGTAGACTGGCTTGTTTAATACTTAGTACTTGATTGTACAATAAAGCGTCTCATTTTAAGAATGTTTAATTTTAAGAGCGTAGTCGTTGTGTGAAGCAAAAGAAATAATATTACTCATAATTTTGGGGGCATCAAATCCAATTCTTATTTTGTAGAAAACAAAGGATTGTCAGTGGGGAATTTAAAGAATTAATTGGAATTATTGTGTGCCATTATGACAAAAATACCAAGGACATCTGAATTGCATATACTGTAATATTTTTATAATGTTGAGTACAGTTAAGTATCGGTTCCCTCCTTGCACCTAATGTTATTGGTATAGGCTCTGGCCTCTGGCAATACCAAACTGATTTAAGAATTTGAGAATTTTATTGCTTTCAAAAATGCAGGAAAAGGTGCATGGTTTATAAAAAATATAGTGGTGACAAAGCCCCCATTCGTGTGGCACTCCATACAATGTGGTTATATAGGTCTTTTGAGGACAATATTGCCACATATACAGGGTACAGTGAAATTCTTATTTGCAAGTGCTAATTAACACTCTACCAGCACATTAATAGTTACATGTGTCTACTCTGCTTTTCACGGTCAACAGCCCAGGTTGTTTAATTTGTTTGGGAGTTGGCTCAAGTCCTTGGTGGCCTTCTTCCAATAAAAGTAGGCACATCTGCAATACAAGTAGATAACAGTCCTGAGGGGGCTGGTAGCATGACAGACTGCCTACACACTGATCTTTGCATCTTTCTTACTAATGACAGAAACAGCTATTTTTTTTCTTATTCTTAATTTGTGAAATTGTAGCAAATTGTATTTTAAAAAATAAATTACCATCTATATAAAAAATTACTGAAGAGGGAAAAAACAGGCTTATTCCATTAAAATCAGAAAGGTTAGGTATTTGTATTGTTTTCATTATCAATATTTTTGTATTTTTATAGATCACTGGTGCAAACAATACATTTATTACAGTATGTGAACAGAAATGTGGCACAGGTAATGAATATAAGTCACTATGCTACAGTATATAGTATTATTATGGAAGCAATGATTTATTGAAATAACACAGAAACAAACCCTCCAACACAAAATGTTTGATTTTATCCCATAATCATGAAAAAAACACTTACCAGGCTGTGTGCTCTCAAGGCCAGTCTTGTCATATCATAACTAACAATGTATAAACCAGCACAAAAATGAACCACTCTACCAGTTTTGTTGCATTTTGCTAGACTTATGTTTTTCTAGTGTCAATTAATTTTTCTGAAGCCTCTAGTAATGTTTATGAAGGCTTTGAATACTGAGGATTCCAAAATTATAAGCACTTCCTTTGAATCTTTTGATTTAAACTTTATTAATTTATCATTATATTTTGTACCTCTCTGCATCATTATCATTCTTTTATGCAGACATTGTCATTTTGTAGCACCCACTGCCATGATATAACAGCGGAATACTAGCAGGGTATTTCCTGGAAATCACCTCATATAGTGTCTTCAGGGTGACAAACTGTAACCCGCATATGCACCTCTATTTCCAAGATTGTACACCTTATAGCAAATTTTAAAGTGCATTCTTCTAATTACTCATTTGTTTACAAATTTTTGCTTTATGATTCTTGACTAGTATTTTGGTTCTGGAGAGTTGATTCATTGATCTCCTGGTTTTAACTCTGGTCCAGTCTTTGTTAAATTTTTCATCTCCTAGTCCTGTCTCTTTTCATCTGCCCTCCCATTTTAACAATTCTGGCAGTACAGCAATATTATAATTACTGTTGTGTTCTTTATGCATGTGCTCACAGTAATCTACTTGATGAATCTGGATGATCTAATCAAGAATACTTCTTCTTCTCTCGGCTGCTCCCGTTAGGGGTTGCCACAGCGGATCGTCTTCTTTCATATCTTTCTGTCCTCTGCATCTAGTTCTGTCACATCTCTCCTCTGCACATGTCCAAACCAACGCAATCTCGCCTCTCTGACTTTGTCTCCCAACTGGCCAACTTGAGCTGACCCTCTAATGTACTCATTTCTAATCCTATCCATCCTCGTCACACCCAATGCAAATCTTAGCATCTTTAACTCTGCCACCTCCAGCTCTGTCTCCTGCTTTCTGGTCAGTGCCACCGTCTCCAACCCATATAACATAGCTGGTCTCACTATCGTCCTGTAGACCTTCCCTTTCACTCTTGCTGATACACGTCTGTCACAAATTACTCCTGACACTCTTCTCCACCCATTCCACCCTGCCTTCACTCTCTTTTTCACCTCTCTTCCACAATCCCCATTACGCTGTACTGTTGATCCCAAGTATTTAAACGCATCCACTTTCACCAACTCTACTCCCTGCATCCTCACCATTCCACTGACCTCCCTCTCATTTACACAGATGTATTCTGTCTTGTTCCTACTGACCTTCATTCCTCTCCTCTCTAGAGCATATCTCCACCTCTCCAGGGTCTCCTCAACCTGCTCCCCACTATCGCTACAGATCACAATGTCATCAGGAAACATCATATTCCACGGGGACTCCTGTCTAATCTCGTCTTTCAATCTGTCCATTACCATTGCAAATAAAAAAGGGCTCGGAGCCAATCCCTGATGTAATCCCACCTCCAACTTGAATGCATCCATCACTCCTACTGCAGACCTCACCACTGACACACTTCCCTCGTACATATCCTGTACAACTCTTACATATTTCTCTGCCACTCCTGACTTCCTCATACAATACTACAGCTCCTCTCGAGGCACCCTGTCATATACTTTCTCCAGGTCCAATCAAGAATACAAAAGCCCTTTTAGGAAAGCATCATAACACCTTTAAAAAAGAAAAAAAAATATATAAATTTGAGGATCCCATCAGTTTAAATCTTATGCCACAAAAGTTCTCTTAAAGGTAATAAACAACAGAAAAAGGAAAAAAAGTACATGAATCACCAAGATTCAGAAAAGTGTACATGTACAAGTAATGCAATAGCAATGTAGAGAATTATTAGTGAGCAAAGCATTGATCATTGGAAAGTTGCATTTGTCTGTTTTGTTCATTACCAGGAGGCTTTGATTCGAGTAAATTGGGTCAAACTGATGAACATCTTAAATGGACTGCCAAGTAAGAGTTACAGAAATGGCATTAGAACAAATGTGTCAGCTTAAATATCCAGATTTCTCTCCTTCAACAGCTACCAAACGAGCTGCATTCTACAACGTTAAACATCGCTTACGCAAAGCTGAAATCAGATACAGACACTTGTTTCAAGGTAACTTGAGAGTTATTATTGAAGGCCAATTCTGCATCTTTAGTTCTCCTGAAGAAGCTGAAAAAGAGCTAAAAAGACTGATACCAACATCATCTAAAGTATGAACATGAGAAACACAGATGGAGATAAAATCATTGACCATAAAAATAAAACCCACACATTTAGTGAGCACTATAAGTTCTTATATTCTACTCAGTTTAAAGAAGACAAGACACAATCTAATGGTTTTGGGTTTTTTGATGCATTACAGATACCACAGCTAGATACTATTAATGAAATGGTACTGGACAAACCTCTGACACTCTCAGAATTACTGAATGCTATAAACTCACTACAATGTGGGAAAGCAGCAGGTCCTGATGGCTACCCAGTGGAATTTTATAAAAAAAAAATTCAAACAAGTTAGCTCCACTATTAATAGCACTGTTTGTAGAAGTTAGAGATGATAAAATTCTACCTCAGATATTTTTCCATGCATTAAATATCATCTTTTCAAAGAAAAATAAGGATGTGTTATAATGTGCAACAGACCAATTTTACTTCGGAATAATGATGTTATGATACTCTCCAAAGTTGTACCTAGGATTGAGAACTTGCTTCCTAATATTACAGAACAAAACCGAATTTATTAAAGGCAGTCACTTCGCTTCCAATCTTCGACATTTGTTTAACATAATATACTCACCCATAAAATTTAACACACCAGAGATTTTATTATCTTTGGACAAAGTAAAAAAAATTGACATGGTGGAATGGGACTACCTATTCACCAAAAATAAACAACATTATTTCAAACTAGACCAGGATGCCCCTATCACCATTTATTTTGCAATTGCTATTAAGCCATTGGCCATTCACTTTCGAAATGTAGATAAAGGGGATTACCAGAGAAGGACTTGAACAGAAAATATGACTATATGTTGATGATATGGTACTGTATATATCAGACCCACAAACTTCCTTATCAGTGATCCTTAATGCACTAGCAGAATTGCAAAAGATATCTGAATTAATTTCAATAAAAGTGTGACTTTTCCACAAAATATTAGACTGGACATCTATCTATTTATTTTAGCAGATAAGTTTAAATATCTAGGGGTAAACATCAGATGTAAATATAAAGATCTTTTTCAAACAAATTTTGCTATCAGCATGGATAAAATTAAACAGGACTTGAAAAGATAGTGTACCCTTTATCTCACATTTGCAGGAAAAATCAATACTGTCAAGATGAACATTCTTCCCCAGCTTCTTTTTCTAATTTAGAACATCCTTATATACAATAACAAATCGTTCATAAAGAAATTAGACTCAATTATTTGGAAATTGAGACATCCACACATCCAAAGGGTGACTCTACAAAGACCTAAAGCAGAAGGGGGCATGGCACTATCTACTGTAACTTTCAGTTTTATTACTGGGTGGCAAATATACATGCTATATAAAGACCTAGACATTGACACAAATTAATGAATATACAGTACACAAGCCTCGTCTGCAAATGAAATAAAATCATGCTGTAATTCTTTATATATCCTGCTTTGTGCTCCAGTAAATACAAATTATAATTTAAATTATTATAATCATCAGTATGCCAATAATCCAGTTGTCCAGCAATGACTCAGAATATGGAACCAATGTAGGAAGCATTTTAAAGCAGAGAAGCTTTTAAATGTTGTTCCTCTACATGATAATCACCTTTTTCTACCCTCTCAAACCTACACAGTATTTAATGTTTGGATTAAAACGCTTAGAGAATTGTATATACACTAGATAATGTCTTTGCATCTTATGAACAATTACACTTCAGATTAAACTTCACATCAACACAATATTTCCACTAACTTCAAATCAGAAACTTTGTTGAAAAGAAACTACCCGATTTTCCACACCTCCCACTTATGTCTATTCCAGAGGAAATACTGATCAGTCTTGAAAACTCAGACAGCATCTCAATAATACATATAAACATATTAAAGTCTCTTTCTTTCAAAGATCCTAGGGTATGGTGGGAAAGGACCTTACACTTAACATATCAGAAAATGAATGGAAGGTGGCCATGCATGGAAAACACTTTAGCTTGATATATCTAGAGCATTCAATCATTCAACTTAAAATCTTTTATTGATCACATTTACAGTATCTAATTTAAAATTGTGCAAAATTTATCTTGGCCAAGATTCAACTTGTGAACGGCAGCACCCACCTCACAGGGCCACATGTTTTGGGAGTGCACCAAATTAATGTCATTCTGGAAAAAAATGTTTGACTGCCTATTAGACAGCCTTGGTGTCACAATTACTTCTAACCCATTAACAGCTGTGTTTCTTAAGTAAAATTCTAGAGAAGGCAGTCATTATGCAGCTTAATGACCACCTCAATAAATATGCTATTCTTGATAAGTTTCAGTCGGGTTTCAGAACAAATCACAGTACAGAAACTGCAGTCGTTAAAGTAGTAAATGACTTGCAGGTAAATGCAGAGAGAGGCTGTTTATCTGTTCTCATCCTCTTACATCTGAGTGCCGCATTTGATACCACTGATCACAATATTCTTAGTAATCGCCTTAGTCAATGGATTGGCCTCTCTGGCAGTGTCTTAAATGGGTTTGAATCCTACCTGGCAGGTAGAAAATTCTTTGTTAGTTGTGGTAATTATACTTCAAAGACCCATGATATTCTATATGGTGTTCCACAAGGCTTTATCCTGGGTCCGCTGTTCTTTTCGATTTATATGCATCCATTAGATCAGATTATCTTGGGGCATAACATGGGCTATCATAGCTATGCTGATGACACACAACTGTACTTATCAATAGCACCTGATGACCCCGACTCTCTTGATTCACTGACACAAAGTGTTTCTGAATGGATAAGTAGTATCTCAAACTAAATAAAGAGAAAACAGAAACTTTAGTGATTGGCAATAATGGATATAATGAGGTCATTAGAAATAAACTAGATGCATTAGGATTAAAAGTCAAGACGGAGGTAAAGATTTAGGGGTAACTATTAACTCTGACCTGAATTTTAAATCATATATTAATCAGATTACTAGGCCAGGATTTTTCCATTTAAGAAATATAGCAAAAGTTAGACTTCTTATATCATTGAAAGATACTGAGAAATTAATCCACGCTTTTGTTTTCAATTGACTAGATTACTGTAATGTTCTCCTCTCTGGACTATCCAAATAAGACATAAATCAATTGCAACTACTGCAGAATGCAGCTGCTAGAATCTTAACTACGAAAAGAAAATCCGAGCACATCTCTCCAGTTTTGATGTCACTACATTGGTTACTTGTGTCATTTAGAATTGACTTTAAAATCCTGCTTATAGTTTACAAAGCCTTAAATAATCTCGCACCATTTTATATTTCGAAATATCTTACACCTTACACTCCATCATAACCTTAGATCTTCAAATGAGTGTCTGCTTAGAATTCTAAGAGCTAAACTTAAAAGAAGTGGTGAGGCGGCTTTCTGCTGTTATGCACCTAAAATCTGGAATAGCTTGCCAATTGAATTTGCCAGGCTAATACAGTGGAGCACTTTAAAACACTGCTGAAAACACATTATTTGAACATGGCTTTCTCATAGCTTCATCTTAGTTTAATCCTGATGCTTTGTATATTCAATTAATTATCATTATTATTCATGGTATTCATATTCAAAATCCTTACTAACACCTACTTTTTCTTCTGTTCTTTTTCTGTTTTTCTGGGGTGGCGATCTGCACCACCACCACCTGATCAAAGCATTGTGATGTCCCTACATTGATGGATTAAAGGCCAGAAGTCCACATGACCATCATCATCAAGTTCTTCCATGACAACCCTGAATACAATGAGGATTGATCATTTATGTTACGTAGAATACCTAGAGAGGGGTGGGCGGTCTTGTGGCCTGGAACCCCTGCAGATTTTATTTTTTTCTCCAGCCGTCTGGAGTTTTTTTGTTTTTTCTGTCCTCCCTGGCCATCGGACCTTACTTTTACTCTATGTTAATTAGTGTTCCCTTATTTTAATTCTTATTTGTTTTGTCATTTTTCTCTTTCTTCATCATGTAAAGCACTTTGAGCTGCATTATTTGTATGAAAACGTGCTATATAAATACATGTTGTTGCTGTTACTCCCAGATGGGATTATAGTGGAGAAGAACAAATTAACTGTAATTGCACATACCACACTACTAGCACGTAGACTTATCTTGAAGAATCCCAGCCCACCTGATATAAGTCAGTGGGTAGTTGATGTTTTATACTATTTGAAATTGAAAAAAATCTAATTCTCACTGAGAGGATCTGTTCAAAAATTTTTTAAAATATGGAAAGATGTCATTAATAAAATTTTAGAATAAGCATTTATATTGGGGAAAATGACATTATCCTTTCTGTGTTATATTTAAAGATGTGGTCATGCTGTTGGCTTTCCTGTTCTTCTCTTGGGTAGGGGTTGAATTTTGGTTTGTTAAGTTCAAGATAATTATATGTAATGTTATCATCTTTGGATGTTATTTTGTTCAAATAAAATTAATAAAAAAAAATCTTGGGGGCATACTCACAGAACATGATTATTGTGAGAAAGACGTTAAATCAAGAAATGCAATAGCCAAATATATGTTCACTGAAAGAAAAGCTCTATTTACTACCAAATTTAATGGAGAACTGAAAAATAAATGCTAAAAGTACTAGCGTGGAGCATTTTCCTTTATAGAACAAAGACTTAGACATTAAAGAAGGCAGATATTAAACATTTGGAAGCAAGTGAGATTTGGTTTTGGAGAAGAATGGAGAGAATAATATGTGCAGAAGGAACGAGTAATGAGTAGACAATAAGAGGAGGGGGAAGAAAAGGGCATTGATTAGAATTGACTGAAGAGCATTGATTGAAGGGCTGTTAAGGGATATCATTGATGGGAGGTTTGCTGGAGAATAATGATCCTATTCGATAACATTAAATGGAATGGGAGGTGCAAGACAGTAAAAGAGCCTGCCTATAGGCAGAAAACTAGTGAATGAAAGAATTAAGAACCAAAGGAATATAAGGCCTGGAAATAATGAGCTCACAGAAGCAAATATTGATTTCAATCATATGATGGAGGCAACCCATTGATTTTAATCACAAATGGTCGTAGGCTGTGTGGCAGGAACATGAGCACCTCCATTCCTCTATGCTGCACACACCTGCTTAGAATTAATAACAAGTCATACAGTTCATACAGTGGCAAGTTTGGCACTATGGGAGGACTATAATATCTCTCTCTTTCTGTTCACTGAACAACCATTATATATCAGGATATTAGACTGGAGCAATCTATTGCTATTATGTAGTTATGATTTCTATAATGGACTAGTTTACCTTCCAGGAGAATCTGCTGCCAGGATAAGCTCAGATCTTTCACGACCCTGGGCTGGAAAAGGTGGTTTCAGAAAATTAATTGATATGCAGACACTCAGATAACAATGTCAGTGCTTCTGATTTCTGCTAAATTTGTAGAATGTGAACAGTTTTGGTTTTTAGGCAAAAATGTATTAATTTTGACATACACGAATTTGGCTTCAGATTGCTCTGCTTTCCTGCAAAGGACAACTTCCTGTGTGAAAAGTGATTTTCTTTATTTAGATACAGCATATTTTCATTCGATTAGTATAGTTTCAGTTTTCTGGGTTTTTTTGTGAACAACTGGCTTATTGTTAACATTTGTTAGAGATGAGACTTATTGTCTGATCTCTCACAAACAACTAAGCAGGATAATGCTAAACTTCAGAGTTTAAGTTTTTTCTTGCAAATTTTAATTACATAGTAGTTAAACAATAAATAGCCTGCCAGGGTTCAGGATGAGTGTAATAAATAACTAGTGAAAGTGAGGAAACAGCTAAAGCAATAAAGGACCAATAAGGAACTAGTTTTTTTCCCCTCTATATCTGTCTCTAGTTTAGTATGAACAGTATAACCAGAGGTAAAATCTTAAAGTGTAAAGATCACATTTCTTGAAATGTAAGTCGGGAGACCCTAATTGTGACCTCCCAGTGGCCAGACGTTTAGTTCATACTGTTGCATAATTTCTTGTTTATTTTAAACAATTATTTAATAAATACATTTTAGAGGTAACTTACAACCTTGTCATTCTGCTGCCTGAGAAGAATATTCCAAAAGGATTGGTCTCGTCCGTTGCGAGAGATGGACGTCTGAAGTGGAGCTCCGCTAGCAGCGGTGTTATTTTTCATATTATCTGCTTATTATCCTGAGATATCCTGTACTTATTCTACCCGAGGGGCACTGCTATAGTATATGTAAGCATATATAAACATGGCCAACAAGAAAGGGGGTCTGAAAGAACCGAAAACTAAAGCTGCATCCAAGCTAAGATCGGCAAGCCCTAGTTCAAGATACGGCCTTTCAGAGATTGACCTGGATCAAATGGGTGAAAGCCCAGACTCCTCAGGACCACGGTCCGCCACATTGTTGCCGGCTGAGAGCGAAATGGGGAGCGAATGTACGAGCGTGATTGAAGCAGGTCTCGATAGCTCGCCAATTGGAGAAGATTACCTGAAACTGGGAAAGGCCTTGCAGTCTGCGGTTTCAATTACTCCACGCGAGCCGGGAACAGCGGTGACACCGGCTACAATAGAGCCTGCCGCTTCACCTACGGTGCAAGAAAGCACAATTGAACTGTCTGAACTGAAGGTGATGTTCGCTGAGCTCATGCAAGAGATAAAGAAAAGTGAGAAGGCAAATGAGAAAGCAAGGGTAAAGGCAAATGAGAACCTACGACGGGAGCTGCAACAGGCAAATAACAAACTGCGACAGGAACTGCAACAGGAGCTGCGACAGATGTTGGGTAAAATTGAAGAGCACATTCAGGAAAGCTCGGTTAAACTGAGCACGCTTACTGATCAACTGGAGGATGTCAAGGAGACATTCACGACTCGGATTGAAATAGCCGAAAATTTAGCTGCCAGTGGCGAAGAAAAAGCAGTAAATGCCAGCTCCGAATGCAAAAAACTTGGAGACAGACTGGCTGCTTTGGAAGATGGAAGCAGAAGGAATAATGTGAGAGTTGAAGGTCTGCCTGACAATCAAGAAAGTCCAAACCCGGTGAAATTCGCAGCTGAACTTTTTTCTAAAATAATTGAGGAGGACTTTAAAGCAGATTCTGAGATAGCAGCTGCTTATCGCATACGCGAATCAAATACTGTTAGACCTAGATCTTTTATTATTTGCTTTGAATGATTATCAATTAAGCTAGAGCTGATGACACTCCACAGAAACAAGCAAGAGATTATATATGAAAATAACCACATTCGTATCTTCCCTGGCTTCTCTCCAGCAACAGCTACTAAACGCGCAGCCTTCTACAACATTAAACAGCGGTTACGGGAAGCCAACGCCAAATATAGCCTCTTGTATCCGGCCAAACTGAAAGTGGAATTGCAGGGTCAATTCTATGTCTTCGCTAGCAAGGAAGAAGCAGAAAAGGAATTAAGAAAGCTGATCCTGGGACTATTTTGATACATAATAGTGAGTCATGGCCGTTAATGATATGGCAAGGATTAATAATCTACTGTCTGATCTATTTGTTTAAAATACAGGTTTTTTCATCATATATTCTCATTATCACTCATTATTACTCGAGCACTATCTGTTTATGTTTCATTGTGCTTAATCGCTTTTTCTTTTTTTTTCCTTTTTTCTTTTTTGTTATCTAATTATTTTCTCTCTACCCTAAACGAGACTGTTCAACATCATACCCTTGGTTTATTGTTATTGCTATTATTGCATTAAGACTGCATTAATACTTATTATGCTTATTCTGGACCATTTTCTAACACCATTCCCCGGGTTTATTATCCGGGTGTATTATCTTAATACACTAAGATTGCTGAAGATTATATATATTCTAAGTGCACAGTTTTTTTTAGACTATATTGGTAATAGATATCTCTCTGTTTTAATCCTAAAACGCCGCTGCGTGGGGGCTTGTCTTGCTTTGGACGTGCTCTGTCTCTGGGTGTGTCAGAGGACTGGGACTGTGTGAAGTGGGTTCTAGCCTCACGTGGGGAGGCAGAAAGGGAGGGGGGGGGGGGGAGAAAGAGAGCAGGCTTGATCTATACCTAATTTATCCTTTTAATCTTTACAATTATAACTACCAACGTAATAATAGGCTGCATGGCAATAACTCTTGGGGAAATAGGAAACTAAGGCCGAAGCTGTCTCACTTCCAGTTAAGACATCAAAAACTCAGAATCAATGTCTCCACGATGGGACAATTAACTTTGTGAGCTGGAATGTTAAAGGCCTGAATCACGAATTAAAGAGAAAGAAATAAAATAGTATTTTTACAGGAGACCCATTTACTAAGCAAGGATCAGTTCCGGCTGCAAAAAGACTGGACTGGCCAAATGTTCCATTCTAGTTTTACAAAGAAAACTAGAGGTGTGGGAATTCCCATACATAGAACAGTCTAATTTGTAGCATCAGATGTAGTATTGGATCCTGAAGGGAGATATGTAATGGTCATGGGAGACTTATCTAACTGTAAAATGATTTTGATAAATGTTTATGCACCTAATGCTGATGATAAGGAATTTATACAAAATTTATTTCCATCCATTCCCAATTTAAACACTCATAAAATTATAATAGCTGGGGACTTTGTGTTTTAAATCCACTCTTAGATAGGACTTCTTCCACATGGGGAATGGCATCTAACATCGCAAAGATAATTACAAAGTTTATAGCTGATCACAACTTATCAGACCCCTGGAGGTTTTTAAACCCAAACTCAAGAACATATTCTTTCTACTCACCAGTACATCATTGCTACTCAAGGATTGATTATTTCTTTATAGATAATAACTTCTTGCCTATGATTAAATCTTGCAAAAACGATGTTATTTCTGATCATGCACCTCTGATCTTGGAGCTAAAGTTACTAAGCCCCACACACTCACCTCGCAGATGGCGTCTCAACCCAATTCTATTAGCAGACGAGAATTGTACAGAATTCATATCCAAACAAATCAATTTCTTCCTAGAGACAAATACATCCTCAGAGTTTTCTGCAGGAATACTCTAGGAAACTCTTAAGGCCTTCTTAAGAGGACAGATTATCTCATATCTTTCCCACAGAAATAAATTAGAAACCAAGAAAGTAGCAGAGATAAAAAGCGAAATTACTAGAATAGATGAAGAACATGCCAGACTAACAAGCGAGACTCTACATAGGAAAAGGCAGGCTCTGCATTCAGAACTAAACCTCTTGACAACTAAAGAAACTGAACAACTAATTTATTAATCCAGACATCATTACTATGAACATGGAGAGAAAGCTAATAAGCTTTTAGCTCAACAAATTCACAAGCAAGAAGTGCGCAACGCAATCTCAGTAATCACCAACGCGAACAGAGATAAAATCATCGACCACAAAAATATAATGCACACTTACAGAGACTACTATAAATCCCTATATACTACTGAGTTTAAAGAAGACAATACATAATCTAATACATTACTGGATACATTACAAATACCACAAATAGACACTTTTAGTGCAGAGAAACTTGATAAACCTCTGGCGTTATCAGAATTACTAGATGTTATAAAGTCACTTCAAGGTGGGAAAGCAGCAGGCCCTGATGGCTACCCTGCAGAATTTTACAAGAAATTCTCCGCTCAGCTAGCTCCCCTCCTATTAGCAACATTTACAGAAGCCAGAGATAACCAAATTCTTCCTCAAACTTTTCGCCAAGCACTAATCACCGTTTTTCCAAAACAAAATAAGGACTTATTACAATGTGCATCATACAGACCAATTTCACTTCTGAATAATGACATTAAAATACTCTCTAAAATCATAGCTAGAAGGATGGAGAAAGTGCTCCCCTCGGTAATATCACAAGATCAAACTGGATTTATCAGGGGCCGACACTTATCTTCAAATCTTCGACGCCTGTTTGATTTAGTTGGTGAGTATATTACATTAAACACCCCAGAAATATTATTATCATTGGATGCAGAAAAAGCATTTGACATGATTGAATGGAAATACCTTTTTACTACATTGGAGAAGTTTGGGTTTGGCCCAAACATTTGTGCATGGATCAAATTATTGTATACTAACCCAGAAGCTTCAGTTTGTATCAACAACATTCGTTCAGACTACTTTAAACTAGAACGTGGTATTAGACAAGGATGCCCCTTGTCACTGCTACTGTTTTGAATTGCAGATAAAGGGGATTATCAGAGAAGGACTGGAACAGAAAATTTCATTATATGCAGATGATATGGTACTGTATATATCAGACCCAGAAAAGTCTGTGCCTGCAGTCATAACTGCACTCACAGAATTTCAAAAGATCTCTGGTCTCAGAATTAACCTGAATAAAAGTGTACTCTTTCCAGTGAATTCTCAAGCATATAATATTAGATTAGACACCCTACCTTTTATCATTGCAGAACAGTTTAAATACCTAGAGGTAAACAGCACAAGTAAACATAAAGCTCTTTATCAACAAAATTTTGCCGTCTGTATGGAAAAAATTAAGCAAGACTTGCATAGATGGTCAACCCTTCATCTCACACTAGCTGGAAGAATTAACACTGTTAAGATGAATATTCTTCCTAAGCTCCTTTTTTATTTCAAAAAATTCCAATATACTGTACATTAATAAATCATTCTTTAAGCAATTAGATTCAACAATAACCTCATTTATTTGGAACTCAAAACATCCACGCATCCAAAGAGCGACCCTACAAAGACAAAAGGCAGAAGGCGGCATGGCTCTACCTAACTTCTAGTTTTATTACTGGGCAGCAAATATACAAGTGATAAAAACCTGGAATTCAAATAGAATAACATACACAGGCTTAGTCCGCAATAGAAGCAAAATCCTGCAGTACTTCTTTGTATTCCCTGCTCTGTGCTCCAATAAACACATGCTATCGGCAATATACTAATAACCCAATTGTGCTTCACTCACTTAGAATATGGAACCAGTGTAGAAAGCATTTCAAGACGGAGAAGCTGCTATCTGTGGCACCTCTGCAAGAGAACAACCTCTTTCAATCTTCGCGAACATATGCAGTTTTTAATATCTGGAAAAAATTTGGAATTAACTTGCTTAGAGATCTTTATATAGACAACATTTTGGCATCCTATGAACAATTACATTCCAAATTTAACATTCCAGCTACACATTTCTTTCACTATCTTCAAATCAGGTACTTTGTTAAACAGAACCTTCCCGATTTTCCTCATCTTGCACCCTCATCCATGCTGGAAAAAATATTGCTAAATCTTAAGGACTCAGACACCATCTCTGCAATATATAAAATCATATTACAGTCCCTCTCTTTCAAAGATCCAAGAGGACACTGGGAAAAAGATCTCGCAATTAATATATCAGAAAAGGAGTGGAAAGTAGCAATGCAGAGAATTCACTTGAGCTCCTTATGCGCAAAGCATACAATTATACAACTCAAAATTATATATCGAGCACATCTGTCTCGTCTAAAACTGTCCAAAATGTTTCCAGGGCATGATCCAACCTGCGAACGCTGCAACCAAGTCCCAGCCTCACTGGGTCACATGTTCTGGGCCTGCACCAAATTAACATTATTCTGGACCAAAATTTTTAATTACCTCTCAGACAGCCTTGGTCTCACAATCCCTCCTAACCCATTAACAGCTGTGTTTGGGGTTCTTCCAGATGGGTATAACGTGGAGAAAGATAAAAAAATTGTGATTGCATTCACTACACTTTTGGCACACAGACTTCTACTAAACTGGAAGAACCCAAACTCTCCTCTTTTAAGTCAGTGGGAAACTGATGTGTTATACTATTTGAAATTGGAAAAAATCAAATACTCAGTTAGAGGATCTGTACAGACTTTTTTCAAAACATGGCAGGATCTAATCAGTAATATTTTAAAATAAGCTCTTAAAGCACAGAGAAAGCAATTATTTCCGTATTTCTTTGTCTTCTGCATTCATCTCTATTGGCTTATCAAATTTATTAATTTAGGTATGTTTACAAGCCTTAAATTTCACGCCATTTGCCTTGCTCTCTCTTTTAGGGGTGGGATCGATTTGTCCTTAACTCAATTTTTCTTTTTGTAAAAAATTGATTGATTTGTATGGATTTCAATAAAATTAATAAAACTTCAAAAAGAATATTCCAAGAGACTCAAACTAATTTTTGAATCCTCTATACTGTATATGCAACAAGAATTTTGTGTGTGTCAGTATTTACTAGTGATATAATGCATCTTACATAATTATAGTTCAATATATTGCTTTTTTAGACAGCTTCTACACTTGTGACTTTGATTTGATTCCATGTCCTGCTGTTATCAGTGTGGAGTTTGTGTTTTTCCTCCATCAGTTTTGTCCACACACTCTGATTTCTTTCCAGTTCCACACATCCTAGATCAATTTTAAAGTCTAAAAGATCCTGGCATGATGTGTGCTTCACTGTGCTTGCACCTGTCCAGGTTTAATTTCTACCTTGCATCCACTGATGTAAGGAGAAGCTCAGGTCCTCCACAGCATTAAATTGGAATAAGTGGGTACAGAAAATTTACAGTTGTTTTAGTAGGCTTAATTATAGCATTGTGTGGAGTAATGTCTCACAAATATATGGAAATTAGTTGTTGGAGGGACCCTTTAATCATCACCTTTTCATCCATACTGATTATTCAGTTATTTTTAAATGATTACTTATTAAATCATCTTTTTAAAATGTATTTTTGTCAGTTTAAATCAATTTGTTTTTATTAAGAGCTGTTTTTCTTAATAGGTGACCTCCCATACACTGATTATTTGTATTTAAATGCACAAATGTATTAAAATGCTGAAGTTCACTTTTATTGTCATGTACATGTTGTGCATTGTGTATGCAATACAATAACATCCTGATTTACCTCCTTGTCTCTTCAGCACAGAGACAACAATATAATGCCAACACAGCACAGCTCAGACTATATACGAAAACACACACACTATATATGTTGATATAATACACACTGTAAAACAAGAGACAGGAAGCAGAAAAGAGTTGGGGATCCATCCCGTGTAATGTGAACAATTCCAAAAAACGATTTTAACTCCAGAGTAGTGTCTGGGTCTGGGACAGACAGGGAAGGGAATGTGCATGGTTTTTATAGCTGTGGGAGGGGGAGAGGCGGGTCCATGAAGGATGAAGCTGGAAGTGAGGTCAGGGAAGGCGTGCTCAGGAAGGGAATGCAGGACCTGGTGAAGTTTTAGGTGGGTTTCTGTTCAGGTGATCTGCAGAAGAGGAAGAAGAAAGTTTAGTATTTTTTGTCAATCCCTGCCCTCGTTTTCTTCCCTCGGTTAAGCCCTTAGCCTGCCTCCCAAGCACATGTGTGTGATAACACACATGCACTCATACACACACACACAGGGAAAGTAGAAATACCAAAAATGTCCAGACGTAACATGTCCAGTCTAAACACGCTTGTTTAAAGAACTTCTGTGGAAGGAGTTCTGTCCTCTATAGTCTCTGGCTCAATAATAAGTTAGAATGGGCGGGAATTTCAGCCTATTAATGGAAGTAGAGGTAGTGGTAGTAGAAGTAATGATAGTAGAGTTTCCCTGATAATTCTATGGATAAAAAGAGAGAAGGAGTCAGCATCCTTGTCTCCCTGGCCCCAGGTTATGCTGTTCTTACCTTACCCCATAGATCTGCACACCTAGAAAACTTATATATATATATGTATATAAAAAAAAAAGAATATTGTACCATAAAATATATATATATATATATATATATATATATATATATATATA
>JANRMT010062837.1:28106128-28249342 GCA_026402145.1 Polypterus bichir lapradei | reverse complement strand
ATATATATATATATATATATATATATATATATATATATATACAGTGGAACCTCGGTTTGCGAGCATAATTCGTTCCGGAAACGTGCTTGCAATCCAAAGCACTCGTATATCAAAGCGAATTTCCCCATAAGAAATAATGGAAACTCAGATGATTCGTTCCACAACCCAAAACTATTCATATAAAAATGATTAATACAAAATATAAAGTAAAATACATAATACAAATTAACCTGCACTTTACCTTTAAAAAGAATCATGGCTGGTGTGAGTTTCTAAACTCATGTGGGATTCCACCCAACGGGACAACACGCGGAAGAGCGTCCCAAAGCAATCGCAGTCTCCCAGCGCTGTAGCAGTTCGCCGTATAAGCGCATCCAAAAAGATCGCAGACATGCTATAAGCGCCTGTCGTCAATGGGTCATACAAGGAACATTATAAAGATCCCGGTACAATAAATAACAGCGCTGTTGCTGTTTCAAGCTGAATAAAGCTGGTGTTGAATTACTGAGACTCAGCTTCGTGTTTTGGGGAGCAAGATGGGGACTCGCACTTCACAGCACACACACACACACAGTCACAATGCTGTAGTAAACAGATGTTGACTATATGAGTGAGGCACACAGACTCAGACGGAGAATAGGAGACGAATGCCAGAGAGAGAGAGATAGACGCGCTGGGTGAGCGAGCGAGCGAGATAAGGAGAGAGAGAGAGAGAGAGGCGTGCTGGGCGAGCGAGCGAGATAAGGAGATAGAGAGACGCGCTGGGTGAGCGAGCGAGCGAGATAAGGAGAGAGAGAGAGAGAGAGAGACGCGCTGGGCGAGCGAGCGAGCGAGATAAGGAGAGAGAGAGAGACGCGCTGTGTGAGCGAGAAAAGGAGAGAGAGAGATGCGCTGGGCGAGCGAGCGAGATAAGGAGAGAGAGAGAAGAACCATCAGCTCAGTTGTGATCACATGACGCTCAGCAGACAAAGTGTATCCATACTACTCGTATTGCAAGACATCGCTCGTTTATCAAGTCAAAATTTATTAAAAATTTTTGCTCGTCTTGCAAAACACTCGTAAACCAAGGTTCCACTGTATATATATATATATATATATATATATATATATATATTATGGTACAATATTCTTTTTTTTTTTGATTGGCTATTCAGTAACCCTGTGACCTGTGGATTGAAATTATTCCTGCAGAATCTATTGCTTGCGAGTGCCAATTGTCCTGTACTGTGTGACAGAAGGAAGGAAGGAGAATAGCAATGGTGAAGGATACTGTTTGTCTTTTTAAGTTAATGTGTGTTTTATATGTCTTGAAGAAAAGGCAGGTTGGTTGCTGGTGCCTCCTTCACCATCCTATGCAGGGCTTTATCTCTAGTCCATGCTAAAATTATTGTGAATTATTGCAGCTTTTATTCCCAGCTGCTAGTTTACCCCCATACTGATGTTTAACCAGTTTAATTGCTTTTTTGAGTTCTTATCTGTATTTATTGTATGTTTTCATATCATAATTTCAAAATGCATTACTGAATACCTTTCAGTAAATTCCTTATGTCATCAGTGATGTGTGGTTTCTAATAAAGAAAAATGCAGATTGTTTCATAGGCAGAGAGTCATCCACACAAAGGTATATTTGTTTTCCACTCTTTCATTTACAGGACTTACAATATTCTTATTTAATCAATTTTATTTGCTATTGCTCACAGTTAGTGTCTGTTTAAAACTTCTTCACTGACAGCCATTTGCAGAAGAATAATCCATCCATCCATTATCCAACCCGCTATATCCAACCACAGGGTCACGGGGGTCTGCTGGAGCCAATCCCAGCCAACACAGGGCGCAAGGCAGGAAACAAACCCCGGGCAGGGTGCCAGCCCACCACAGGGCCAGAAGAATAATGTTATTTATATTTTTGCAGCATAATATATATGCTTAGTTTTGATATAGAAATACTATATTTTGGAATATTTAGTCAAATAGATGACATAATCAGTGTTTTGTTTGTAAGGTATTTATTCTACCATGTTGCTCTCAAATCAGCCTTTCAGTTACTCTGTTAATGAGCTAGTCAGGCACTGAGTAATGGAATAATCTGATTTAAGCAAAACAAAATTTGATTTTTTTTTCTTTGTACTCTATATACCTTTTGTAACATCCTTCTTTTGGATTTTCTACTAAATATGTAAAAACATTACACCAGAGTGTATATTTCTTTTTACTCAAACTCACTGCTTGTATGCCTGCACGTTCTCAGTAGTAACATATTTGAGAATCACTAAAGAAGCACCTTTACATCTTTTATTAATGTGTGCACAGGCTGGCAAGATGTTGCTCAAGACATTGACAGCACCTAGATTTACAGTAGCAAGTCCTGTAGGCAGACCTTCAGAAAATTCAGTCCCACATTGGCAGAAAAACAATAGGAGTTGGTAGACCTTATCATTTACAGTGCTCTGAAAGTGTAATTTTCAGTAGCACCAAAGCAAAAAAGAACAAACTGTGTTTCCGTAAGTCACTATTGGGCAGGTGACCCATCAAATGCCAGGTGAACCTGCACCGAATATGTGAGAAGCCAAGCAGAGCTGGCTGGAGTTGGAAATGCAGAGCTGACAGGTATAACCAGTGTGACATTTCTCCCCAACAGAGAGAAAATAAAATATACAGACAGCCTTACAAATCTGTCCATTTGCTACTAAGAGCTTGGAGAAACTGGGACATCTACTAAGGCAGTTCTAGCTTAGTGGTCATCAAGCCAAACAAGGGGCAGCTCCAGATGTGCTTTTATTTGGCTGGAAGTGACTCTAGCATGTACTTTAGTGCAAATTAGGTTTCTGTTACTTACACCAAACAGAGGGAATGATACTTAATTTTGTTCAGTATTGGATAATTGGTCTAATGGGAAGGTAATTGAGGCTTCTTGTTGAAAATAAACTATGTTCTTAATTTAAATGCCAGCCTTGCTTATATGTTCTGCCTTTTTCACTTAATGTACTTATGTATTGGTATTGCTCAACTTTCAAGCTTTTATAATTGAATCAAACTGATGTATTTAGACTTATAATTTTGTATTAACTATTTAAACAGACTTAAATGATACTTGTTTGAAAGGCATTTTATAAAATCAAGGTGGATTGATTTATTCTTCAATTAATGTTTTTATTTGGGCAGAGATATGTTTTATGGTGCAGTACATGCATTGATTTCCAATTCTGAGCTCTTTTCCCAAACATCAGGTTCTTTTTATTTTTAATACATGCAGTGTGCTCTCTGCATACATGACACACATTTATATGTCTAATAGGGTTTTTTTAGGATACTTTAGACTGTAGACAGTTCATTGCAGTCAGAAGTTGGACCTGGTTAACGAGAGCACCTCTGATCTTTGCAGTTCAAAAATCACCACCCCTACTTTGAGTGCTGCTTTCATGAGTCTTTGGATTGGTTTAAAAATGAGACACTCAGCACGCTATGTAATTGTTTCAAACCCAATTTTAAGCACAATTCACATATGGTTGTTTGCAGATGTAAATATTATTTGTCTGGCCTCAGTGAGACTAAAGAAAACCAAATGTTTTCAGACGAGGGTCTAGCAGAGTGGTAAGGGACATGGTGCTCATTGACTGAAATGTGTGTAACTATTCTTTCAGCCGCCTCAATGATGTATATCCTCCTTTCCATTGCCACTTTACTCGTGCTGGGAATATTTATCTGCAAAATATGTTCCAGTATTTTCAACAAAGGCACTTAATTTCAGCCAGAGTCCTTTTTTTCAGCCTGAGAACTCCACAGTACAGTAACTTAATTGAATGGAGCTAAAAGATTTAGGCAGCCACCGATAAAAGTGATGTTCTCAGATATCAGGGGGGTAAGGTCATTATGGAGATTAGCTTAAACTGGCCCCATGGGCTCTGATCTCTGCTAAACGGCGCAGCATGTTGTAGGTGCTGTGTCACTGAGTTTCCACCTCTTGAAGTGGTTTGGCCGTTCCTCTTCACTCCTGAAACAGTGTCAGCTATTCCTTTATGAATAAAAACAAATAATAATAATAATAATTGAACTCTCACCATAGCAACATTCATGTTTTATCAAAAGAATGACATATATCATACTTTTATAGAGGTGCTACTTCTGAAATTTCGCACCAGCTTCCTGGCTCTGGCCCAAATATCAGATATGACAGCATTCTCCTTTAGAGTCTTCTTTACTATAAGGGTGAGTGTGCAGGCTATGCAAATTGTATGCTGCATATTAGTTTCCTTGGCACAGGCAATTGTATTACTGGAAATTCCCAATTCCTTTATAAGAAAGGCTATCACACTTGTAATGTTATTAGCTGTGTGTGACAGAGGGAGTGACAACACTCATAGTAAAATGGAGTTCCAGGTGCCTTCATCCACATAGTGACAGGTAACATTGATGTCTGCATATCTGACGTCAGGCTCACAGTAGTCTTGTACCTGACCTTAATCATTCTCTTCACTACTTAATGAACAGATGTGATTTATCATGAAGCATTACAAATAATTGTTTAGCCTTTTTATACAGATATACAAATGTACCTGCCTTACAGAGAGGATATTGGTGAGGTCTAATTTATGAAATAGCTGTCTAGATCTGTTCTCCTCCACAACAGTGAATTGCTGATTTCCATTACAATCATGTCAATCAAAGCATCATCTAGCTCCTTTTGTCTGGTGGCTAAAACAGAGAAGCTCCATTACTTTATTTGTTTCTCTCAGACTGATAAATGTTACAGTGAATTACAAAATATAACATAATAGTAATAAGCATTATTAAGATGTTTATCCCCCACTAGGACATAATCTCATGCAAGGCAAGGTAATGCCTTATCATGGAAGACTTATTACTGTAATGCAATTTTTTGGAACACAATAAACACTCTAGGAAAAAAAGACAATCAGAATATGAAATTCTGGACAAATTACTTATCTTTAACACATATAAATCATCTGAAATACTTTTTGCTTTTTGGCTGATATACTGTAAAATGTGTTCCCAAACAGGTAAAATTCTTTTCTTCTTTGGTGGATCTATATCATAGTTACACAGTGAAAGCACAAAAGAACTCTTACATACCAAATTTTTGCCATCTCTACCAGCGGTCTTATATACAGTACACTGAAATCCCACTCTGTATTTCGAGCAATACAAACCAATCGCATGATGCAGGTGCGTATGCGAGGCTTAAAGCCTTGTCGATTACGTCAAAGTTCCAAAATGATACAAGTTTCAAAACAGGCCTCACTGAATATTTTCTGGATTATTCAAAGCTTGATTCAAAGCCTCAAATTGGGGAACATTTCTTGATATTATGGCAAGTTGCAAGGTTTGAGGTTTACTAGATCAAAAGCCTGTAGTTAGCTGTTTTCAGGCTACCTGGATTTGGGGTGAGTGTCCTTGGGCAGGCTGCCCTTCTGATCAATTTATGCGGCTTCACACCTATTTTGTTATGTTTGGGACTCCAAATCATAACACACTGGACTGCACATTAACCTCAAGACGTGTTATTTTAGGCTAGCTGAAGTAAAATAGACCAGTTAAACGTTTTAGATGTCTAAAGAAGAAGCCATAAATCATTGACTTTGGTCCCAAGGACAAGTCCTGCCATTTAATGGTCCATACTACTTTTTGGACCAGGGTTCACCCTGGTAGCTAACCATGCTCCTGTTCAGTGGATGGTACCTCATAAGGAATTGAAAACCCAAGTCACAAGATGGATCTTTGAATTACAACAATATACATTTCTGGTTAAACGCTGTAGAGAGATTCTCCATGCCAGTACTCTTTCTTAAAACCATGGTCCTATATTCAGATACACCTAGACCCTAAGGTTAGAGCCATGTGATCAGCACAAGAGCTAACATTTTAGTGTTGTTCAACATTTAAAGACACCATTATTCAATAGTGTAGACCATAGTGCCACAGCTCTTTTTGACATACAGCATCTGTTTGCTTTATTTCACCATATAAGAAACAATCATTTTGCCTTGTGTTGTGAGACATTTCTGGGATTATTATTAGTGAAAGATCTGACCAGGAGGTAATGCATGATAAATGAATCATAGTAAAAAGGTAGGCCAGGTCAAAAGCAGGAGGATCAAAGGGTATTCAGTCAAACAACACATAAGGGAAAAACCAGGAATCAGAGTCAAGACAGAAAGAGTTCAGAACTGTAACACAACATAGCACTTGGTCTACTTTAAAAAGAAACTAACTAGATTTTTAAAATCTTTCTAACTGAGAGATAACGAGAGAACCACTATCATATTTATACCATCAATACAAGCTGATGTCTCAAATGTGACAATCTCAGTTAAGTAAACAAAAGAATAGCCCAAACCAAAATAAAAAATAAACTTTGTCAAAACATATTCAAATGGTCAGAAACCTCTAAATATTAGTTCTCCATAATAAAAAAAATGCAAAATGAAAGTGTAACACTTTTTTTATTATTACACCTGGTGAATTCATATAAATTAAGAGTTTAGTATTGTTAACAATTTAATTTCAGGTATGAACATTCAACTATATGCAAAAATTGTCTGAAATTGTATCTATGATAATTCTAGAATGTAAAATCCAGGCTATGATAGACATGAAATAATTTGAAATGTTTCACATTTGAAAGTTTGTACAAAACAATTCTAAAAATTGTTATTTTTGCAAAAAGTACAATAATTGATTGCAAGATGCTAAATTTTGGACTTCCAAAATAATGTAATAATAATGATGTCATTTGGTATGAAGACTTCTTAACTATGCTCAGTATGTTATTTTTACGGCTTTTACTCTTATTTCATGTTTGTAATTGTCAGAGTGACAGCCAGCAAACACCACATTACTCAGAAATTTAATTAGTGAAGAGTTTGTCCATTGGGTAGTCACATAATTGATACACAAGGTGAAGGACAATAATAACTCCTTAACTTGTAGTAATGATGAAATTCCTGAACCTCACATGCTGCTGTCTGTCTAACAAGTAGTTATTGATTCAGTGCGCAGTGTTGTTATTAATTCCTGCAAAACATATTTTAACAATTAGTATGTCATTCTGCAAATGATTCTATGCTAAATAGGAACCAGCAGATATAATAAAGACATAAGAGTTAGATGCTTAAAGCTACTTGAAGAGGTTCGGTAGTGGATCATTAATGTCTCTTAACTCTATAGGAAAACTTGAGTGTACCTAATAATTCTGCTTTTAAAGGACCAAAAATACATACACAAGCATAGTTTGAAATTACTGAGTTCAAAATGTGCTTTGGGATTTAGAAAATTAGAATAAGTGCAGAAGTATTCCAGGATTATAAAGCTACAATATGGATATCAAGAAACATTTGAAATAATCCTTCAATTCAAGGCTTATTTTCCTGAAGAACTTCTAAATGACTGCCCCTTTGAAGAGCTAAAGTCCAGGGGCCTCATGTATAACGCCGTGTGTAGAACTCACACTATAACATGGCATAAGCACAAAAGCGGGAATGTGCGTACACACAGAAAAATCCAGATGCATAAATTTGTGTGTAAGCAAACTTCCACGTTCTTCCGCTACATAAATCCTGGTCAGCATGAAAAGTAACGCACGTGCACGCTGTCCCATCCCAACTCCTCCCAGAATTATGCCTCTTTGAATATGCAAATCAATATAAAGAGCCCCTAAACTCAGCCTTCTGTAAAAAGACAATGGGAAACCAAGGGGGAAAATAGAAGAATTTCACCAAATACCAAGAGGAGGCAAGGAAAAACGTACCATTTGTTGATTTAAACAGTGATATAATCAACAAAAGGAAGCTGATCGAGTGACAGTGTCAGAGAAACTCGAAAACTCAAGTTCACAAAGTCCCACAGTGCCTGAAATAAAAAAGAAGTTGTCAGATATCAAAGTCACCGTGAAAAGACGAGTTGTAGCCCACCGTCTGAGTGCCATATGAAAGCTTATTAGGGTACAGACAAAAAAAAAATAGACACACAGTGGGAAAAAGCACGAAATGTCAACTTTAATCTTGAGATTTCCACTTTAATCACGTACTTTATTTTGTCATTAAAATAGAACATCATAAACTTCATCTTAAAATCATTTAATTTACTAGTTTCTCAAATCCTATCGTAACTAAAGTAGCACATTAAATGCTTTGTTTTGTATTTGATCTTCTATGTGCTCTATGTGTGTGAATCACTACGTGCTTCCAGGCTTTCTCTTCCTCCGACAGGACACAGAATCCATTACATTCATGATATTACAGCTCTCTGAATAATTAAACTTCTGAGATGTATACGTGATATCATTTTCATGATGATAAGAGTTAAAGCATGTTTTTAAACATGGGAACATGGTGGCGCAGTGATTGTTCTTACCTCATGCAAGATGCTTGCTTTGCCGTGCACGACCTTCGATGAAATAATTTATTGCAGCAGTACTGTCTCTTTCAAATATACTAACCAATTCCTGTCCTTCCTTTTCTTTCTCCAAATACCCAATCGCCACACAATCAGCTCTGTATTAGACGTTAAGCAATCTGTAAGCTTAGAACACCAGTTCTTCAAAACTATTAAGGAACATTGAAATATTTTCGTAGTATAGTACAGTGTTTAATTATTCTATCCATCTATCCTTCCAGTGTCGCCCCAGCACAAGCAAGAATACTGCACGAGGCAGGAACAATCGGTGAACAGAGTGCAAGCTCCTAGCTAGTGCTGCGGCACCGTGTCCTGGCATGTTTAATTATTAACAATATAGATTATTTAAATTAAGGTAAAGTTTTATCTGTATAATATAATAAACATATTTTGCTGCATTTCATCTTAAAATTATACCGTCATTATATTTAAATATGCGCTTTATAAAGTGGCTCAGGTTGTGCAATATTATAACTGTAGCGCAAGTTTACAGTGAGGTAATTGTACTTATAAGTACAAAGCATTCTACAATGAGCATTTGATGGACTGATTGAGTACGTTTATAGTTCTTGGGATGAAACTGTTTCTGAACCGCGAGGTCTGTACAGGAAAGGCTTTGAAACGTGTACCGTGTGAGAGCAGTTCAATAGACAGCATGGCTGAGACAGCATGTGCTTAATGCTGTATACCGATAATTCTCTTTCTCAACTTCTGTAGATCTTTGATTCCCCTCTCAGATACAGTGATATAAATACTCTGAGTGGTCCAGTGAGAGTAATATGGAAAAAGATTATCCACTGTGGCAACCCCTAAAAGGAGCAGCTGAAAGAAGAAGAAGAATGTACAGTGAGAGTAACAATGCTAAAGCAGTTATTGTATTTAGAATAGTTTGATCATTCTGTGGACCATGACATTGTTACTGGTTAATTACAATCAGATGCATTATACTAATAAACAATATGCAGTTAATTTCAGTGTATTTATAAAGCTGCGTCAGGGATGTGGATCTGAAAAAGAAAGGGTAACCAAACAGGAACAGTAGCACTGCTTTGACACTGGGTGCCACCAGTCTGCAAAACTGAGCGGAGAACTTGCATACACCAGGGTATGAGCTACCATGGAAATGTGTGTGGCTTTACGCCAAGTTTAGGTTTTATATATCCCAATTTGAACGTGGAAACGTTTGTACGCAACATTTTTGTGCGAATGCACCATTTATACATGAGGCCCCAGGAGATTTGTATATATTGATGTTGAATAACATATTTTATTCAAAATTTTTTGTGATTAATAATAAATTTGTCTACTAAGACTAATTCTGTTAAGAATATAAGTATATTGAGTAAATCAGCATCATCACTTGCTTGATGGCCATTTTCCAAATTTATCCAGTCCTGCAGTGACTAACTTGATTTTGTTGACCTTCTGTTTAAGTGGAGAAAAGCATCTGTTAAGCGAATAAATAAAAATGTAAAGGTGGTAACTAGTAGGAACATTTTGAATGAACAGAAGAAACACCAACATTCAAAACTTAATTCAATGTGGTAAAAAGCCTAACACAAAGTACAGAATCAAAGTTGAAAAACACAAAGCTCCAAGATCTGTTTTCCAGGAAGACTATAACCATTGATGATTGTAACAAAGAAGTATATCTGCATGGAAAATGACTTTCACTTATTATACCTAACCCCACTATTGTAATATTGCATAAAATGGCTACACACAAGTACAAAACAAAATAGTGTTGAAATTATGCAAAAAAAATTCTTAACTATCTTTAATTTTTAAATAAATGAAAAGATCTGAAAAACTTAACATTAAAGTTAAAAACCAACCTACTTCATAGCAGTAGTGGTACAGAATAGTTTCATGTCATCTGTGGGCACTTTCTAACACAGTGTGGTATAATATTCGGGATATTTGTAGCTTATTTTTTTAATTCTATTCATAGTGGACTAATCATGTTTATTCTTATCTTCTTTTTTATTAGTAATTTTGGGTGCCATTTTGTGCTTCTTGGTTGTCCCCATTGTGCTGTGTTTTGTCATTGGTGGATATCATGAGCATAGCAGTGCATTGCTATTACTATCATTTGATACCCATCTTTACATGACTTATAAGGCTACAGTGTACTACTTGTGGTAGCCATGATTCTGGATTCATACATAAAAATAAACAGTCACAACATTAAGAGGAAGAGCTAAAAATAATTATTCAGGAAAAAGAGTTTAGCATGTTATATCAACTTTACGTTTAGACTAACACTTTGGACTGGTTTATTTTGAATTCATTTTAATCTCTCTGTATTTTCTGAGTTTTTTTTGTTCCCTGACAATTATTTTTTTCCTGTGAAATCACCTGGGGCCTCATGTATAACATCTTCCAAAGAATTCATACTAAAACATGGTGCACAGACAAAACTACAAATGTACATATGCACAAAAAACTTCAGATGCATAAAATTGTGTGTAAGTAAAGTTCTATGCACCTTCCCTTTATAAATTTCCAATCAACGTGAATTTTAACGCACATGCACGCGTCTATAGCCCCACCCCAACTCCTCCTAGAACTATTTGAATATGCAAATCAGTATAAATAGTCTCTTCCGTTCAGTGTTTTATTATAAGACAATGGCAAAAGCATGTGTAAAAAAAGAATTTCAGTTAATGGAAATGGATATCCTGCTAAGTGAAGCGTAGGCTACGAAAAATGCCGTATTTGGTGGCTTAAGCATTGGTGAAAGCAACAGAAGGAAATTGATGGAGTGGTACAACGTGACAGAGGCACTCAAAATTTCAAATTCAGAAAGTCGTAGAGTGCCCAAAATAAAAAAAAGAAGTGGTCACATATCAAAATTTACATGAAAAGGCAAGTTGTAGCCTACCAACTGAGAGTCATATGGAAGTATATTATGGCCATAGAGAAGAAAGAAAAAAGGGGACACAGTGAAAAAAAGGTCTATGATGAGACTAGAATCAAAATGTCAACCTTAATCTCAAAATTTCCACATTAATCTCGAGTTTATTTTGTCATTAAAGTAGAACATCGCAAACTTATAATTGATGTTTAATTTAGTAGAGTTTCTCAAACCCCATTGTAAGTAAAGTAGCATGTTAAATGCTTTGTATTCTAAGTGTTCCCTGATCCAGTCGTTAATTTCTACGTGCTTCTTAAGAACATTGAAAAATCTTCATTATACATGTTTAATTATTCCATCCATCCAGGGTCACGCCAGTCCAAGCAAGCACTGAGCACGAGGCAGGAACAATGCCTGGACAGGGTGCCAGTTCATAACAGTGTGAATAAGAGCACACACATACTGTACACTACTAGTGTCAATGTAGCATTAAATATCCTAACCTGAATGCCTTTGGAAGGAAACTGAAGGACACAGAGGAGACCCACCAGGAAAACATACAAATTCCAGGCAGGGGACATCTTGGATGTGACACCCTTACTGCGAGGCAGCAGCACTTGTGATGTGCCACCGTGCCCCCACATGTTTAATTATCAACAGTATACACCATGTAAATTAAGTTAATTTTTTATGGCAAATGTAATATACATACTTTAATGCATTTCATCATAAAATGATATAAAGTATACATCCCAGCATTCTAACAGCACACAGTTCCAAGAGGATAGCTCTTGGAAATCTAACTTGCTTTAGAAGCCAGTCATCATCATAGGACAGGAAATCAGTATGATCTGTAAATAAGCTCTCTCTTCTAATTCTTCCATTTGCAATGTCTTCTAATAACACTAAAGCAGCCATGGTAGTTAGAATTGTTTGGCCATTGCGTGAACCATTATATTCTTACAGAATGATTACAATCAAGTGCCTTCAATTTGTAAATTATGGGGGGAAAATAGAGGGAGAGAAAGAGAGCAAGCTACAGTATTTCTAATCTATCCTTTTAATCCTTATAATTATAACTTCCAACGTAACAATAGGCTGTATGGCAATAACTCGTGGGAAAATTGGAAATTAAGGTTAAAGCTGTCTCACTTCCAGTTAAGACTACAAAATGACAAAAAAATTCAGAATCAAATCTCCATGGGACAGCTAACTTTTTGAGCTTGAATGTTAAAGGCCTGAATCACGAATTAAAGAGAAAGAAAGTATTCTCTCACCTAACAGGCCTAAACACTAGAATAGTATTTTTACAGGAGATCCACTTATTAATCAAAGATCAGTTCCGGCTGCAAAAAGACTGGACTGGCCAAATGTTCCATTCCAGCTTTACAAAGAAAAATAGAGGTGTGGGAATTCTTATACATAGAACAATCTCATTTGTGGTATCAGATGTAGTATCTGATCCTGAAGGGAGATATGTGATTGTTATGGGTAACCTATTTAACTGTAAAGTGATTTTGATAAATGTTTATGCACCCAATGTCGATGACAGGGAATTCATGCAAAATGTATTTGCATCTATTCCCAATGTGAACTAAAATAAAATTATAATAGTTAGGGACTTTAATTGTGTTTTAAATCCACTCTTAGATAGGTCTCCTGTCACAGCGGGGATGACATCTAACACTGCAAAGACAATTACACAGTTTTTAACTGACCACAACTTATAAGACCCCTGGAGGTTTCTAAACTCAAACTCAAGAACATATTCCTTCTACTCACTAGTGCCATCATTGCTACTCAAGAATTGATTATTTCTTTATAGATAATAATTTCTTGCCTGCGAAATCTTGCAAGTACGACGGTATTATTATTTCTGACCATGCCCCTCTGATCTTGGAGCTGAAATCATTATGCCCCACATACTCATCTCGCAGATGGCGTCTTACCCACTTCTATTAGCAGACAAGAACTGTACAGAATTTATATCAAAACAAATCAGTTTCTTCCTAGAGACAAATACATCCTCAGAGGTCTCTGCAGGAATACTCTTGGAAACTCTAAAGGCCTTCTTAAGAGGACAGATTATTTCATATCTTTCCCACAGAAATAAATTGGAAACCAAGAAGGTATCAGAGCTAACCAGCGAAATTACTAGAATAGATCAAGAACATGCCAGGTGTCCAAGAGAAGCTCTTCATAGGAAAAGACAGGCTCTGCATTCAGAGCTCAACCTCTTAACAACCAAAGAAACTGAACAACTCATTTTTAAATCAAGACATCATTACTATGAACACGGAGAGAGAGCTAATAAGCTCTTAGCTCAACAAATCCACAAGCAAGAAGTTCACAATACAATCCCAACAATCACCAACACGAACGGAGATAAAATCATTGACCATAAAAATACAATGCACACTTTTAGAGACTACCATAAATCCTTATATTCTACTGAGTTCAAATAAGACAAAACACAATCTAATGCATTTCTGGATACATTACAGATACCACAAATAGATACTCTTAGTGCAGAGGAATTAGATAAACCTCTGGTGCTATCAGAATTACTAGATGCTATAAAGTCACTTCAGAGTCTGGGAACGCCTCGGGACTCCCCCGGAAGAGCTACAAGAAGTGGCTGGGGAGAGGGAAGTCTGGGTATCTCTGCTCAAGCTACTGCCCCCATGACCTGATCTTGGATAAGCGGAAGAGGATGGATGGATGAATGGATGGATAATGATGTTAAGATACTCACCAAAGTGCTAGCTAGAAGGATGGAGAAAGTGCTTCCTTCGGTAATATCACAAGATCAAACTGGATTTATTAAAGGCCTACACTTAGCTTCCAATCTCCGATGCCTGTATAATGTAATATATTCATCTGCAAAGTCAAACACCCCGGAGTTATTAGTATAGTCTGATGCAGAAAAAGCATTTGATTTGATTGAATGGAACTACCTTTTCACTACATTAGAGAAACTTGGGTTTGGCCCGAATATTTGTGCATGGATCAAACTACTGTATACCAATCCAGAAGCTTCAGTTTGTATTAACATTTGCTCAGACTACTTTAAACTAGAACGTGGTACCAGGCAAGGATGCTCCTTGTCACCACTGCTATTTGCAATCACCATTGAACCACTGGCAGTTCACTGTCAAAATGCTTATCAGATAAATGGGATTATCAGAGAAGGACTGGAACAGAAAATTTTTCTATATGCAGATGAAATGGTTTTGTATATATCAGACCCAGAAAATACTGTGCCTGCAGTCTTAACAGCACTTATAGAATTTCAAAAGATCTTTGGTCTCAGAATTAATTTGAATAAAAATGTGCTCTTTCCAGTGAATTCTCAAGCATACTATATTAGATTGGACACCTTCCCTTTTATTATTGGAGATCAGTTTAAATACCTAGGGGTAAATATCACAAGTAAACATGAAGCTCTTTATCAACAAAATTTCGCCATCTGTATGGAAAAAATTAAGCAAGACTTGCATCTCACTCTAGCTGGAAGAATTAACGTTGTGTGACAGATAGGGGGCGCTATCGCTCCCTTGAACCCTTGTCCAAGACTCCAGACACCAGGAAAAAGTCCAAATGTTGACTTTATTTAAATGCCACAGTGCACAAAGCACCCTCTCCTCCACTATACTCATATACAAATCAGTAATCATTAATTAACAATCCTCCACTCCCAGACGCGTTGCCACCCTTCCACCCAGCTCAGCTCGCCGTCTGGGAGCTCCTTTATACTCCCTGACCCAGAAGTGTTCCCAATCCCCAGTCCATGTGATTCTTTATCACTTCCGGGTCAGGTACAAGTCCTTTTCTTCACCCCGGAAGTACGTCACTTCTGTCTTCGCTCTTCCTATGACGCACTTCCGGGTTATAGGGCACATATGACTCTTGGCTCCTCCCTGCAGCTCCCTCTTGCGGCCCCTGTGGTACCCAGCAGGGTTGTGGATAAAAACTCCATTGTCCATGATTCCCTACTGGTCTTCAAGGCACCTCCATACCGCAGGGAGGGCTCCATCTGGCGGCCTGGGGGTATTGGCAGGGATGACAAGCCAGACCTAGACCACAGTTGTTAAGATAAATATCCTTCCTAAGCTTCTTTTTTATTTCAAAACATTCCAATATACATCAATAAATCATTCTTTAAGCAATTGGATTCAACCATAACCTCATTTATCTGGAACCTAAAATATCCACATATCCAAAGAGTGACTCTACAAAGACCTAAGACAGAAGGTGGCATGGCTCTACCTAACTTTCAGTTTTATTACTGGGCAGCAAACATACAAGCTATAAAAACCTGGACACAAATAGATGAACATACACAGGCTTGGTCAGGAATAGAAATAAAATCCTGTATCACTACTCTATATTCCCTTCTTTGTGCCCCAATAAATGCAAGTTATCGCCAATATACTAATACCCCAATTGTGCTTCACTCAGTCAGAATATGGAACCATTGTAGAAAGTATTTTAAGATGGAGAATCTTTTATCTGTGGCACCTCTGCATGAGAACCACCTTTTTCAACCCTCGCAAACATATGCAGTTTTTAATATCTGGAAAACATTTGGGATTAAATTGCTTAGAGATCTTTATATAGACAACATCTTTGCATCCTATGAACAATTACATTCCAAATTTAATTTTCCAGCAACACATTTCTTTCACTATCTTCAAAGCAGAAACTTTGTCAAACAGAACCTGCCCGATTTTCCCCATCTCCCACCTTCCTCTATGCTGGAAATAATATTGCTCTGTCTCATGGACTCAGACAGCATTTCTGCAATATATAAAAATATTTTACAGTCCCTCCCTTTCAAAGATCTAGGAGGACGATGCAATTATTCAACTCAAAATGATATATCGAGCACATCTGTCTCACTTGAAATAGTCCAAAATGTTTCCAGGGCAAAATCCAACCTGTGAACGCTGCAATCAAGCTCCAGCCTCACTGAGTCACATGTTTTGGGCCTGCACCAAATTAACATATTCTGGACAAAAATTTTTAAATGTCTATCAGACAGCCTCGGTGTCACAATCCTTCCCAACCCATTAACAGCTGTGTTTGGTGTTCTTCCAGATGGGCTTAAAGTGGAGAAGGACAAACCAACTTTGATTGCCTTTACTACACTATTGGCACGTAGACTTATCTTGCTAAACTGGAAGAATCCTAACTCTCCTCTTTTAAGTCAATGGTTAACTGATGTTTTATACTATTTGAAACTGGAAAAAATCAAATTCTCACTTATAGGATCTCTGCAGAACTTTTTCAAAACCTGGCAGGATCTAATCAATAATATTTTAGAATAAGCTCTTAAAGCACTGTGGAGGCAGATTCTCTCCCCATTTCTTTTTCTTCTCCATTTATCTGTATCCATCTAATAAACTCATTAATTTATTTGTTTTTAGTACTTTTAAGTTTTAGTCTGTTAGCCATGCTCTCTTTCTCAGGGGTGGGGGTTGATTTGTTTTCAATCCTATTTTTTTGCAAAAGTTTATCTATTTGTATGGAATGATCACAATAAAATCATCCATCCATCCGATTTCCAACCCGCTATATCCAAACTACTGGGTCACGGGGGTCTGTTGGAGCCAATCCCAGCCAACACAGGGTGCAATGCAGGAAACAAACCCTGGGCAGGGCGCCAGCCCACCGCAGACAATAAAATCAATAAAATTAAGAAAAAAAATTGTAACTTATATGTAATTACTTTCAGTGTATTTGACAAACCCCCGCCATGGATGTAAATCTAAAAAAAGGAATGGAAACCACACAGAAACAGTAGCACTTTTTTGACGTTGGGTGCTCTTCATTTACAAAACCGAACAGAAAAGTACATACACATGGTATGAGGCTGCCATGAAAATGTGTGTGGCTTTATGTGAAGTTATACCTCTCAATGTGACCATAGAAATTGGCATATGCAACATTTTTTTGTATATGCACCTTTTATAAATGAACTATAAACGTAGTTTATAGTTTGTGGTCCTGACTCTGAATTGCGTGCTGCCCCCACCCCCGTCCCAAGTTGCAAATTTATTACACTTTTTAACATTTAACATTTTTTTAACATTTAGGTGTAACATTTGTTACACTTGTTACTACTGTTGTATTTTATTATTAGATTTACTGTTATTATTTATGTATTACTATCTATTGTACAATCTATTTCAAATAATTACTCTCTATACATTTGCCAATTATTTTTATTTATTTATTTATCTATCTGTTTTAGTTCTTTACCTGTCTTGCACTTGAACTGGGTTTATGTATATTTTGCACCATAGTCCTGGGGAATGTTATTTCATGCCACTCTATACTGCATAACTATGAATGGATGGTATGACAATAAACCCACTTGACTTGACTTAACCTGCAGCTAAATGGAGTTTAAACTAATTAATTACATGGCAAATGAGCAGTTGCCCTAATGGATATAAACATAGAATGGGTTTAGAAAGGGACAATGGCATCAGTAGATGGTAGGCTTCAGTGGCTTAAAGTCCCTTATCGCTGATCTTTCAGTCCCACATGCAATTGCATTCCATTATCACTATAACTTTCGAAAGTGACTCATTGTTACAAAATTATTTGTTAAACAAAAATGTAATAACAGACTCCAGGATGAAGTAAATAAAAATATGAAAAACACCTGAATGTGACACCATGTGTTCATTGTATAACTTGTTTTATTTACTGTCTCTTCTGAGTCAGTAAAGTTCCAGTCTACAAACACTAAACAACATACACTAAAAACATTCAAAGAAACTAACATCACATTTTATCACAGGCCACATCATTACTGCTAACCTTATAACCCAACCACACAATTATCAGGAGCTACTGTGTCTGATTCCTAAAAGGCAGTCTAAGAATTTCAGTCCAGAGCCATTGACACACCAACAAAGTCAAGGTTTCTAATAATTGTTTATGCCATAACTACAGTATATCAATGACTAGATGTTCATAGCATAGTGCGGTGCTTCCCAAACCCAATCCTGAGGACCCCTGGGGCTATATGCTTTTGTTCCAACCAATGTCTGTTTTTAATTGGACTTCTAGCCTAATTAAGTGAGCTGTTATTTCCCAGTTTCTGTGTTTTGGGTCAATGAAGAAATTACAAAACTATGTGCTTTAATACAATTTAATAAAAATTATGCAGGTATATGTAGATTTTTTTTTACTTTCTATTTATGTTCATCTTGATCTCCGTTCTGCCTTTTCATTATTGACTAATAAGTGGGTTTAGTTGACGCTGAAGCAGTTGCAGCCTTTCATCATATAATGTTGTTTTCCTGGGTGTCTCTTTGCTTATTTTTAATTGTCACTATTATGATACAATGAAGGGAGCAGACAGCACAGAATAAGGGAAAATATTAGTAAAACAACAAAAAAAGAGTTAAACATTTAAAGCTATAGCAAAAAATAGAAACATTTCTAAATGTTGTATAATGTAAAAGTCATACTGCTGTGCTTCTGAATGCAGAATAAGAGAAGAGAAAGAAAAGACCAGCTAACAAAATGCAATAAATTATTCACAATTATTATCACTTATTTTGAATCTGGTTGGAACAAAAACCTTTAGCAACAGGGGGTCCCCAATGCCGAGTTTGGGAACTACTGGCTTAGTGTATGAACATCTACCATGCAGCATGTATATTTTCATTAAACACTAAATATTTAAAGCACTAAAAAAATATAAAGAAAAAAACAAAGCAACAACAATGGAACAAGACATAAGAATGTAGCCATCATTAGAGTCAATATTGTCACAGGTACATACTACAGTGAAATAGCATGCCTTTTTTCTATAATGGCATCTAAAAATACTGCAGCATGTAACAAAACTATAAAAATTTGAAAGATGAACACAAAACACCACTCACTATACATGCAATAGAGTGGAGGGACCTTAAGACCTTGTAGAGCGAATGAATACAGGGCTGCCATTTTCCTGTGGCTGTGGCTTCTCTTCAATTAGCTTGTATTGCAATATATTTTCCATCCACAAGATGGAGGAGAGAGTTATAAAACAAATCAATCACATCTCCTTTAGCACTGGCACAACAATCCTGTTAGCAGTGAAGTATATTCTTAAGAAAAGCATGCAGTATACATTCTATTTCTAAAAATAAAATGATTTTATTAAGGAGGATAGCTCAGTCTTGGATCCATGCTTCTATGATGATCAACTTCACAAGCAAGATAATAATGGAAGGGGGCACAATATAGGAGATAGGTTAAGCCAAAGCCAAGAAAAAAAAATATTTTTATTGCTAGGCAATATTAAATTGATAAATATGGGCTTGGGTTAGTTTTTGGTCATTACTGATATAATTGGAGTACAGCATCATTATGTCTTAAATTGTTATATCTTGCTAGCCCATAACAGTGATTAAACTACATTTTCATGTTGAACTACTGATTTTTGAAGATGCCATTTCAAAGTTACATGTAGTTGCTCTACTTTGCACTTTACCACTGCATGTATTCATTAATAATGGACAACCTGAAATACACAAACTTGTTAGAGAATGAATTCACTACAAAGATAATGTAAAAAAAGGAAAAACAATTTAAAAAAAATAAGGTATAACATGATAGGTTTTATAATAGTTTGCTGGAGAAATTAATTAACATTTCTGAGAATTACACTTTTTTGTGTCCAGGCCTGATTTCTTTCTTGCGCTTGATAATTCAGGACAGCCTCAATTGTATTGTGTGGGTTCAGTATCAGATGAATGGATAGATATTAGGGATAATATTTGTTTAAAAATGTAATATGTTTTGGCTAATAGTCATTTTTTTGAAAACTAGTAACTGACAATGTAATATTTAGCATTAAAAGTTAAAATAAAGCATTTGCTGGGGGAGAAAAAGAAAAATTACCAAGGTGTTTTGGGGTTTTAGAAGTGTCATGGAAACCAAGCAAGGGCTGGCCAGTTTAATGGAAAGATGAAAGGAGACTGCCACCCATTTGCTCCCCCAGTCCAACAGATGGAAGCAACTCTCTGGTGGGTCTCCAATATACACTCCTGGAGGGCTTCATGGGAATTGGAGCTTCAATGGGCAGCCCTGCTGGGTCTTGTAAGAGCTGCCAGAGAGAGCTATGGGGAGGATGTTTCCTTTTTTTAGGGAGGTTCCACCTGACCCCGAAATGCTTCCTGGGTCCAGTATAAAGGAAACCACTCCTCCTCACTTAAAGGGTCAGAGTTGGGTGGAAGAGGACAAAGCTAACCTGGAGGAGAGGAAGGGCAGGAAAGACAAAGAGGGGGAAGATGATTATTGGTTGGATTTTGTACACTGTGCAACATTTGAGAGAAGCCAGTATTTATTTATTTATGGAAAATAAAATCTTCATTTGAACCCAGGACCTGTTTTTGTGTTGGAGTGCAGTTGTGCCCCCTACTGGTCACAGAAGATAAAGGATTGGCATCAGTTAAATTTAGCATGGAGTATGCATATTTTATTGTTTTGGAACTTAAATATACCAGTTGAAAGGCTGGAAGGGCAACCTGACTTTAAGTAATAAATATCCTTTTAAATGAGGAAGGAAGCAAAGGAGACCCAACGAAAATTTGGTCAAACACCACAGAAATGGGTTGTGACTTTTCAGCCTGTAGGGCTTCTCAGTATAGAGAACGGTCTCAAAATGATCATGTTCCTGGAGCTCTGAGATGTGGGGTCTGCTTTCCTGAAGTATGACACCATCTTCTGGGAGCTTGCAGTTTTATATGTACGTGACCAAAAGAAGAGGAGCTTTGGAGGTGCTGGGTGGGTTTAGTTAACCCTCAGTGGGTGACCTCTCAGCACTAGAGGTGAGAAAAGAGATGACAGTTATTGACTATGCCCTTGGTGGTCTGGTGGGGTTTTGCATACCTGGTTTAAGCCTCAAAAGGGACCTTCAGACTCCCTTGCATGACAGCTTGAATAAATGACAATTCTCCGAGGTGTCATCAATTTGCATTCAGGTGATAATTAAATCATACACTTCCAAACAGAGGTAATAAGTTGGAGTTGTAGCTGTTCTGAGCACTTTCATACCTTTCTTTTCTAGCTAAGCTTTATACGGAAACGCACAGAAAATGAGTGTATGTACACAGTGAAGATTGAAATAATGCACTCCACAGCTATGTTTTTGGTTTTTTTTTCCATTTAAGTAGCTTGCTGCCTTAAAAAGCTTTGTAATCATGTCCACTAAAGCACACTGATTTGAAAAAGTAAAACCAACTGTTTACCACTTACTGTAATTTAAGCTTGGCTAAAAAGCAGCACTTGTAAAACATTTTGTGATCACTTTTCCCATGTGACAATTTTCCCTATTTCCATTTATAAATACCAAATATAATCTCATATAGGAGTAGGCCCCAAACTTATTTACTTTACATCTACTATTAATTCTGGGGCAACTCTTACATTAATACAGGTTGTGACAAGTCATAAAAAATCTGTTGGCTTTGCATGTTAGATTTTTCATGCATGCTTCCCAACATTATGTTCTTTTGTTTGGGCATCTTCGGATTACTTGTACTTTCAGATGCCATCTGCTGGTAGAAATAGTTCCAGTGCGTTAAACTAACAAAAAAATCTTCCATGTTTTGTCTGCAACACATCCACTAGAAATAACCACAAGTTATTAAGATACCAATACTGCATTCATAAAAATATGGACATACTTTTATTAGTATACATATACATATAATTTTAGTTAGGTTATTAAAGTATCAGGTCAAGTCAGGTTGGGTGATGTACAGCGCATTGCCATACCCACTATATACCAAGTACCTCTGGATCCTGGTTGGAAACTACTCAGGCAGAATGTGGTCCAGTCCCAACCTCCAGAAATGACCATCTATCTGCTCCAGGCAGGTGTTACGAGGGTATACCCTTTGCTTTGTCCAGCCACTCAGGGAAATGTGTCACATTGCCATAGTGCCATAACTGACAGTCCCACACAATGCAGGTAATGTGCCTCATTCGGGACATCAAGAACAACTGCTCATTCGATACAAAGTCAAACCAGCAGTACTCAAAGATTCTCCAAAGAGACACAGTACTGAAGGAGTCCATCTCAGATGTCAGGACAGCTTCCATGTCTGACAACTATATAGAAGAACAACTTTTTCCAAGTTGATTGTGGAATTCGCCAGTGATGTGTTCTTGCTCCTGCCTTGTTCAGTGCTTGTATTGACTGGGTATTGGGCAGAGTCGTGGGGTCCAGCAGCTGTGGGGCATCTGTCAATAAAGAAAGTTTTACAGATCTTGACTTTATTGACAATGCTGTGATTTTTGTGGAATGAAACACTCTAATTAGGGCTCTCAAGTGACTGGGAGAGGATTCTGAGTGTTTGGGCCTGTGAGTGTCCTGAATAAAAACCAGATCCAGACCTTTGAAGTATCTAAATTATATAATTGTATTCTTTTAAAATTAAATTGTTAAATATCAAAATCAGTTTGATTTTGTCTACCTTGTGTAAGGTTTCCCTCCTGGATTAATGCAAATGACCCCAAAAATATTGCACAAATCTTATTTACATTTTTGTAAAATACATAAATAAAGGACAAATGAAGGACCCTCCTCACTCATGCACCAACCTCCATTTTATTCGATGTACCTCTGCGTTTTGGAGTGTACCTTGCCTCCGTTTTGCTAGTGATACCTGTTTATTTATTGATTTTTAAAGTTTCACTCCTACGCGGGTGGAACCATGGGGGACGACTAGTAGACAATAAAAACAATATACTAATAGTAATATTAATTAGTATTAATATAATATGATATTCACTGTGATCCTAAACTTTACTGTTTTGCTCATCCTGCATTATTCTCTAAATAAATTATCTGTTTCAAACTGTATTTTGAAAGCTAAAAGGGCAATGTTCCTTTCCTAAATAAACATGCTTGGTGGAAATTTAAAGAGATGTTTAACAGACGTTGTGAATGAAACTTTAAACAGATTACATAAATTAACAAAATATTGTAAAATTAGTATATACATACAGTATACAATGCAATATAGAAGGGGTGACCGATCAAAAACAGTTGAGGATAAAAAAACCAAGATTACAACATAAATAATAATCCAGTAACAACAACAACAATAATAATCCTAAAACTGACATAAGAAACAAGGACTGCCAAAGTAAAAGTAAACATCTGACGCAGCCAAAGGACTGTGACTCTAGGCTTTGAATACATTGCTAAATATTGATTTAATTCAAAGTATAAGCATCTCTCAAATGGGATTACATTAAAACTTGCTTAAATTTACCACATATGCCATCCTTTCTTGTTCACATCATCAGTGACCTGGGGTAACATTTATAATAGTTTGCATGGATTTGAGTATGAAAATATGTGCACACAAAAATAACAAGAAACGAATAATTGACTTTTAAAGCATGGCGTACGCACATTTCAATACATTTTACCCTTTATAAATAATAATCATCTTGTAAATGTGTGTCCATGAAAGTACCTGGAACTTTATATATGGAGCATGCTAATCAACCTCATACATATGTAATCACGATTCTGAAGAACTTCTTTGGCTAGTAGAGCAGCCTCCTACTTATGTACTGAGACTCCACTACCTGTACAGTATTCAAGAATATCTGGCTGCACTCTGAGCAGTTAGCTGCTATTACCTGATACACGTAATGAAAAACTTACCTTACCAATAGGCCAATCACAGTACCATAACGTCTGTCAAATCTGCTTTGCCTTAAAATAAATGGGCCTGCACCAAATTAACATCATTTTGGAACAAAATTTTTAAGTGCCTTTCAGACAGCCTTGGTGTCACAATCATTCCTAACCCATTAACAGCTGTGTTTGGTGTTCTTCCAGATGGGTTTAAAGTGGAGAAGGACAAACAATCTGTGATTGCCTTTACTACACTATTGGTACTTTGACTTATCTTGCTCAACTGGAAGAATCTTAACTCTCCTCTTTTTAGTCAATGGGAAACACAATGTTTTATACTATTTGAAATTGGAAAAAATCAAATATTCAGTTAGAGGATCTGTACAGAATGTTTTCAAAACCTGGCAGGATCTAATCAATAATATTTTAGAATAAGCTCCTAAAGCACCAAGGAAGCAATTATCTCCGCATTTATTTTTCTTCTTCATTCATCTCAATTGCCCTATTAAACTCATCAATTTAGGTGTGTTTACAAGCCTTAAGTTTTATTCCATCGGCCATGCTCTCTCTCTTAGGGTTGGGAATGGGGGGATCTTGTTTTTCAATCCTATTTTTTTTGTAAAAATTGATCTATTTGTATGGAGTGATTACAATAAAATTAATAAAATTAAAAAATAAATAAATAAATGAATTACGAGTTGTCCCAGGCTTCTGAGTCACTACATTTGTCAGCCTCATCTTGCCATCATAGATGTCTGGTTGATTAAATGAATGTCACTGGCCGATATGTAAAAATCAAGAAAATGAATGCAGTTTTGAAATACACATGCACTGTTTTGATTCTTGGACTGTCACAGTGCGGTGAGGCTTTGTGAACCCACGTAATGTGAAATTTAGAGCTGTTAAAATGAAAATATTTTTCACAATTTCTAAAGTTAGTATATAAATACATCACTGCATGTGTATATAATTCTTAAGATTCACACTTAACATTGTTTCTATTATTGTTTTGTAATGTTTAAAAAGTTATGTGAAAATGCCACCTTTACTAAAGTGCTGCCTCAGGCAATAACCTCATGACCTCACCTCAGGTGCCCAGCAATCTCTGTAACAGTTTAATGAATTGAAATTTTTTGGACTACCTTATTACAATGCTGCCACCTGGTGGTTCCAATGTTCTGTGACTTTCTTTTCCAACCATGCAAATTAGATTAGTTTTGATTCTGGTTTTGGCCTTATCCTGGTTTATTAAACGCTCATTGAACACCTACATTTTAATGTAAGCAATTAAACATTGAGAAGTTTAGTTTGGATTAGGCATAGACATTTTGTTTAGTACTTCAATGAAAGAAAACAATATAACATTTCACCTCTAAGTGTTGGATATACATGTTTTGCATGGTACCGTTTTGTGTTGACTTCACAGTTCCTTATAGACATGTAATTATATTCCAGGATGTTATGTTAGACTGAACAGCTTCATCCTGGTCTAAACTTTGTTCTTTGTTTTGTTGTCCTTCTCAAGTACAATTATAATTAACTGCATAGTCAGAAAAAGTAAACCACCTATGATAATGCACTGTTTAACTACATAAGCATTCTCCTGACCACTTGTTCAAAAATTATACTAATTCATACTTTTCTTCTCTGACTTCCAGAAAAATAATTATTTTACCTATTTTCTTTCTCTTTTAAAAACTCATTTGTTGAAATCAAATCTCAACCCTTTGGTTTCATATATGGATATAGTTAACTGCCATTTCACTGTTAAATATTTCAAAAGAAAATTTATTGACTTCAGCATAGAAGTGTTAGGGTGTACATATGAAAGCCATAAATAACTGTTCTAATTATAAGACGCACCGCTTATGTGAGGCCAGCGGTGCTATATTCGTCAAGACTGTACTGGAATAGTCACCAAAAAGGTTCATGAAGTCTTCTATCCATCCTTCTATTTTTTGAAATGACCTTTTCTGTTTCTGGGTTGCAAAGATTTTCCCGGGTCTTCAAACCTAAATGATTTATTCTCTGAGTTGCAAGAAAAGGTTCCAGTTAGGGACAGCTATATATTTCCAAAACCAAGTGGAAAATGCAATTGTCGTCTGCTCCATGAAGCTTATTCGAATATGGACAAAGCTGGCAGCACAGTGAGAATTATGTTTTTGATTTCTCAAGTAGTTTCAAAACCATCTAGCTATACCTGTTTCAGAGATATGCTGGCAGATGAGTCTATGGTGTCATGGATAGTGGACTATTTCTCCAGCATACCACAGTTTGTGAGGCTTAAGGACCGTGTCTCTGATATGAATGTGAGCAACACTGCGGCACCACAAGGAACAGTCCTGTAAGATTTTCTGTTCACATCAGTCTATATATATAACACCAGTCATGTCACTTGCAGAAATTTTCTGAATCTGCACTAATGAGGTGTATTGATAAGGGCAAATAGACACAGTGTAGGACTCAAATGGAGAACTTTTTTTCTTGGTGCCAACAGATAATCAGCAAAAGTGTGTCAAGAAATACTAACATCTTCATATGTTCAGCAATATGCCTTTATAATGCCTTGTTTTGAATATTCTCTTAACTTGAATTGCATCAGACGTTTTATTTATTTTTTTTAATTCTTCTGAGTATGTGAGGTTGTTGTTGTTAGTTGAATATCTAAAAGCTGCTATAAAACAAGTGCTAAATTTCCCCCATGAGACAAATGCTGTATTATCTTCTGCCTATCTAAAAAATGAGCAAAAAGAAAGACACTGTGAAAATACTGTGCAGGTTACCACTGCACCATTGTAATCAGAAACCTGAATTTGGTTACCAGATCAGTTAACCTTCTCAGTAGAGTTTACACATTTTCTCAATGTTTACTTTTTTTTCTGCTTCCTCTGTTTCCTTCTACAACTTTCCATCAAGCCTCAGAGGTCCATATTAGTGAAAGATACCAGCTAGTCCCAATCCTTTAATTAAGGACACTGAACTTCAGGAAACTAGTAATAGGAAACTGAAGCAACTAACACATTTCACCTTTGTAAAGATACTGTGAGTTCTAAAAACATTGCAAGTGAAGAATTTAGCCTTAAGAGATAGCAAGATGTGCCCAGTTGTTTTAAGCACCTAACAGTGGAATACTGTGATACTGATTACCTCTCCGATTTTAGACAGGACTGAGAATCCCCAGTGAGATACTTGTAAATCCACTTTCACAAGTAGACATTAATAATTGCAGGCTTAAGAATTTATGGAACACACAGAGTCTCACCTGCTGATATTATTAAAGTTAGACTACCGACTTCACATGAAGAGCTTGGTGTTAAGCCAAAGGTTAACACGCTCAAGGTGATCTTTCCAGAATGTCTGACTGTGCCACTTGCCAGCATCTATGCATGGTTAAGAAAATCAGAAGGTGTGCAGAAATTTTTCAAAACCTGGCAGGATCTAATCAATAACATTTTAGAATAAGCTTTTAAAGCACTGAGGAAACAGATTCTCTCCCTATTCCTTTTTTTCTTTTTCTTCTCCATTCATCTATATTCACTTATTAATTTATCTATTTACTTATTTTTACTAGGTTTCAGTTTTATTCTGCTGCTCAATGCCCAATTGGGTGGGGGCTGATTTGTTTTCAATCCTGTTTTTGTAAAATTGATCTATTTGTACGGAATGTTGTGTGATTTTAATAAAATCAATAAAATTAAAAAAAAAAAAAAGAAAAGAAAATCAGAAGGTTTATGGTGTGACTAAACGGCACATAAATATGGGACGTAATGATGCCTTTTGATGCATAATATAACCTGTAATGTCTGAATAGGTTGCCTCTAAATCAGAGGGAACTAATTTAAGCTATGGTTATTTAAAAACACAATTACAGAATTACAGAAACCTGGGAGTGATACTTAAAATAAGAATCTATTAAAGAGTTCATATTATATGAAGCAGTACATAAATATGATGTCTTAACTGTTACAGAATGCTGGCTGAATCCCAGACATGAGGATGAGTTTAATACAAACTATATTCTCTCACCATTTTTTAAATAAATGAGGCAAAAGTTTCTAATATCATCACACGCCAAGAAATAACATTAATAGTTCTTAGTAAAGTAATGATTTTAGACCTATGAAGACTTATTATTTAATTGAGTGAAGGGGATGAGCATATTGGTAATTTTGTGCATTTAACATAAATCATCTGTTATAAGCATATATCTTGTAACACATTCTCAAGCATTTCCGGCTTTTCATATTCATCAGGGTGATTGTCTTTATTTGTTCATATGTTACTGTTTTCATCTGCTGTGTATGTGTTGGTCTGAAGTGTAGTTCAAATGCTGTGATGACATGTTTCAAATATTTTGTGAGCTCTTCATCAATGGTCTGATTAAGTGCTCTGAAATCTAGTTCTCCTGTACATCTCTATACATGTCTTACCTGTAATAGATCAATATTTTGCTCTTCCTAATGAAAAAGATAATGTTTGTGTCACATGGGTTAAGAGGAAGTCTTCCCAGAATCAGGTACCAACACATCTGCCTAATTTTAACATAACAGTTATGGCTATAGTGTATGTGGCACTTTGTTCATTTATGAAGAGGTTTCCCAAAACTTGCTGTCACTGATGATCTGCATATTCAGGGGGATATCCCTTTTAATAAAATGCATGTGCCACAAGGAAAGTTACAAAATTAATCTGCTTCTCGCAGACAAAAATGATGCCAAGTCTTAGATCACACTGCACTTGCAGTTTGACATCATTAACAGATATCTATGAGGAGGCACATCAGTTTAACGTCCAAAAAGAATTGAACTGGAGTTTATTTGCAAATGTAGAATATCAGAGCAGAAAAAAACAGTAGAAAAAGAACACATGATAGTATTTCAGTGCAGTCCTTCATCCATCCATTATCCAATCCGCTATATCCTAACTACAGAGTCACGGGGGTCTGCTGGATCCAATCCCAGCCAACACAGGGCGCAAGGCAGGAAACAAACCCCAGGCAGGGCGCCAGCCCACCTCAGGGCACACACACTAGGGACAATTTAGGATCGCCAATGCATCTAACCTGCATGTCTTTGGACTGTGAGAGGAAACCAGAGTACCCAGAGAAAACCCATGCAGACACGGGGAGAACATGCAAACTCCTTGCAGGGAGGACCTGGGAAGCGAACCTGGGTCCCCTAACTGCGAGGCAGCAGCGCTACCCACTGTGCCACCCACAGTCCTTCAAGGGAAAAACAAAAATATGAAAAGAAAAGGAAAATTCCATTTTTCTTATACTGCAATGAGTGGATGGTCTTTTTAGAGAGGAATGTGTATTTAATATTCATCCAACCATTCACTCTCTTAATCTGCTTATCCTGGGCAGAGGTGTGGTAAAGGCAGAGCCTGTCCTGGAAGTCATCAGGCACATGACATTCTCAAAACCTCTTAATTTCAGTTTAAAGTCAAATACAATGTATTGCTATAATCAGGTTCACTTTCCTATGTGTTCAAAAGCACAGTCAAATCCAAGGGGGAAATTACAAAAAAAATGGTGGATGTCTAAAAATGTCTTTGTCTCTCTTTTCATAAGAGAACCAAAAATGTCTGAAGAAGGACACACATGTAACCATTCAACAGAAACAAAACTGACTGTGCTGGCTATGTGTTCTCAGCAAGATAGGAAGAATTTCACCACTGTAGCCAAAAGAGATACAGCACTGAATGTGTACCATCCCAAGCAATTAGGCACAAAGATACTGACAAAGTCAATGTTGGATTTTCTTAGAATAAAAATAATCATAAGCAAATCCCAGAGTTGTTTCCTGGGAACTAATAAATATTGTTATAGTTGGATGCCATTCTACGTTTGGAAACCTTCAACTTTTCAACCCTGTTTTAGCTGTTTATCACTTTTTATAGATGTCACACACGTATGCATGGTAGGCAGTCAATAGGCTTAACTAAAGGTAAAACACTGGGTTCAGGGTTGAGGAAGTGCACTACTGTCTTTTAACCCTCCTCTACAGAACCCCAGAAGGAAAAGACCAGCTAAAACCATGCCCTCCTACTTACCTCACTTCCGCTGGTGCCTTTTTAGACCCTCCTCTTCTTTCCCGCCACCTATAAAGCCAGCCACTTGCCTTCCTTAGTCACTTCCATTCTGTATTCAATCTTTTGAGATTACTCTATGGCGATATCGCTTGATATTGATGACAATATACGGGGTAGGGGTAGAACCCCAAACCTTTTTCTTGTTTCTGTGTTTTCTTTTACATAGTTCAAGATATTAATTCTGATGTGACAGCTGTCTGGGAACCACACAATCTGGTTATTGACTGGTTTACAAAAAATGTTCTTCATCCAAGTAGGTTGGAAGGAAAATTTAAACAATACAACACCATATATTGGAGTATAACCAGTACTTGCACTACTATGATGGGTGCATGGTGCCATCTTCTTTCTCTGTTTACATATGGGAGATGTACACTGAAAAGCTGCATAATGCCCTAACTTTTGATGCAATATATTGTTACAATATCTTTTTTCTTTACACAGCCTGTTAACTGCTGTGCATCATTCTTCAACTGTCATTTGTTTATATAGCTGTCCTATATGTCAAAGTCAAATGGATATTTTGCAACTGCAGATACAGTGAGCACAGAAGTGACTCAACAGTATGTAAGTGATGTATCTCTACTCCTGAGGTGTTTAACATTATTCAGTTTAACTCTCTTTTTGCAGAAAGTCCTGCCAGTGCTGACAGCTCTTCTTATTTAAGAGTGTTTTGAAAAGCTGCTACATACCTTTATTACCATTGCTACAACTATAAAAATTCTAATAATGTCTAAATATTTGCTAAAATACAAATAACAGAATTGAATTGAGATCTTGAAGGCAAATTTACATTATATACAGTATATATACCAAATATGGTTCTATATTACATTTACAGTCTTCATTTTTTAACACACAGTTCGACAAGGAGGCCAGTTTATTGGTCAGAGCATCAGCAATGATTTTGCAATTACTTTTGGCTTCTAATTCAGAATGCTCTGTCGTTAAAATGCACACCACAAATGAAACTCTAAACTTCAAGTTTAACTGAACAAGACTTGTAGCATATGGTGCACTGCAAAAAGTGTTTTTAAAGATTAGAAGGGCATAACATAAATCAGAACAACTGATTCATTAAAACTGAGTCATGAAATTAAGGTCAACAAAGCAAATTAATTTTCAGAGCAAGGCAATTTGTAATCTTTCACCCCACATGGGAAGATTAGTTATTGGTTATTTTTGCCCACTCAGCTCCTAGCAGATAAGTGATTCATCCAGCATGTCTACATTATCAGTCTGCTTTACTGACTTACCGCCAGCACACTGCATTTCATGAAATGTCACAGTAGCACATCAATTCCTTTGAAGCAGGCATATTGGCACCTGGAATATCTATCTGTCTCTTTCCACTTAATGTATATGAGCAAGAGAGGATTTTTAGGGCATTTTGCTCTTTTGTGATTTAAAGCACAAGATACAACTTGGGTGTTTTATCTTTATTTTTCATTACTTCTGCAGTCACTATAAGTAAAAGTGAGCTGATCACCAAAAGGCATAAAGTTAAAGATGACACATTTATTTTCATCATTTTATATAAGATTAGTGTATTGTTCTTGTTTTGTTCCATTTTTGTTCCTTACAGTGAAAAATGGAAAGGAGCACCATGCAAAAGTTTGGCCAACCCAAGATATTTGAGGTCTCAGATAACTTTTCCTGAGGTCTCAGACCTTCATTAGTATGTTAGGGATATGACTTGTTCACAGACATTGTTAGAAAACCCAGAGCTGTGTAAATTTCCTGACTCTTCAAACCTTGTCTCAACAATCAGCAGCCATGGGCTCCTATAAACAGCTGCTAGCACTCTGAAAAATAAAATAATTGCTGCTCATATAGCAGGAGAAAGCTACAAGAAGATAGTAAAGCATTTTCAGGTAGGTGTTTTCTCAGTTCGTAAATTTATTAAGAAATGGCAGTTAACAGGAATGGTGGAGGTCAAGTTGAGGTCTGGAAGAACAAAAAAACCTTCTGAAAGAACTGCTCTTTAGATTGCTAGAAAGACAAATAAAAACTCCTATTTCACTGCAAAAGACATTCAGGAATATTTAGCAGAATCTGGAGTGGTGGTGCACTGTTGTAGGGGTAGAAAGAAGAAGAAAACCCTTCCAGTGTCCTACAGAGCCGTCTTAACACATAGGCATGCTGGGCAGTTGCCCGGGAGCTCCACGAGCATAGGGGCCCCATGCTAATCTATGTATGTTGTGACTTGCTGAGTGGTTGTGTCGGTAGGGGCCCCAGTGCACTGCTTTGCCCAGGAGCCTATAATGCTGTTAAGTCAGCCCTGGCATCCTAGCCAGAAAATACAGCAACTGAAGTTTGCAAATGAACATCTAAACAAGCCTGATGCATTTTGGAAATAAGTCTTGTGGACTGATGAGGTCAAAACAGAACTTTTTAGCCACAATGTGCAAAGGTATGTTTGGAGAATAAAGGTACCGAATACTAGGAAAAGAAAACCTCTCTAACTATTAAGCATGGGGGTCAATCGATCATGCTTTGGGCTTGTTTTGCAGGGAACATTTCATTGGTAGAGGGAAGAATGGATTCAAATAAATACCAGCAAATTCAGGAAGCAAACATCACACCATCTGTAAAAAATTTGAAGTTAGAAAGAAGATGGGTCCTACAACAAAATAATCTGAAACACACCTAAAAATATACAAAGGAATACCTCCAAAGGCGCAAGCTGATGGTTTTGCCATGGCCCTCACAGTTCCCTGACCTAAACATCATTGAAAATCTGTTGACAGATCTCCGCCCAAGAATCTTGCAAAAGTAGAAGCCTTTTGTAAAGATGAAGGGGTGAAAATACCTCAAGTAAGAAGTGAAAAACTCTTACCTGGTTACAAAAAGAGGTTGCAAGCTGTGATACTTGCCAAAGGGGGTATTAGTAAGCACTGACCATGTCGGATGCCCAAACTTTAGCTTTAGGCCCTTTTCACTGTTTGGTATTTTGTACATGTGAATGAAATAAAATTTAATCTTTTGCTCATATATCAAAGATATGTGTCATCTTTAACTTATTGCCTTATGGTGATCAGTTCATCTTCTTCTCACTTGACTAATCACAGTAACGGGTTTTTTAAGCATGGGGCCCAAACATTTGCATGCCACTATGTATTAGCAAACTGTCTGATGTCAAATAAATCAGCCTAGGATACACAGAAAGTTTTGGGGCAGCCACCCATATATTATACCTGGCTGCAAAAGGTTTTTTAGTAGTCGCACTGATGTGCACAGTTCGAGTTACTGGAACTGGAAGTGACATCACTCTGGGCACCAGAAGTGGCGTCAGTCTGGGCATCGGAACGGGACGTAACATCAGTCTGAGTGCCAGAAAAATGGAAGTGCTGCCAGTCTGGGCATAGGAACCGGAAGTGACATCAGTCTGGGGTCCGGAAACGAATGTGGCATCAGTCTGGGTTCTGGAACTGGAACTGATGTTGAATCAGGCAGGTTTTTCTGTATTTGGCCTGCAGAGATAACAGAGGTAGGTTTAGTGCACCCCGCCACTTAGTCCACTCAGCTTCCTCCTTGTTGTACGTGTATGACACTGATTCAGTTCAATTAATTTGAGGTCAATCTGTCAGTCACTTTCTAACCCACTTAGTGCTGAAGGGTCGTGGGGGGCTTCTGGAACCTCTCCCATCTAGCCTTGGGCTCAAGGCAGGAACAAACCCACTGCAGTGCTATTTATGATGTATGAATAACAAATATTTTTATTAGTGCTCTTTACAGGTCTCTAAACAAAAAAAGAAATAACTGATATAAAAAGTTAATGTAATACAAAATGGCAAAGTTAGTATTATGTCTTACATAAAAAGCTTTGGTTGTAATCTACAAGAGGAAACAAAAAATGCCAACATGACACAAATTCTAGGAAACAAACAAGTCCTGGTTGTGCTGTGGCCTATACATAAAGTAAAAGTCCAGGATATCTGTGTAATATTCTAACAATATGCAAATTGTAGCTTGAAATGTAAATTATTGGCAGTAACCCTTTGTAATAAGGGCTTTAACAGCTTGCTGCAGTGCATGTATTAGTCACTTATTGCTAGGTAATGCAAACAGAGCCTTTTTTAAAGTCTTGTTACATAACAGTAAGTATCTAATAAATGCACTTTAGATAGCACCAACTGTAATGAGTTGTCATTGGTGCTTTGTAAGTCTTAGTAAGGCCAAACAAGGTCTTTGTTAAGTTCTGGTTCCACAATAGTAATTGACTTATAGATGCATTTGTGGAGCTCCAGTCCAAAAGTGTTACTGAAGAAACATTTGAGGCAAGTGACTGAATCGAGATCAGCAAAATATGAAATAACAGAATAAGTCCTGCTTCTAAGATCAGTCAGTATGCAACTGGTTCTACCATCATCTGTGGCTAAATGTATAAGGACTTCACTGACATTGATTAGATAAAGCCATGGATTTTGCTTTGTGCTGGAATTTAAAAAGCCTGTTTTATTATTATTATTATTATTTCTTTTCTTTTTTTTTTTTGCATACATAAAAGTAAAGAGAATCCCTGCGCAATTACTGGAAGGTGAATTTAATATAAAATTAAGCCCTCTACTGAATACTGGCACAGTTCTTTAAAAAAGGCTTACATAATCAAATTATTGAAAACAACATCAGCATTCCCATTCTAGGGCATCTCATAAAGCATTGGTCATTTAGCAGATACTGATTAATTCCACTCCATATGATTACAGTGGTTTTATTTTCTGCTTTATTCGAATCCTTTATATAAAAAGTATATTTTAGCTGCAAAGCTTTTTTAATTAACACAATAACAATAAAATAATATTAACCAAAGAAACTACTATCTGTCACAAGTATTTTTTGTATTTGTGGTCAGCATTTTAAAATCCATTCTATTCAATTCTTAGCTTGTTTACCTAGTTCAGGGTCTCAAAGAGCTGGTGCCCATCCAGCAGCAGTGATCATAAAGCAAATGTTTTGACCTCATTGTGTGCCAGTCCATGGCAGAGCACACTCTCACGATACCAATGTTATTTTCAACCTAATATGCACATCTTTGGGATGTGAGAGGAAAATCAGAGTGCCCACTTTTAAAAATAAAGGTGCCAAAGTGGCTCTTCAGAGAGATGCCACATGGGAACAATCCACAAGAAGGTGCCAGAAAGAACTTATATCCATTTTTCATAAATAACATAAATGTTTCCATAAATAGCATAAATATCAGTTTCCATAAATAAGATAACATTTATGAAAGACGAATGGGTTCCTGATTTTAAAAGGACTCTCCATCTGTTAGTATCCTGCTAGATAGCATACTTTCCCAAAGCCCAAAAAACCAATTTCATATACAAAGAACCCTTCCCAGGATGAAATGGTTTTTTGTCAAGCAATGCATTACAGGGAACCATACAACTCACCAAAGTGACATTATTTTGTAAAAGTGCAGAAACGCAGTGAACTTGCAATTTCAATAAAAGCAGGGGGGGTGTTTGAACCCAGCGCTCGTGAGCTTACCTAAATAAATGCACTTCCTCAGGATGTACTGAAACGTATTTTTGTCTGCCCCTTTAAAATTTGAATCTTCTTTTTGAAAAGCAAATTAAACTGTAAAGCGACACTGGCATAGTCAGTGCAGTCAGTCGTATAAAACTGAAACCGCATATCTGGAGATACCGTATCTGATTTGGATGTCAAATAAGAGAACAGTGGTTTTATTGTCTCTAGAGGCGAGAATAGAACTGTACTCCTTACACCATAAAAACGTCGACTCTCTTGTGAACCATAGAAATATTTTAAATTATAACGTGAAAGTATGGTTAACGTAAACCGATTACATACTTTTCACAAATATTTAACTATCACTCGCTAACTTCAACACAGGCGTTTTATAAGATAGCTTCTTCTGTTGCTACTAAAACAAATGCAGTTTAAAATGTACTGCGCCCATTCACACAAAGTCCTGAGCTTGTGATCTTAACGCACAGCAATCTGGGTTAAAACATGTATAACAGAGAATAAACACCTGAAAGCTAAAAAGCAACTTGATGTATACATCCTTCCTCCCGTGCATTTATTGTACCCACTTAATTCTTTTTTAGCGCTGAAATTTTTGAAGCCAGTCCTGGCAGTGTCGTTTTGCAGGCAGGCGTCTTGGATGAAGCGAAACTTGATGAGTTACACCCGATTTAGAGTCCCCAGTTATGCTAACCCGGAGCGAGTACTCCAAGAAATCCCCACGCATTCGGAAACCGTATCAGCATTTGAACCCAAGTCACAGTCTCAGGTAGCCCGCTGTTTCGCTTCCACAATATTTCGTGTTCTGTTTATTTATGTCTGTTTCCAATATGATTTTTTTTTAGTTTTAGGATCGACTGTTCATCTTTATAAAAAATGACTTTCTTTGCAAGTGTTACAATGGTTTCAAGTACTTCCTTATTTTGGTTTCGAAGATAAAGAGCTTGAAGCTGCAATGACAAATTAATAATAGTTTATCTTGACCGATTTTATTTATAATCTTACCCTGCTATTTCACAGCACAACATTGCCAATTTTTAATTGTTATTTGTATGACACATTAAGTAAATTTTACTAATGAAAATGAGCTTGTTGATGTATTTAAGCTACACTTAACATATTAAAGAATTATTATTCTCATAAAACAGATGTAATCCAACTTTTAATGCATATATGATGTCAGTCAGTCATTATCCAACCTGCTGTATCCTAATTACAGGGTCACGGGGGTCTGCTGGAGCCGATCCAATATATGATGTAAATGTATTAATCTTCCTTTTATAGTCATCCACAACAGCCTGAGCATCTGGTCTGGGTTTCTTCCATCTTGCCTAAAATAAAAGAAACATGAATCCTAATGTAATAAAGCAGTGCATTTTAATTATCTGCAACTTACAGAGAAGTCACAGGTACACTCTTAAAAATAAAAGTTCTTTGATGGCACTTTATGGTTCTTTACTGGGTTGTGTAGTTTCTCACATAACTATTTTTTGACCAGCACCATTTCATGAATTTGGTTCTTTCTGCTTGTATATATATATATATATATATATATATATATATATATATATATATATATATATATATATATACTGTACAGTGTGATGGACGGCTGGCAGATCATCCTGGTCGAAACATCCAGGACGCTAGATGGCATCTTCCCTGCAGCTTAGATGCACCCTGGATTCCCGCAGGGCACCATGGGAGATGGAGTTTGGCTTCACAGCCCTGCTGGGTACTGTGGGTGCTGCCATGTGATGCTGCAGGGAGACGCAGGGATTTTTATTTCCCCTATAGCCCGGAATTACTCCCAAGTTATGGGGACAGAAGAACAGAAGTACTTCTGGGCTGAAGAAAAATACAAGTCTAAATCTGACCTGGAAGTGCTATTGAATCACATGGACAGAAGGACAGGAGCACTTCCGGGTCAAGAGCTTTTAAAGGACTGGTGAAGACCCAGCAGGCGAGCTGGAGTTGGAAGGGAGTGTGACAGCTGCTGGGAGGAGAGGAGGATATTTATTATTGTGTTATTGATTTGTTTATTGTGGAGATTTTGGTGTTTTCTGGCACAATATTAAGGAAAAAAGAAATTAAATTATTTCCTAGTGCTTTTACCTGGTGTCTTGGACGTTTGTTTGTGGGGTTTGAGGAGCGACAGCGCCGTCTAGTGTCACAACAGTCATATGAAAAAGTTTGGGAACCCTTCTTAATTCTTTGGATTTTTGTTTATTATTGGCTGAGCTTTCAAAGTAGCAACTTCCTTTTAATATATGACATGCCTTATGGAAATAGTATTTCAGCAGTGACATTAAGTTTATTTGATTAACAGAAAATATGCAATATGCATCATAACAAAATTAGACAGGTGCATAAATCTGAGCACCCCAACAGAGATATTACATCAATACTTAGTTGAGCCTCCTTTTGCAAATATAACAGCCTCTAGATGCCTCCTATAGCCATTGTTGAGTGTCTGGATTCTGGATCAAGGTATTTTTGACCATTCTTCCATACAAAATCTCTCCAGTTCAGTTAAATTTGATGGCTGCTGAGCATGGACAGCCTGCTTCAAATTATCCCATAGATTTTCGATGATATTCAAGTCAGGGGACTGTGACGCCCATTCCAGAACATTGTATTTCTCCCTCTGCATGAATGCCTATGTAGATTTAGAACTGTGTTTTGGGTCATTGTCTTGTTGGAATAGCCAACCCCTGCATAACTTCAACTTTGTGATTGATGCTTGAACATTATCCTGAAGAATTTGTTGATATTGGGTTGAATTCATCCAACCCTCGACTTTATCAAGGGGCCCCAGTCCTTGAACTAGCCAGCCACACAGCCCCACAGCATGATCACAAATCTAACAGTAGGTAGCAGGTGTTTTTCTTGGAATACGGTGTTCTTCTTCCGCCATGCTAAGCATTTTTTGTTATGACCAAATAACTCAATTTTTGTCTTATCAGTACAAAGCACTTTGTTCCAAAATGAATCTGGCCTCTCTAAATGAGCATTTGCATACAACAAGCAACTCTGTTTGTGGCGTGAGTGCAGAAATGGCTTCTTTCTCATCACCCTGCCATACAGGTGTTCTTTGTGCAAATTACGCTGAATTGTAGAACGATGTACAGATACACCATCTGCAGCAAGATGTTCTTGCAGGTCTTTAGAGGTGATCTGTGGATTGTCTGTAACCATTCTCACAATCCTGTGCATATGCCGTTCCTGTATTTTTCTTGGCCTGCCAGACCTGGATTTAACAGCAACTGTGCTTGTGGCCTTCCATTTCCTGATTACATGCCTTACAGTTGAAACTGACAGTTTAAACCTCTGAGATAACTTTTTGTAGCCTTCCCCTAAACCATGATACTGAAAAATCTTTGTTTTTAGATCTTTTGAGAGTTGCTTTGAGGATCCCATGCTGTCACTCTTCAGAGGAGAGTCAAAGGGAAGCACAACTTGCAATTGACCATCTTAAATACCTTTACTCATGATTGGACACAACCTGTCTATGAAGTTCAAGGCTTAACGAGCTAATCCAACCAATTTGGTGTTGCAAGTAATCAGTATTGAGCAGTTACATGCATTCAAATCAGCAAAATTACAAAGGTGCCCAAATTTTTGCACAGCCAGTTTTTCACATTCGATTTAATTTAATACAACTAAATACTGCTTCACTAAAAATCTTTGTTCGGAAAACACCTCAGTACTCAGATGTTTCTAGGAAATGAAAGACATAACACTGTTATCTTTTTTGTTGAAAGTAGAGTAAATTATTATGCAGACTGAGACTTTTTCATATGAGTGTATATGTATATATAAACATAAATCTTTAATGTTTGGTAGATGTCCTAGCAGGACGCTAACAGATTAAGAAAACATGGATTTGTCCTGTGTTATTGTATACATTGAGAGTCCTTTTAAAATCATAAGCCATTTTTATATTACAAATCTGTTACCATGGTTATTTGCTGTATGGAGTTCTTGTTCTTGTACAAATATTCTTTCAAAAACCTTCATGTGAATGGGTCTAATGGAAATCAAAATTGGTTCCCTTTTGGTATTGCTCTGAAGAACCACTCTGGCACCTTTATTGTTAAAAGTGTTATGCTTTACTTGATTATTTTTCTGTGTGCATGGCCATCTTTTGGGTTTCCCTCATTTCTTCTCCATTTTTATTTCTGTTAATTTCTAGATGTTTCTTTCAGCTCTGGAGACAGTAAATTTTGTGTAACATACAGTGACAACACTGTCAAGAGCAGAAGAGTTCTTTACCAGATTAAATATCCAAAAGTTAAAACTATAGGTGCTATTCATTGGTAGTGACAACTGTTTTAGCTTTAATTCCAGTAAATAATGTATTTGTTTATCATATCTATTCTTTCTTCTTGTTTTTGGCTGCTCCCATTTAGGGGTCGCCACATTGGATCATCCATCCCCATCTATCCCTGTCTTTTACATCATTTTCTGCCACACCAACTGTCTTCATGTCCTCCCTCATCACATCCTTAAACCTTCTCTTTGGGCTTCCTCTTTTCCTCTTGCTTAGCGGTTCCATACTCAACATTCTTTTCCCAATGTACGTACCTTTCATCTCTCCTCTGCACATGCCCAAACCATCTCAATCTGTCACTTGGTTACCGATCTGTTTTACCTGTGTTGTGCCTCTAATATATTAATTGTTAATCCTGTCTACCCTATTTAGTCCAAACGAAAATTGTAGCATCTTCAACTCAGACGCTTCCAGCTCTGCCTCCCCAACCCAAATAGATTTTCCATTTCACTCTTGCAGTTATTCTTCTATCACAAATCACTCTTAACACTTCTCCACCCAGTTCACCCTGACTGCACTCTCTTTTTCATCTCTCTGCCACACTCTCTGTTGGTTTGGATGGTTGAGCCCAAGTATTTAAATTCATCTACCTTCACCACCTCTGCTCCTTGCAGTCAAAACCTTCCAATCCATTCCCTCTCATTTACGCACAAGTACTCCGTCTTACTCCTACTGATTCTCATTCTTCTTCTCTCCAGTGTGTACTTCCACCTCTCCAGGTTCACCTCATCCTGCTGTCTACTCTCACTGCAGATCACAATGTCATCCACAAACATTATAGTTCATGGAGATTCCTGTCTGATCTCATCTGTCAACCTGTTCATTACCTCTGAAAACAGAAAGGGGCTCAGAACTGATCCTTGATGTTATCCCATCTTTAAAATTGAACCAGGCTGTCATTCCAAACCCACAACTTACCTCAGTCATACTGTGCTCAAATGTGTTCTTTATCACCCTTACATACTTTTATGCTATTCCCGACTTCCTCATAATGTACCATAACACCTCTCTTGGCACTCTGTCATATGCTTTTCTAAGTCCACAAACACACAACATAATTCCTTCTGACCTTCTTTGTACTTCTCCATTAACACTCTTAAAGCAAACATTGCATCTATATTACTTTTTCCTCACATGAAACAATAGTGCTGTTCACAGATTGCTACCTCTCTTCTCAGCCTATCATCCTTCACTATCAATTTTATACCACTGTATTTACTGCAGCTCTGCACATCTCCCAGATTAAAAAAAACAATACTAATATACTTCTTCACCACTCCTCAGGCATCTTCTCACTTTTCAAGATTTTGTTAGCCTATATAGTTAACTCTATTGCCATCTCACTTAAACATCCCCTTCCCTACACTGGTAAATCACTGTTTTTCTGCTTTTCACTCTCTTCATAGCTTCCCTCACTTCAGCCTTGCTGATCCCTAGTACTTTGTGATTTACTGTTTACACTTCATCCAACCTACACTGCCTCTCATTTTCTGTATTTACAAGTCCTTCATAGTACTCCTTCCACCTTTTCAACACACTCTCCGCTCTTGTCAGTAAATTTCCTTCTGCATTCTTTATCACCCTGACCTGCAGCATGTTATTCCCTGCTCAGTCCCTCTATCTGGCTAATCTGGCTTTTCTCCTTCTTTTGTGTCCAGATTCTTGTATAGCTCAGCATACACCTTTTCCCAAGCCTTCACCACCTCCCTCTTCACCTTTCACTGCATCTCTTTGTAGACCTGTGTGCTTTCTTCTCTCGCTGGTTATCCCAATTCGTTTTGGCTAACCTCTTCCTCTTTATGCTTACCTGTACTTCTTAGTTCCACCACCAAGTTTCTTTGTCTTCTTTCCTCTGTCCATATGTCACACCAAGCACCTTCCTAGCTCTCTCCCTTACCAGTTCTGCTGTAACTTTCCAGTCATCTGTCATGTCTTTACCACCACCAAGCTCCTGTCTCACTTAATCTCTGAATTTCGCACAATAGTCCTCCTCTTTCAGCTTTCTTGGTTCCATTCTCACTCATTTTCTGTTTTTCACCTTGAAATTCATTCTGCATACCATTAGTCTATGCTGTCTAGCTACACTATCCCCTGCCACTACCTTACAGTTTGTAATCTATTTCACATTGCATCTCCTACATAGGACATAGTCCACCTATGTGCACAAATGCCTCCATTCTTAGCCATCACCCTGTGTTCCTCCTCCTTCTTAAAATATATATTCATCACCACAATTTCCATCCATTTTGCAAAGTCATTCACCATCTGCCCTTCAACATTTCTCTCCTTAACTCCTCACCTGCCCATTGCCTCCTTGTCACCACTGTTCCTTTTGCCAATGTACCCATTAAGATCAGTGCTTTCTTCTTTCGGCATAATTCATTCCATATATCTTCTTTCTCATCCATCTCATATCTCACTTACGGGGTATATGTGCTGATGATATTTAATATTACACCTTCGATTTCCAGCTTTATGCTCATCTTTCTGTCAGACATTCTTTTCACTTCCAAAACACTCCTAACATACTCTTTCTTTACAATTACCCCTACCCCATTTCTCTTCCTGTTCCCTCCATGGTAGAACAGTTTACACCCACCTCTAATGTCTCTGGCATTACTCCATTTCCATTTTCTCTCTTGTACACACAGTACATCTACCATTTTCCATTCTATTATATCAGCCAGCTCTCTCCCTTTACCAGTCATAGTACCAACATTCAAAGTTCCGACTCTGAACTCCATGCTCTTTCCCTACCTCCTATCCCATTGTGTTTGATCCCACCTTCCCCATATTGTTCTCCTTCACCTTCTTTGTTTTTTTCACCCATCAGTGGCATAGTTTCCACTGATACCCATCTGAATAGCAGCATCAGTGGCGGTTGTTGGTAACCGTGGCCTCGACCAATCCACTATTGAAATTCTTTTTATCCGCATGTTTGATTTGGCTAAACCCTCCCCAATTTAACCAGGCTTGGGACAGGCACTAAGACTGCACTGGCTTATGTAACCCATATAACTAGGGTACTTCACTTTTGTTAATTTCACAGTATATTAGTCTACAAATTACTTACTTAAAAATAAAGCTCCCCAAATTGCAGTTGTTCATTTAGTTTTATCCTTTATTGTGTAGGATGTCATCAACTAATTTGTGAAGGGTTTATATTTCAGAAAAGGTGCTGAATATTATGAAACAAAGTATTTAAAAAATGAACGATCAGAATTACAACTACTAAACAAAAATTCGCTTTAACAATAATATTTTGATAATATAAATGCTAAAGGGTGTGCTTAGCTTAAAACACATATACTACATGGAAAAATCGGATTTTTGTTCTGCTGATAGTCTGTGTACATATAGATAAAATGGCAAAATCTTACTATATTTTCCACATGCTCAGTGCTTTCTTTAAAGAGAGGTTGTCCATTTCTGATGTGGTTTTCAAGTATTTCGTGAGAACATCAGATAGATCCTTCTCCGTGTAAGTGTCAGTAACAGAAACCTGCTTTAATAGTTCGTGAAGGTTCGCATGTATGCTTTGACGCAACATTAGAACTGTTCTTTGGAAGTTATTTTATGAAGTTTGATTTTCATACTCCACCAACATTTTCTGACACAGAATTACTTCTTGAAAAACGAAATATTTCCAAACAATATTTTTTATAAGTAGAAAAATACACTTTAAATTGATGAACTTAAAAGAGTCTGCAAAGAATCTGAAATGTGTATACTGTATTTTAGTTGGAGACTTGAATCCCTTTTACAACAATGTTTTGTGGGTCCTTGTATATCCATTGCTTGACAAAAAAACATTGTATTCTGGGAAGGGTTATTTGTATAGGAAACTGTTGTTTTTTAATTAATTTTAGACTTTGAAATGGTTCCCAATATTTTGACAAAATAGAATTCTTTAATGTAATAGGCTAGAAGGATACTAACAGATCAAGAAAACCTGAACTTCACCTGTGTTATTTAAAATCACAAACCTATTGGCATATAACAAGTCTGTTATAATCTGTTCCTGGTTATTTATGAAACCTCTTAGAGATCTAAATAAAAAGTTATTTCTGGATCCATCATGTGGATGGTCCATTTTGAGAACCTAAAATGGTTCTCCTTTGGTATTGCCCTGAAGAACCACTTTGGCATCTTTATTTTTAAGAGTGTGTGCAGAAGGTTTTCTTCTATTGTTGCAAACAAAATTAAGACATAACAAATACTCTATAATAGTTTCCTTACATTTGCAAAGGTATGTGACAAACTGCTGCACTATTTGTATAGCAGCAGAGTTTACGTTAGTTGATACTTATTTAGATTTTGGGGAACTAACAGGCAACATTACAGTTACTGCACAGCAAACTATTGTTATCAGAATATTACCTGCAGGTTACCAAAAACAAGAAATATTGAATAGTATATTTCCCACATTTCCAAAAAATAAATGAAATATAACTGCATTAAATTATTAACAGGTTACATACAGTACATGTTGTTTTGAACTTATAAAAGATTCATGATTCCATTTATCCATCCATCCATCCATCTTCAAAACCCACTTATCCAGAGCAGGGTTGCTTAGGTAGAGTCAATCCCAGCAAGCAACAGACACAAGGCAGAAATAATCCCTGGCAAGGTTCAAGATTCAAAGTATGAAAATTCTATTATTTATAAATGGCAACAATAGTGTTGGGGAAAATGTTTGCTTTATTAGTAAAAATAGCTTATGATTTAGAATAATAGTTTAAATATACTGCATGTTTAAGTGGCCTAATCTTTTGAAATGTGTGTTAGCTTATTCTGTAACAAACAGGTAACCATGAGGTAACTTTTTAGTTACTTTACCTGTTTGATGAGAGATTCAGAATTGGTTAATTATATGCATTATATGCTACCATATGGTTTACTATCCATCAAGAGTGAAATCTGTAATAACAATTTAAAGAGACATTTACATTATTTTTACATGTCTTTCTTATAGCTGGAAATTTGGTTGTGTAATTTAGCAAATTACAGATGCAAAAAGGTCTGAATCAACATTAGATAACAAGGGTTGAGAACCGAAGACCTGCTAAGATTCCCGGGACGTTTTCCTCTAACTATGAAACAGTAAATGTGTTGTGTAAGGTTGAATCATGTCATAAAAAGCTATCTTTTTAAAAAAAGCAAACAAAATTTTATGGCCAGCTACTGTATATAATTAATTTATTTTTGTAATCCACATTGTCCAGTGTAGTGTATAAAGAAGCCCAGTTTATGCTGGCATCATTTGCCTGGTAGGAGGGGAGTCCTTGGGACTTTAATGAATGTTCATTTTAATTAGATTTTGCTTAGTACATAATCCTATAAAAAATATATTTACATAATAAATTTACATCATAAAATATTCCCCTCTCTTTCTTTTTTTTATATATATATATATATATATACTTTATATATTCAGTATATATATATACTGTATATATACAGTATATATATATATACTTACACAAATGAGATATTTCAGGTTTTGATTTTTAATAACTTTGCAAGCCTTTCTGAAAACATGTTTTCACTTTATCATTATGGATTCTATTAAGTGAATATTAATGGCAAAGTTATGCATTTAAATTAAATCCAAATAAGTAAAATAAAGTGTGCAAAAAATGAAGGGTTCTGAATACTTCCTTGACCCATTATATATACAGTATATACCAGACATCTAATCCTGTGACATACATCCTTGTGAAAAATTGCTTTTACATAAGGCACAAAGAAACACTGTGGCTATGTTCACATTACATGACTGTTCTTTTCTGATTTTTAGCTCAAATCAGATTTGCATAGCTTGACGGTTCACATTCATAAGTACAAACGCCCTGTATCTACCTTATGAGGCTGCCTATTGAAACTATTTTGTCCCCTATAAAAAAGAGAAATTTATCTGTTTTTCTCCCAAGGGCAAGCGTAACGGAGTTTGGTGAGTGTGAGCAAGTTGCCAATAAATTCAGTGTGCTCTCAATACTATGTCTGCTCTGTTTGATTACTTTATTAACAACCAATTCTAAGCCAACACTCGGGAGCTCGGTTACATTGGTGGCAGTGGTTAAAGGTAAATTATAATTTCAATAGGAAATGATAATCTCAATGGGCATAATAATGGATCTTCTTTTGATTTTAATTTTCATAATGACTGTAACCATTCTTATAGCAAAAGTGAAAACTGACCTGCCTACACCATTTTCCAGTGAAAATAAGCAGAACTTTCTGTCCTGGTCAAGGCAGTTCAAAGTAGCAATCAAAGGCCTAACAGAATAGGAGTGTGTCAGTTCTTATCAATATGAATTAGCAAGGATTTTACCAACTCATTTAACTAAGTCAGCGTTTTTACTGTGGGACAGCCTTCTCACTTTGGTCCAGTTTAAATATGAGGCAGTTAAAGAGAAACTTAAAGAAGCTTTTGGGCGTAAACAGTGGATAGATTGTTTTAAAGCTAGTCTTCTGGCCAGCCCACATGCATAGCATGAGAGCTTGGAAGTGTATGCCGCTGAAATCAGTAGGCTAATTGAGGAGGCTTTTCAGGATTATGGAGAGACTTCTAAAAGAGCAGAGCAATTTCACAGATTTATTGCTGGTCTGTGTCCTGCTCTGAGAGTGAATTGCCATGAATTAGGTGTGTTGTGACTGGGGAGTCCCAGAAGTAAAAAAGCTCCAAAGCACTTTCAATGAATAGCCCTCTAAAGGGGAAAATACTGTCAAACCTTGACAAGAAAGGGCCTTTTAATCAAAAAGTTTTGCAAAACAGAACACTCCAAAGAGCTCAGATTAGTTGCCTGAAAAGGCAAGGCAATAACCGCAAACAAGTCGCAAATCAGAATCCAAAGGCATAGACAAAAACAGAACACAGGTTCAAAAATCCACAAATACAGTATTCAAAGATGTAGTCAAAAAACAGAGCACAGTTTCAAAAATTCAGAAAACACAAAAGACAATAGCAAAGGCACAGTAAATACAAGAAACTCTTCACCTAGCATGTTCGAAATGAACCAACAGGAATTATGGAAGGCCTTCCCATAAATAGGGTGGAGGGCTGTTCCTGGTGGTAGTTGGCAGGTGGCTCCACCCCTTTGGGAACCAAGCAGAAAACACATGGGACATAACATAGGCATAATCCATTTACAAATAAACACAAAGAAAAATATACATAATAAATAAAAGAAACATTAATGCAAATAAGTGACATAAAATTAGAACCACAACTGCGAACCATTGCCAGGGGAGAAATGCTGTTGGAAACATGACAAGTTGCAACTGATATTAATGAGGCACTGGTCAGATGTACCTGGGGGGTTTAAGGGTGTCAGTCACAGTCCTGGGAAGAGGTGCTCACATCCTGGATGACAAAAGAGTTATGAAGAGAAGCCCTGTAAGTGAGAGGTGCGTTTCGTTTCACTTAGTGGGGAGGAGAGTGATGCAGCTGATCGGGAAACGAAGTTTAGCAAATGTTACAGCCCAAACATCAGTTCTGTCACATAAGGGCCTACCCACTATTAACACTGGTGAAACTAATTCAGTAGCAAAAAATGAAAGCAATGATAGTAATGTAGACTTGGAAATGCCTATGTCATATGTAAAGGGACTCATTGAGGGTGCAGAAGTCACTATATTAATAAACTTTGGATCAAGTGTGTCTCTAGTTAGTGCTGATTCTTGCATGTCTGTCACAGCTCTTTGAAACCGTCCACTAAAGGAAGACTATGTGGCTGCCCATGCAGTAAATGGACAGACGATAGACACACAGGGCACAATAACTGTTACTCTTCAGCTGGGTGCTGAGTCATGACAGCATGTATTTTATATACTCAGGGAGCCCATCCCAGCAGAGCTTCTGGGTTGTGATTTTCTCTTGAAGAACCATGCTCTTCAGGACATTCAGGCCAACTACAATTGGTATTACTATGCCCCTCTTGTGTGATAAAGATCTCCAGCTTCTCCCTAGTTCCTATTTACTGTAATGAGTCTGTTGCCACTGTCGTGACTATTTCATTTCCTAGTGAGGCAATAATGCCAGTTAATGTGTGTCCACCAGGCCCTGCCAATTGACTACAGTATGACTTTGTTAGCTATCTGGAGCCCAACCTTCCAGACTCATCTTGTCTGGTGGTGGCCCAAACTGTGACCTCTGTGAAAAATAGACTGACTAGCACTCATATCCTAAATCCTACCAAACATAACATTACATTAAGACAGGAAATGCACGCTTTATTCTGTGAATGAATTGAATCTCCAGCTTCTCCCACTGTCCCCAGTGGGTTGGGCTCTTCTCCCTGCAGTGCCCCCGTGTGCCTAGATAAGTCCCCCGTTTCAGTAGCTCAGAAAGTTGGATTATCAATGCTGCTAGTTAAATTCAAGGATATCTTTAAGACCTCTAAGAAGAATAATAGCAAATGCACACTAGTGGAACATTACTTAAGAACAGGTGGCCATGCTCCTATTAGGCCGCGTGCATATAGTGCCTCACCTAAAAAAAGAGGAGAAAGCGAGAGACAAGTGGCAGACCTTCTGGCTAAAGGAATTATTGAAGAGAGCTGTAGCCCTTGGGATTGCCCTATGGAGAAAAAAAAAATGTGGCAAATGGAAATTCTGCATTGATTACAGATGTTTGAATAGTGTGATAGTGAAAGACTCCCAAACTTTTCCCTGTGTGGATGACACACTGGATGCACGGGTGGGCTCAGTTTGGCTTAGCACCTTGGATTTCACAAACAGCTACTGGCAGGTAGAAGTGGCTAAGGAAGACAGGAAGAAAACTGCTTTTATCAAAGGAAGTGGTCTCTATCAGTGCTGCTCCTTGGCCATGGGCCTTACCAACTCCTCAGCTACATTACAAAGAATGATGGAACTGGTTATTCAATAACTCGCATGGCATATTAATATGGTGTATTTTGACAATATATTGATTTACAGTCCTATAGTCCAGATGTACAGTACAGATTGGAGGAGGTATTATTGAGGATCCAGGGTGCAGGCTTGAAATTGAACCCCAAAAAGAGCCATCTTGTCAGCGATCATCAAGTGGTGATTCTGGAACACAAAGTCTGAAAGTGACCAACCCCGAAGTCTTCTTCAGAGGTTAGAGCAATTGTTGGGCTATGTTCCTATTACAGGCATTTTGTAAGGGATTCTACAAGATATGTCGCACCCCTACATTACCTTATGGGAAAGAGTGTGCCCTTTGAATGGACAGTAAATTGTGATACATTATTCAACCACTTGCCCTTGCAGTAACTTTGCATACTACTTGTGTGACCATCATAATTTACACAGATACCTCTAATGTGGCGGTAAGAGAGTTACTGGCATAAGAAAAGGAGGAATTGGAACATGTAGTTGCATATACCAGTCAGGCACTGAGGCTCACATAGAGGCGTTGGTCCACGTTTGGCTGTGAACTGTGGATAATTTTTTGGGCAGTTTCTGAATTTTGACATTATATTGGACTTGGGAAAACTTGGGGGTTGGTGGCAGGATTGGCACTCCAGCCACAATAAAAAAAAAAAAACTCACACTGTTCCAGTGTGGTGCTGAGGTGTCATCCGCTGAACTCAGGTCCCAATCTAGGTGGTTTGTTGTCGTTTGGTGGGTGCAGCAACACGATGTCAGCGCATGCTCTCTCTTTCTCTCTCTCTCTGTATCATTCACCATCATTACAGACCACCCTTTCCTATTGGGCCTCTGACAACTAGCCATTAATACTGACCCTAATGGTAGATCAAAGGTGTGGATTTTAGAGCTAAATTATCTCATTTGGGTAACTGAAAACAAAGGTGGGCAACATCATACTAATTCCGATGACTTCTCCCAGATGTCCGAAATGCTCTTTTCTGATGACACCAAAGTGCCATAGCAGACATAGTAGGAAGTAGCCTGCTTAGTGATAGACCCGAGTGTTACTCAGGCTGCAAAAACCGTGCTAAAAGTGTTAGCCCTGAGTATCACTCAGGCAACTGTACAGCTGCATCTTACGTAAGCGTTAGAACTGAGAATCACTCGGGCTGTAAAAATGCTGTCAGTGCTGCCATTCTTTGGAGAAATTATGTCTGAGTGTAGTTTTTCACTAACTATGAAATATCTGCACTTTACCAACAATGAAGACTTTGATTAGAATACCCATCCAGCACCCAAAATTAAGAAAATTTGGGAGATATGCTAAGTGATTGTAGTAAAATCTCAAATTGTTTACATTCCGGACTGCAATGTCATCATTGGTGAAAGTCTCATAGCTTATAAGGGCAGACAGTCATGGATACGGTTCATCTCCTAAAAAAGAGCAATATTTGGCACAATCTTTATGAGCTTTGTGCATCTAAAGCAGGATTCATTTGGAATTTGGTTATGTACACAGGGAAAGGGACAATGTTTGATCCGAAATACAATCATTATGGCATTGCTACATCATCTGTGTCGACTTTCATAGATGTTCTGCTGGATCAAGTTTACTGTGTAACCATGGACAATTTTTATACTTCGGCAGAGCTATTTGACATATTGCTGCAAAGAAAGACTGGTACATATGAAACAGTGCATCCTAACTGTTGTGGAATGCCTAAAGACTTCCACAGAGCTAAATTACAGCAAGGTCTCCTAGTAGCTTGGCAAAAGGGTAAAGTGCTTGCACAGAAATGGAATGACAAGAAAGATATTTGCCTTCTTAGCTCTGTACATAATGCATCTACAGTCACTGTACAAGCAAAAGGCAACAAGCAGGTTACAAAGCCTTGTGCTGTGGTCGACTACAATAGTGGTGTAAATTGTGTGGATCAAGAATTGACTTTCTCTCCCGTTATGCAGGGGTAACAAAACAAAATACTGCAAAAAGATATTTTGTCATTAGGTGGAACAGTGCATTTGGAGTCCATTTGTCTTATACACAAAAAAGCTGGCAAAATTGTATCTCATGCAAACTTTAAATGTCAGTTTGTAGAACAAATCATTGCCACACATCCACTGTCCACACTACCACTAAAGAGACACGGTCAACCCAGAACATGGCGGATCAATCCAGAGCATCTTATTGGTAGACATCTTATAGTTTATATACCTCCAATAGAAAAAAAAAACAGAATCCAACTTGTACCTGTGCAGTGTGCTGTTCAAAAACTGATAAATCTGGAAAGAAAATCCAAAATGAAACATGCTATTATTGTCCCAACTGTAACATTGGATTGTGTCTTTCACTTGCTTTAAGGTTTACCACACAAGAACTAATTTTGAGATTAAATACTGTTTTGCCATCATTAGTATTATTATTATTACTGTTATTATTTTTGTTATTATTGTTAATTTCATATTAGTATTTTTATTCATCATTACTACTATTATTTGTATCATTATTATACTTTTGAGATTAGTAAAACTGTAATTTTTCATGCCAAAAAAAATGCAACGCTTTTTACATGTTTTTTTGAAATAAAATGCAACACTGTGTACTGAATGCTCTACATCATACATGGTTTACAAAGGAGTAATGGTTGAGACTGCTAACAGTGACCCCAAGAGTCTGCTTCCTACATTTATGCTGTGCCCTGAGGCCTCTAATATTAAGCCCTTGACACAGGCTGACCCAGATATTAAAACCATGTTAAACTGGGTGGGAGTTACTAGAAGTCCTCTACATGAAAGACTGAAAGGAGCCTCTCAGTGTTTGAGGGAAATTTGGACTGAGTTTAACCATCGTGCCAATCGTTGAGCATTTGTTGCGTAGCACATTCTCTTCTTCTCTCACTGGAAACGACTCACTCAAATTGTTGTTCCTTCTTCTCTCGTAGTAGACGTGCTGTTACAGTTACATGGTTGTTTCCTGCCACAACAAAAGGTTGTCGGCATGTGCTGGTAGTAGAAGACTATTTTAGCAAGCTTGTCAATTTGTATGGTTTACCTAACCAAACTGCACAGACAGTCGCAGTGTCTGTTTGAAGACTATGTCCTGGGGCATGGCTGCCAGAGTCTTTACACTGTGACCAGGGCCATCAGTTTGAAGCAGAAGTGAATCAGAGCTTCTGCCATCTGCTTGGAATCAGAACGACCCACACCACCCCTTATCATCCAAAGTCAAATGGAATGGTGGAGCTCTTAAATAGGACCTTAACTGATCAGTTAGCTAAAACTACTGGACTAGAGAGGTGAGTGGGATGATTATTTAAAGCATGTGGCCTTTGCCTACAATAAATAATCGCATGCCAGTACGTGCTTCAATCCATTCTTTCTCACTCATGAACATGAGGCAGAGGTATTCCTACTGACATGTTGATATCTGCTTCAATTGTACAGTCTCCTGAGTTGGATCTGCCTACTGTCATGCCCAAAAGAGGAGAATGGAAGCTCAGGAGCAACAGAAACTCTACCATGATGAAGAGGTTCATCACCAGCCTTATAGGGTAGGCACCAGGGTGTGGCTCAGTAACCCTGTGGAGAGCCACATGAAATGGGCACCCCATTGTAAAGGACCTTATCGGGTCATGCAGGTGATGGACTCAGGTGGATAACCAGGATTACTTTATTGTGTTGCCAGTCCAGTGGATCCTGATGAAAGGGAGCAGGTGGTGCATTACGATAGGTTAAAACCTTAAACATTACCAGTGTCTCAAACATTTTGACAACGGGCACTAACCAACCTTACTTTATGTCAGGCAGCATCTCCAGGAATCTTGTCAGGTGATGAAGAAGGTGTGTTGCATCAGGCAGAGCAAATTGAAACTCACTTAGGAATTGTGCTGGTCAGAGAGAGTTGGCTGTGCTTGTACAAACTAGGAGTAGAACTAGGATTATGAAGCCTCCTGTCTATCTTTTTTTTTAACATAATTTTTTTAACTGTACTGAGAAAAAAGTGGTTCTGCCAAATAGGTATTAGCATCACCCTGTTTTATTTCATTTACAAATATTAATTTGTTGCTAAACGTGAACATATATTCTTGAATGGGAGATATATATGTAACCGGGCCACCTACAATCTACTTTTCTTTTCTAAGTTTACCTTATTAGGCTGCCTATTGAGAGTATTTTGTCCCCTCGGTTATGCCATAGAGAAGACAATGTGATCTGTTTTTTTTCTGGTATACACATAACAGAGTTTGGTAGGTGTAAATGAACTGCCAATAAACTCAGAGTACTCTCCATAACAGTTTGCTTCATTACTTTATTAATAACCAATTCTAAGCCGACACACAGAAGCTTAGTTACAGTAATATGAACCCAACTGTCCTCCAAAATGGCATGCATTCACACATCGATACATTTTGCTTCAGTTATTTGTGTCACCAACAACAAAAAACTTCATATTTGTGAGATGACATATGGTATTAAAACTGACAAAATGAAGGTGATAGTAGCTAATGTATATGTTGTATTTTGTCCAGGAGAATGGTAGACAGTTTGTCAGCTGTACATGATTGAATCAAGAAAGCAAAAAAAGCCAAATAGGTGGCCTACGAGAAAGGAGCAATCAATGGTGGGACTGTAACTTTTGTCACAGCTGTAGCTCTCCTCCATTATTTTGCTATGCTGATGATGCTGGCTGCTGATGGTAGAGCTCAGCCCATGCATATAGGCAAAAACTACATGAATTCCGATCTGACCAATCTCATTCATGTCGCATGGCTACAAATCGGATATGTATCTTATCTAGGACCACATATGAGAGGCCTTGAGGGCTGATTCTGGCAGCTGGTGAAATCGCTCATAAAAGCCATTAGCTTGGGGGTGATAGGCAGTGGTATGGTGCAGTGTTGTCCCAAGGTCCTCTGCCCTTGCAGCCCATAGCTGTGAAGTGAACTGTGCACCTTGACCGGAATTGATGTGGGAGCGCGTGCCAAACCTAGCAAATCAAGTGCTGATAAAAGCCCTGGCTACTTCTGCTGCAGTCATGAACATCAAAACAACAGCTTCAGGCCCTGTCAACAACAGTGAGTAGGTGTGTAAAACCATGAGATGGAGGAAGGGGCCTACCAGGTGTTTGTGAACATGGTCGAAAATGGTGAGCAGGCACCAGGAAAAGGGTCAGTGGGGCTTTAACATGGCAGTGTTTTTTACCCTTCTGGCATGCTATACAAGTTGCTGCCTATTCATGAATGTCATTTTTGAGGCTCCACCAAAACATTTGCTCACCACCAAACGTTGTGATGCCTGTCACCCTGGATGCTAGGGACATTTGGGCGAGGGTAACCTGTGCTGGTGTCACAAAGGAGCTTGGTAGCACTGCTGGCCAACTGCAACTCTGACACCTGCAGGCCGGTTTCTGCCAAGTGAAGAGCCTGGACCTCTGGGTCCTTAGCTTGGTCAGCAGCTAACTGGGAGTAGTCGGTTTCAATGTGTATGGTGGCAAGTGCAGGTGGGGAGAGACAGTCAGCCACCACATTGTTTTTACCATCAACGCATCAGATGTCTGTTGTGAACTCTGATATGTAGGCCTGGTGCTGTTGTTGCCGGGTAGACTAGGGCTTAGTGACTTTGGACATTGCAAGGACTAGCGGTCTGTGGTTGACAAATGTAGTAAAATGGCTGGCCTTCAAGCAAAAGGCAAAAATGTTGAATGGCCAGATACAAACTCAGTAGTTCCTGGTCAAAGGTGTTGCACTTGCATTTGTTGGGTCATAAACGTCTGTTGAAAAATGACAATGGCTGGCAAGCACCATCAGCCCATTGTTCAAACCACCACCACCACTGCTGGTCTGAAGTGTCAGTTGTAAGAGCAAGTGGAGCATCGGACAATGGGCGTGTGAGCATGGGAGCTTCAGTTAAAGCATGTTTGGTGTTCGTGAATGCCTCTTCCAGTTCTTTGGACCACATGACAGAGGACTTTTCAGAATGTCCCTGTAGTGCCTCATATAAAGGTTGCATATTGAGGGCTGCCCAAGGAATAAAGTGATAGTAGAAAGAGACCATGTCTAGGAATGCTTGGAGGGCACATACAGTGTGGGGTTGTGGAAAACTTATGACTGCAGAGACTTTGGAAGGCAATAGAATAACATCATTCTTCAAAATGTGATGACCCAGGAAGTCTATAACAGGCACTCCAAACAGGTACTTGGCAGCATTGATAATAAACCCATACAGACTAATGCATTTGAACAAGACTCAAAGATGAGTGAGGTGGTTCAACCTTGGAGGAGCTGGCAACTAAGATGTCATCTGGGTAGACAAAAAGGAATTAAAAATCACTGAGGACAGAGTCCATCAATCTCTGGAATGTTTGCATAGCATTTTTAAGGCTAAATGGTGTATGCAGGATTTCAAACAATCTGAAGAGGGTGTTGACTGCTGTTTTGATGACGTATGGTGGGTGTACAGGTACTTGTTGGTAACCACGGACAAAGTTAACCTTTGAAAGTATGTGTTTCCCGGAAAACCATGTCGAAAGATCCTGTATGTGAAGAACTGGGTAGTGGTCTGGGACTCTGCAAGCGTTCAAGCGACAGTAATCCCCACATGGCCAGAAACCACTACCTGCTTTAGGCATCATATGGAAGGCCACTGGCTGTCTGATTTGTGCACAGTTCCCATCTGTTCCATGTCAGCAAACTCAGCCTTCGCAATAGCCAGCTTGCCAGGGGTCAGCTGATGAGCATGGGCATGTGCTGGTAGGCCAGTAGTAGAAATGTAGTGTTCCACATCATGCTTTGCTTCTGTTGTGAAAAAAGTGACTTTGTATAGCTGGATGAATTCACTGAGAAGGCAGGGAAAGTCACAAGTTGCAGTCATCATGTTGTACAAGGTAGAGGTAGTGACACTGCTGAAAAGTGGTAAAGTCCTTTGCTTCCACGAGGTGATGTTTCTTAACATCAACCAGCAACCATTTTGTACACGGGAATTTTTTGCCCAGCAGAGGCCGGGCCACCTTAGCCAAGACAAAACTCCAATTAAAATATCTACCACTGAAAGATAAGGTGGCGTGCTGCGTTCTACAGGTAGTGACTTTAGTGCCATTAGCTGCCTCCAGAAGGGGCCTGTCTCTCCCTGAAGCCACATCAATAGGCAATGCAAGTAGCACGTTCATTTCTGCACCAGTATCACAAAGAAAATGGTGGCTGGACTGGGGTATCGAAGAGTTGGCCTACAGGGTTTGATGAGATAGTGTTTACAGATCTTGGTGGGCTAAACTTATATGGTGGACGGCCTTCACTTTCGTACCAAATCGGGTGTGGTGAAAACACAGGTCAGTTGTCGGGATCAAGGCAGGAGGATGAAGAGCAGCATGAGCCACAGGCTTGCTAAAAGGACTGATGTGGATTGTTGAAGAAAGACAGCCTTGCAAAGCAGATTGTAGATTGTCGGCCATTTTCACATTGTTCACTAGTTCCAGCAGCTGTTGCAGAAAAAGTTCTCTAGATATGAAACTGGGCTTAAAGCTGCCTAGCAAAGCCAGCATCTGGGGCCTCGTGTATAAACGGTGCGTACGCACAGAAATGTTGCATAAGAACATTTCCACGTTCAAATCGCGATGTATTAAACCTAAACTTGGCATAAAGCCACGCACATTTCCACGGTATCTCATACCCTGTCCTACTTAAGTTCTCCGCTCGGTTTTGCAGACTGGCGGCACCCAGCGTCAAAGCAGTGCTACTGTTCCTGTGTGGTTACCCTTTCTTTTTCAGATCCACATTACTTACGCGACTTTATAAATACACTGAAATTAACCGCATATTGTTTATTAGTTTAATGCATCTGATTGTAATTAACCTGTAACAATATAATGGTCCACAGAATGCTCAAACTATTCCAAATACCATAACTGCTTTAGCGTTGCTACTCTCACTGCACCTTCTTTTTCTTCTTAAAGCTGCTCCCTTTAGGGGTTGCCACAGCAGATCATCTTTGTCCATAATACTCTCACTGCACCACTTGGAGCAGCTGATCGGAAAGAGAATTATCGGTATACAGCATCAAACACATGCTGCCTCAGCCATGCTTTCTATTTGAACTGCTTCTCACACGGCAAACACTTCAAAACCTTTCCTGTATGGACCTCGTGGTTCAGAAAGAGTTTCATTTCAAGAGCTCTAAACGCAATCAATTACTCTATCAAGTGCTCCTTGTAGAACTGTTTGTACTTATTTGTACAATCACCTCACTGTAAACTTGCACTACAGTTATAATATTGCACAACCTGAACCACTTTATAAAGCGCGTATTTACATATGATGACGATATCATTTTTAAGATGAAATCCAGCAAAATATGTTTATTATATTATACAGATAAAACATTAACTTCATTTAAATAATCCATCCATCCATCCATTATCCAACCCGCTATATCCTAACTACAGGGTCAGGGGGGTCTGCTGGAGCCAATCCCAGCCAACACAGGGCACAAGGTGGGAAACAAACCCCGGGCAGGGCGCCAGCTTACCACAGGGCACACGCACACACACACCCACACACATTAGGGGCAATTTAGGATTAAATAATCTATATTGTTAATAATTAAAGGACACGGTGTCGCTACGCTAGCAAGGATCTGGCGCTCCGTTTACAGATTGTTCCTGCCTCGCACTGTATGCTTCACTGGGACTGGCGTGAAGGATAGAATAATTAAACATGTACTACGAAGATATTTCAGTGTTCCTTAAAAGTTTTGAAGAATCGGCGTTATAAGCTTACAGATGGCTTAACGTCTATTACAGAGCTGATTGTGTGGCGATTGGTTACTTGGACAAATAAAAGGAAGGACAGGAATTGGGGGTTAGTACGTTTGAAAGAGACAGTACTGCTGCAATAAATTATTTAATCGAAGGTCGCGCATAATCACTGCGCCACCGTGTTACGGAATGTTTAATAACATGCTTTAACTCCTATCATCATGAAAATTATATCAAGTATACATCTCAGTATTTTAATTATTCGGAGATCTGTAATATTATGAATGTAATGGATTCTGTGTCCTTTCGGAGGAAGACAAAGCACGGAAGCACATAGTGATTCACACACATAGAGCACATAGAAAATCAAATGCAAAACAAAGCATTTAACGTGCTACTTTAGTTATGATGGGATTTGAGAAACTAGTAAATTAAACGATTTTAAGATGAAGTTTATGATGTTCTACTTTAATGACAAAATAAAGTAAGTGATTGAAGTGTAAATTTCGAGATTAAAGTTGACATTTCGTGCTTTTTTCCCAGTGTGTGCCTATTTTTTTTTCTCGGTACCCTAATAAGCTTTCATAGGAAACTCAGACGGTGGGCTACGACTCAGCTTTTCACGGCGAATTTGATATCTGACAACTTCTTTTTTTATCAACTTTGCGAACTTGAGCTTTCGAGTTTCTCCGACATGCTATGTCACTCGATCAACTTCCTTTTCTTGTTTATACCATTGTTTAAACCAACAAATTGTAGGTTTTTCCTTGCCTCCACTTGGTATTCGCTGAAATTGTTCTATTTTTCCTTGTGGTTTTGCATTTGTCTTTTCACAGAACACTGAGCTTAAGGGCTATTTATATTGATTTACATATTCAAAGAGGCGTAATTCTGGGAGGAGTCGGGGCGGGACAGCAGGCACGTGCACGTGCGTTAATTTCCACACTGGCCGGGATTTATGTAGCAGAAGAACGTGGAAGTTGGTGAACATACAGATTTATGCATCTGGATTTTTTTGTGCGTAAGTACATTTCCGCTTTTGTGCTTACGTCATGTTATAGTGCGAATTCTATGCACGGTGTTATGCATGAGGCCCCTTGTCTGTTAACACAGAGGGTTTCGAATCTCTGAGGCCCCGTAAGGATAGCAGTTGCCATACCCACTCTGACTCTGTGAGACCATATGTTTATAAAAGCTGTGCCTTTAAGGTTATATATTTGTTCATGTCCGGTGCGGATTTTCAGCAGACTTACCACCCTGGAAGCTGTAGAGCCGATGAGAGCTGCAACAATATAGTAGTATCTTGTGTCTTCTTCCGTAATGTTCCATAATTCAAACTGTGCCACTGCTTGGGCAATCCACACTTGGTGTTCCTAAAATGCCATTAATTTTAATACCACGCGTTGGCAGACATGTCTAGCCTAACTCCGGAATTGTTGAAGAGCGTCGGGGTCACCACTGTAGCACTTTACGAGAGAGGAAAACACACCAGGGAACATTTTCTTTATGCAGGCAAAAGAATACTGAACTTTAATGAATATGACTCAAAACTATATACACAACTGTTGCCTATCAACTTATCACCCCTCCTCCTCACACATTACAGTGCATGTAAAGTATGTCTTTACAGCGGTGCAGTACCTCCAGCCCCTACACCGGCAAAAAATTGGTTTGAGTCACTTCAGTCTGGTAACATGAATGTAGCCTGTGTTTGATTCCCTTTTGATTACACATAATGTTATCTTTTAAAAATGATAGGGTATTTTGTAGTGTTAAGATATGGTTAATTATCAGTTATGATAGAAGTTTACATTCAAAACATCAGTAGCAGTTTTTGGAGCTTTTGTATTTAGTGCTTTTTCAGTTATAGCATTGCCAAACGTTGATTTAAGAAGTTTAAGATAAGGAGGTTTCAGGTTGCTCTCCTTGCAGTTATGACAGACGGTCATGATCAAAAAATCGACAGAACATTTAAAATCCTGTTTTAGTTGCAATAGCAAGTTGCTTTGAAAACATTTATAGAACCTTTGGGTACATTTGTGTTTGGTCCTCAGTTCTCTAAACCTTAAGTGTAAACATATATTATTTAAAGGAGATTTATTTCTTTTCTCTAACACTTCAGCCATTGAATGGGAAGCACCTTATTTATTTCAATTTAATTTGATTTTATCAAACCATACAATCACAACTAGTACTGTGTTTCAGAAGCCATGAAACGTTAACAGCTGCATTTCATTTGTTTTTGTTATGTCAGCACTTGATAAAGAGGTCTGTATATTTTATATCTTCAGAGGAAGACCTGGCAGTCAAGCAGAGTGGCCTAACAGTGAGTTAGTTGAATGTTTCATCTCAGGATTGATGATGATAGAGTGCATTTAAAGGTTTCCTTAATTAAACCAGACAATTCACTTTCTGTAACCATTCATTGGAATGTGACATTTCAGTAGGCAAATCCTCATTAGAAAAGAGGTGTTCTCAAGACTCCCCCAGAAGGTCCTAAATGGCCCTGGGAACATTGCAAACTAACATCCCTGCAGCCAGCAGGGCCTGTATCCTGAGCCAACATTTTACATGGCACCTCCCATTGTATTCATTTTAATAAAAACAGTATTTTATTAGAGCTCAAATGGAGCAAGCCTGCTGCGGAGTAAAAACACTCGGACAGTCAAAAGCTCAGTTAGATTTTTAAAATGGGCAGAGTTCTCTTTTGGCTCAACTTGTTGAGATATTCAGCACAATCCAAGGTTGCTTCTGGTTTGAGGTGCTGTAGGAAATCTTGAGTTGGCTTCCCAGTGCTTACTGACATCCTACATTTTATAAACAGATCCTTAGATAATATTCTCTGCAGTGTCCCTAGGAGATTTATGGGGCATTATTAGAAGGATAATAAAGGCTGCACAAAAACATCCAAAGTTACATTTTAGAAATCTAATATTCTAAGCTTCCCAAGTCTATTTGAAGCCTTCTGGGTGATGTAATAACCTCATTCTTCTCCCAATCAAATTTAGAGTCAATAATTATCTATTTCACTTGAGTGCTTATCTAAGCTCTGCTGATGGAAATGGCATTCTTTAATTTCTGAATGACATTTTTGTATTTTACAATAAAATTGTAATTGCTTATTATAAAATGTGCATATGCTCACAATAAAAGTGGGATTATGTCATAACTACTAGAGTTTTCATTCAATTAAATGATCCAAAATTGTTAATTTCTGGAAAATAGTTCATTTTAGTGATTAATGAGCAGGTTTACAATGCACTTATGTAACATACATGTTTCCTAAAATCCCTCTTAAACAACCACTTTGCAAATAAGAAAAAACAACTTTAAAGACACTTTGCAATAGCCTTAGGAATGTTTAGAGTTTTTATCTATCTATCTATCTATCTATCTATCTATCTATCTATCTATCTATCTATCTATCTATCTATCTATCTATCTGAACTTGGCTTCAACAAATCATCATAAGCTGACTGAAAAACTAAACATAGAAAATACTTTCATTATAGTGGTGATATGTTTAGTTCCTAGGTGAAATGTAAAAAGTTATAATTAAACATAACTATCAAAATTTAATGAACAATAAAGAGAAATAAGCACCAAATTAGACACAAATTGTTTTTAAGACAAGCAAAAACTCACTTTTCTAAAGAAGAGCTCAGTGTTTTGTTTTGTTAGATGGCAAAACAGTGTCATTATTTATTAAGGCAGGATTGTCAAACTCATTACCATTGGTGGGCCACTTCGACTGCCATACGTGCGTCAGCGGGCCGCACTGTAATAAATACTATTATACTATTATACAAAGTTACTGTAGCTTTCTTTCCAGTACTGAAAACTTTAAAAAATGTAACACTTAAAGTTTAAAGAAAAGCAATTTATTTCCATACAATCTCCGTACAACAGCGTACAATTAGAGTCTTAGCCTCTTAGCTAGGTCCTTATATTATTATATTATATTCATTGCTTATATAGGAGTCTTACAGTGTAAGATCTATTTCTTTTGTCCCAACACTTGCCATCTCTTGTTAGTAACCAGTTCGTCAATATCAGGCTTGAAATCTTGTGCAGCTGCAACTTTTATGAGGGATGAAAGGTGCTTGACAGTAAGTCTTGAGCGATGTGGGGTTTTGGTAGCTTTCATTAACAAAAACAATTCCTCACAAAGGTAAGTCCTTTCGAACATAGACAGTACTCTCTATGCCAACTTACGGATCTGCACATACGAGGGGGGCAGGTAAGCATACAAGTCTGGCACACCAACTTCGTTGTATTTTGCCTTCAGAATAGAATTAGACTGCAGTTCAATCAAACCATTTGGATATTCTCAGGCACATTCTCAACGTTGTAAGAGTATGGTGACGTAAACAGGGCAAAGTCCTGTTCATGTGAACTGAAATCATGAAAACGCTCACTGAATTCATTGCTCAGTAATTCAAATTGGAAAACAAATCCTCCAAAAATCAAATTTGACTTTACTAAGTTTACTTCAAAGTTGATATTGTAAAATAAGCTGATATGCAAAAAGCCTCCTGACCTACACTAATTTTACAAACTCAAAATCACAAAAATTTGTTAATAAACAACTCGCCAACTTCTCGTGTCCACTTCAGATCTTCAGCTGTAGTCTGCACTAACTGTTTGTTACAATACTAGCACAAAATTACATAAAACTAGAGCAAAAAAATGTGAAAATATGCGAGCTATTAGTACTTGTGATGGTCAGTTCTGTCCAGTGGCCAGTCTCAGCAGTTCAGCCAGTAGTGTAGGCTGCCAGGGGAAGCGCTAGGCTTGTGGCAGCCCTTGGCAGAGAAAGAATTGGTGGCCCCTTTGCCCACCAATGTCAATATGGTAATCTTATGCACGGCGGATGGCCACGTCCGTGGCGGACACTGCATAGCCACCTCGTGCTCATGACATGCTTCTTTATGCGCGTGTCCGTAACTTGAAAACCAAGTGGCGGCCCATGATATTCTCATTACGGGAGAACGTTATAATACTACATATAGCTTACTGCTCCGACTCGAGTGACATTAGTAAATACAGCATACTAATTAACAAGAAACACAATGTTTTTCGGCCACATTGCCATCAGCTGTGTCGTTATTTTCTCTTTCTGTTTTATATTCAATACTGTATATATTGGCGTGGCGGCACTGTGCAGGTGCACAGTTTGCACATGCTTATGGCCGACCCTGCTGCCAGGCTGCTGCTGCCTGTCACTTCAGTTGCAATGTCGCGGCTCATTAACTTTGGTCAAGGCTCGTGGCTATACTAGCAGATGACGTTTCCGGTACCGTAATGCCATGGGAAAACATGCTTTTGTCAGAAGGCAGAAGTAAAAAAAGTCAATAAGTAACGGCAAAGATGCATAATTATTCAATCACAAACGATAGTAATCATTTTGTACAAGTTTAGTGCTAACTAGGATCTGTCATGTCATGTCCGCATACGGCCTGGGGGCTGTGTGTTTGACATGCCTGTATTAAGGCATGTGGTAGCCTTTCCAACAGTGTAAAAAAAAGAAGGCAGTATGAGACTGTAAAGAGAATAAGTAGCAGCACTTCACAAAATAATGTTACTTACACATAGAACCACCTGGACATCCAAAAAAATTCATAGATTGTTCATGTATACATTTAATTTATATAATTTATTTCATTCTATTATTCCATAATCGAAGATAAGCAAATAAATTTGGCATGTATTAAAAAAATCCTCATTGTCTTGGTGGTGCACATTGAAACATATATGGAATCAATCAAGTAACATGGAATGCAAAGTCTTTTAAATAGAACGTGAGAACAAAGCAAAATCTGTAAAAATAGTAGGGATGGTGACCTGCCTAGCCTCTACACCAGCCTGGTAGGCACCCTTTGTTTTAAGACCGAAGAATTTTGTCATTTGCAAGCTTGAAACAGCCCCCTCTTTTTTCTTCACTGGACAGAAGTTAAAATTTTGGTATCACCCTACAATTTATGAAGACAATAAAAGCTCATTTTCCATATTTCTGTGCCTATACTCAAATCCTATATGCACAAAGGGAGCACCCACTTTCACCCAGTAGTCCTCCACCACCAAACTCACTTATTCTTGTCATCTGACAAACATTGAATTGGCTCATGTGAAGGCATCGTGGGTACTCCCCAGTCACTTTGCCATAAAATCCATAAAAGTACTTAGCGATTGCTGTTTGTTCAATGCAGAACTTGGTTGGAGGATGGAAGTTTGAACAGATATCTGTAACTAACCATTGAATTAATTTAAATATTGCAGAAGTGTTGGATGGCGAGAAACTCAGGTACAAACTTCACCTGTCAGTCTTCTGGGTAGATTTTCTGTATTGCATCCATACTATTTCTACACAAAACTTACCAACCCAGTTCTTGTCCTTCCCTATTCTTTCTTCCTGCTTCTCCCCAAAACTACCTGCAATTCAAAAAATGTCTTCAGCATCACTTTGAGGTACTTTGTTTGTATGAAAATGTTCTATATAAATAAATGTTGTTGTAAAAATAGCTACAACCTTATTAAACAGATTCTTCAAGACATTAAAAGAAAGTAGAAATATGAACCTATACATTTGTACTGAAATTAATAGCAGTTTTAAATACAAACAGCTAGAAATACAAAGAGAACAATGTGTGGGTTTGTTACCAAAAAGGACTAACAATCGTGTGACTGACTTTCAAGAATCAAAGTACAAGAGGACTAAGAGGTCTGAAAAATAAGACTAAAACACTTGCAAAAACATTTTCAAAAAGTATCCACAAACTTGGACAATGTGTTACAATTGGCTCTGGCATGTATTCTGTAGTGCTAAGACACACCGCCTAGCAAATCGATATCACGTTATAGCAATAGATGCTCAAAATGGTGGCATCCATTAAAAAAATTATGAAAAAAAAGAATCTCAAGCATGTTTCTAGCAAAGAATTAGATGAAAGAGAAGATGTTCATCATTATTCATAATGGTTATATTTTTTTTACTTTTGACATGAAAATGCATTGCCTCTCTCTCTTCTTTATCTTTCTTTACATTAGTAACTTTTGTGATGTAAGCTGATATTTCAGATATTTTTTTTATCAATCATCGTTGGCTCCTAGATATTAAAGCTAAGGCTTTTATTGCTTCAACATTTTATGATAAACAGTTACCAAAATTTAGATTACATAATTCCAAGTGCTGTGTTGTTCTTTGCTTTTCAAAACTGCACTCCAAATTTATAAAAAAAAATTCTGTTTATTTTAAAAAGCCTAAGACAAATATAGTATATGAATAAAGAAAATGGCAAATTGCAAAGAACATGAAATTGCACTGAAAATCATCAATAACAATTTTCAATCACATTTCCTTTCTTCCTACCACTGTATGTTGCTTATTAAATTGATTCAAGTCTGCCTACTGCTAATAAATGTAATTTATCAAGTTCTGCTTTGTTGTCTTTTACTCCTGCATTACTCTTTCTTTGGATTTCTGTACTTTATTTGTACTTGACTTTTGCAGTCTCTCTGTTAGTACTGTTTTAATATATTAGCTGTACCTCCATATTCTTTCTTGTTTTTGTAGTGCTGCCTTTTTCATTTGCAAGTTCTTCTTACACTGCTCAGTTGTATTAGCTTAATATGGTATTGTAATCATATTTGGTCTATGAAAATGTACTTTGATGTTGCAGGCTGTTAATGACAGTATATTATACTGTCAGTACTTATTTGTTCTTAAATTTATGTGCTGCTTTAACTTGAGATGAAATATTCAGAATTTGCATTCAGAGAGAATACTTGCCTTAATACAGTAATTATTTATGTTTATGGTCTTATTCATCCATTTTAAAAGTAGTGGAAAACAACACTAATTTGAAACTGGCGACTTTAAATTGGATAGTTTGTTTTACCACATTTATAGGGCATGTCCCTTACCTCCTCAAACGTTGCATAGTACATTTCAGAATGGCCAAGCACAGGAAAACATTGCCGTTGCATTTTCCTAAATACTCTTGTACCTAAAGGTTTATTTATTAAGAAATATTTGTAGAGTAGACATCTGTGCTTCACTGTCCAATGCCACTTGGTCTTAGCTTAATAGATTACATACTTTACAGTTTACTTAAGTTTAGAAGCTTCATATCTCTAGTTTAAATAAATATCTATATATTACGACTGAGCAAATTACTAGCAACACTAGTCTAATATTGGGTAGGTCCTCCTTTTTTCTCTCAAACCAGCTTCAGTTCTTCATGGCATGGATTCCACAAGATGTTGGAACCATTCCTTTGAGATACTGTTCCATGTTGACATGATTGCATCACTTAATTTCTGCATATTTGTCAGCCACACATTAATGCTATGAATCTCCCGTTCTACCACATCTCAAAGGTGTTTTGTTGGATTCAGATCCACTGATGGTAAGGCCACTGGAGAACACTGAACTCATTGGCATGTTCATGAAAGTAGTTTGAGATGACTGTTGCTGTGGAATATGGTACATTATCATAATAGAAGTAACCATTATAAGGTAGACAAATTGTGGCCATGAAGGGATATATATGGTGAGCAGCAATACTCAAATAGGCAGAGGCTTCAAGCGGTGATTGTTTGGTATTAACATGCTCAAAGTGTGTCAAGAAAACCTTCCACACACATTAAACCCCCAAGACCAGCCTTGTGCCAAACTCTGACCCTACTATCTGTGTGCCTCAGTAGAAATTGAGATTCATTGGTTTTTCCCGTCTTCAGCTGTCCGGTTTTCTGAGCCAGTGCTGTCTGCACCCTCAACTTTCTGTACTTGACTGAGAGGAATGAAAACCAACTTGGTCTTCTCTTGTTGTAGCCCATCTACCTCAAAGTTTGACATGCTGTGCATTCTGAGATGCTTTTCTGTTCACCAAGCTCTGCAGAGTGGTTATCTGAGTTACTGAAGCCTTTCTGTCAGCTCAAACCAGTCTGACAATTCTCCTACAACCTCTCCCATCAACAAGGCATATCTGTTGGCAAACCTGCAGCCCACTGAGTGTTTTTTGTGTTTTGAAACCATTCTTAGTAAACTTTAGAGAGTGTTGTATCAAGTATTGTATTGTATTGTATCAGTAGTTATAGAAATACTCAAAGCAGCTCTTCAGGCACCCAACAATCATGACATGGTTGAAATCACTGAAACACCAACATTTTTCCCCATTCTGGGGATTAACTGCTGCTTCTGACTTGTTTCTGCATAATTTTCTTAATTTTTATTCATTGTACTGCTGCCACATGATTGGCTAATTAAATAAGTGCTTGGATAAGAAGTTGTACAGGTGTTCCTAATTACGTCCCTAAACTCAGATGGTCCCGAACTCCAGAGAAAGTAAAAGCACTAAGGATGGTTGTGCAAGCTCACTGAAGATGGTGACTTGTAAAGACATTTACCAACACAAGAGTGACAATAATCACATTTTTAGTGACACTTTAACACCAATTGCATTCATCTCAGTAGCTGTGTTGTTGCCTTGCTTCTACAGGTGCCTAAGGTGTATGCTGCTATAATATCTGACGTGTTTAGGAGTCAACAGTACTTGAAGCGCCTATTCTTTTACTTCTTCAATATATGGTGTCACTCACATGTGCATGGGAGACAGCATACGGGCTTGACTAAGTGTGACTACATGTGATTACTTGCTGAATCAGGGGTTGGCACTGTGCTCTAATCCTTTCTCTAATTCTCCCTCTGAAGCCCAGTGACTGACGACCCTACCATCAATAACATTATGTCCGGTTTCCTTTCTTCTGGTCCCCCATTATATAAAACAGCACTTGATTTCTGTCCCTCAGTTCTGCTCTAAACTCATGTCTGTAATGATGTGATTTATTTCTTTGCCTAATCTGCAAGTATACCGGGTTAACAAGGTGGTACCCCCAAACCTTTTTCTGTGTTTTGTCTTCATTATTTACAAAGGTTATGCTGTTAACTGATCATGTTAACTTGATATAACATTATTTTTTATTCTTTTATTGTGTAGGACAGTAAAATTTAGATAAATATCCACATGTGGGCAGATTATCCCTCATGTTAGATAATTTACCTTAGGCAAATAGGAACATTCTACCTTTTGGGTTTACTGGTATCCCATGCTTATGAAAAGCCATTGATGAATGGAAATTCTATGTGCTTTGAGGCAGCAGACATTTTATACAGTGATGCTTATACCAGTAATGCTTATCAATCTATAAATTCCTGAAAATATTGAAAGATGCAACACATTTTATTTATTTATTTATTTGTTTAATTTAATTTAATTTATTTATTTATTTATTTTGGAGAAGCCGGGTTCAGTTCAGTTATCACAGTAGGTGGATTTAAGAGGAGGTTGTGATCCCCTCAAAAAAATTCACCTAATAAATGGGTGTGATTTTTTAGATCAAACTCAAAATAATGATTTTTACCTCTTGCAGGATTTCTGATTGCCCATGACATTGATAATTGTTTCCAATATGTCAATTTTTTTATGTTTTTTCTAGTAAATAGATAAATAACACTTCATATGTCCCCAGGGGAAATTTGGCTTTTTACGAAAGTGTGATACATAAATTAATATTATTTTATTATTATTATTTATTATGTAACAAACAATACCTCTCTCAAATACACACTAGAATGACTAAATAGAAAGAAACCTAAAAATAAATAAAATCTTCTGAATTAGCTAAAGATAAAAAAGCAGTCACAGTCACAATGAGGTATTATGCAGGTGTATTTCTGTTGGTACAAAGGAGCCCCGGTAAAGTTTCTTGACACACTTGTGCTGAATAATTTGTTGGCTGAAAGTACTCAGTGTAATTGTGTCAGAGAAAGGTTCATAATGGCACTCAGTTTTGTTTTCATTTCTTTGCTATGACCTCTAATGGGTTGAAAATGAATCCCATAACTAAGCCTGACTTTTTAATTAGCTTGTTGGTTAGTATTGCTTACTGTTTTGCAAGTTTTATTCTTTAGTGTTTTTTTTCTTTTACTGGTGCCCTAAAGACATCCTTAAAATATTTTACAAGCAGAAGAAATTGTCTTCCTCTTTTTTTTTGTTACTTGTATCAGTGAGCATTAAATGTCACATTTCTTACACACTTTGTCAACTGTAGTCAGGCATAATGTGTTGTTTTCTTTCTAAAGCTATATTTGAACCAAAATAAGCAACAATTTCTTCTTTATAATTCATTTTATCTCACCATTGCACATTTTAACAACTCTCTTGAGTTATGTATTTCAGTGTTGTGTTTATCATAAACTGGGGTAAAAGTTGGGGTATGCTGTAAATGAGGTGGGCACACTGAAAACAGTCTACCTACTTCTAGGCCTGTTCATCTGTATGCCCTTCTCTGGGATATTTTTTCTTTATCTCCACAGTAATAGCAGAAAAAAAGTACATAATGCCTGATATACTGTATAGGATATATATAAACTGCAGAGAGGCTGAAAACATAAATGGCTTATCTTATTGTATCTTATCTTATCTTGCTTTGTCTTCTCTTGTCTTATCTTTCCTCAATATAGCTTGCATGCCCACTGAATGGGAGAGTGGGTACGATTGAGGAGGAGTCTGCCCTAGTGATCTGAGAGACGACCACGTGTGCGAGAAGGAAGATGGGGAGACAGCCAACCCCGAGTGGTCCAGCAGACGCCGGCAGAGGCAGTTAAGATAGGGGTCGGTAGAGAGTGGACCGCAGTGTCTGAAGTCTCATTGGCTGAGCAAACCTTGGGGGAGCTGAAGAGGCTGGGCTGGGAAGGAGCTGTGTCTGGCTGGTGTAGCCCCAGTGATTACTGCAGATTTTAATTCTTGTGTTTTAGCCTTGTTTTAACCTTTTGGGATTTTTACCTTTATAGTGGATTATTTGTTTAATGATCATTTGCCTGGTGCTCCGGTTTCCTCCCACAGTCCAAAGACATGCAGGTTAGGTGGTGTCGTTAGGATACTACGGGATGGATAATGGATGGATGGATGAATGGATCATTTGACTGCACTGCACTATTTATTTTATTTATTTATTTGTTTTTGGTTTGTTTTTTTAATAAATACAGTTTAGCACTTTTTGCACCATCACCTTGCTTCGTTGTTTCTTCACTGTCCAGCTCATCTGGTGACATTACTGACAGTGTCGGGTTGAAGAGCACCCAAACTAGAAACAGGAGCCTGGAGCAGAACCCACATCGTCACATACTCGGTGAAATAAGGGAACAGCAAAAAGTTTGAGGATGTCTGGGGGAGAAGAGAGACAAGGCAGTGAGACAAAAGGACAGCTGCTGTACAGGCTTTTAAACGTTCGAAGTGCTGCACAAGATGCAGATCACACGGCACGGCAGCAAGCCAGCAGCTGATGGAGCAAAGAGGAGGTAAAAAAAAAACGTATTAGTTTCCCATTGTATCACCGTTTAAGAGGGGTTTCTGAGGAGCGACCGTGTCTTCTTGGAGTGCATTCAGCCCCCCTCTTCACAATGGCGCATAACGCAGTATGGGGGGGAATGGGGGGGTTGGTGAGTGAAGCAAGCAGGGGGTGAAGCCCCCTAGTAGTTAAAAAGGAAAAGAGAATATCATTAGCAGAATTTTTGGTAAGTAGGGGAGGGATTTGGGGGAAAAAGGGATGTAATATTAAATTGTTTTGCTTATTCCATCACTTAAATCCTCACCCAAATATGGATATTTAGATCTCACCTTCAAATTACACTTAAAAGTCTATCCAAAAAATGTTTATAAGGGATAGACTCCATGAAAGAAAGTTGATCATAGTATGCACTCTGTGAAAAAAAATACAAACCAAGCTGCTCTTCTTATTTCAAAGCATCCCCATATACATTAACACATCCATCCATCCATTATCCAACCTGCTATATCCTAACTACATGGTCACAGGGGTTTGCTTTAGCCAATCCCAGCTAACACAGGCCGCAAGGTAGGAAACAAACCCCGGGCAGGGCTCCAGCCCACCGCAGACATTAACACATAATTTTTTAAAGAAATTAGACTCAATCATAACTTCTTTTACTTGGAATTCAAAACATCCACACATCCAAAGGGCGACTCTACAATGACCTAAAGCAGAAGGCGGCATGGCACTACCCAACTTTCAATTTTATTACTGGGTAGCAAATATACAAGCTATAAAGACCTGGACATCGACAAACATTGATGAATATCCACAAACATGCTCTGCACGTTAGAAATAACATTTTGCAGTACTTCTTTATATTACCTGCTCTCTCCCCCAGTTAATACAAACTACCTTCATTACACTAAAAATCAAATTACTCTTCATTGTCTCAATATATGGAACCAATGTAGGAAGCACTTTAAGACAGAAAAGCTTTTATATGTTGCACCTCTACATAACAACGACCTTTTTCCACCCTCTCAAACATATACACTATTCAACATCTTGAAAATATCCGGGATTAAAACACTTAAAGACTTGTATGCAGATGATGTCTTACATCCTACGAACAATTATGCTTCAAATACAACTTCTTATCAACATAATTCCTCCACTACTTTCAAGCTAGAAACTTTGCTAAACAGAAGCTGCCCAATTTTCTTCACCTTTCACCTTGTTCTATTATAGAAGAATTATTAATCAGTCTTGAAGACTCAGAATATCATCTCTACAATTTATACAAATATTTTAAATTCTCTTCCTTTCAAAGACTCCAGAATACATTGGGGAAAGGATCTGTCACCCTATATTTCAGAAAAGGCAGCTATACACAGAACACACTCAAGCTCCATTCGTGCAAAGCATTTCTTTAATTTTTTATTGAGCACATTTATCTCATTTAAGATTGTACAAAATTTTTCCATTTGCGTGTGCTCCGAATTAACATTTTAGAGAAAAATCTTTGCAGCCTTCAGCTTAGGTGTCACAATCTCTCCTAACCCACTAACAGTTGTGTTTGGTGTACTCCCAGTCAGCCTTAAAGCAAAAAAGGACAAACAAACAAACTGTAATTTCCTATACTACACTACTAGGATATAGACTTATCTTCAGAGGTGGGTAAAGTAGCCAAAATTTGTACTCAAGTAAGAGTAGCATTACTTCAAAATAATATTACTCAAGTAGAAGTGAAAAGTAGTCATCCAAAAAATTACTCAAGTAGAGCAAAAAAGTATTTGGTGAAAAGACTACTCAAGTACCGAGTAACTGTTTGACCAAAATTATTTATTGTTTAGAAATGTTGTAATAAGACGGACAAAAATATAAAATAATGTGCAAATCCTGCTATTTCCAAATAATAAAATAAAAAATGAGTAAAAATAAATAACATCCTTACAAAATAAAGATGCACAAATAACACAAATTTTCAAATCTCAGTTTTTCACAACAAAGCTTTTGAAGCCAATACCTACAGTAGGTAACATGTACAGTATGTTTGAACAATGCAAACTACTTACAGTGACAAGATATACTATACACTGAGAGTGTAATACTGCATATTCACTTGTCCTCCAAATAGCAAGCGAGTGTTTTGCAAGACGAGCTAAAATTTTAAATAACTTTTGACTTGATAAACGAGTGAAGTCTTGCAATACAAGTAGTCCGTATCCGCTCTGCCTGCCAAGCGTCACATGATCACAACTGAGCTGATGGTTCTTCTCTCTCTAGCTGCGGGATTGTGGGCAATCGTCAGTCGGCGTGCCTCACTCATATACTCAAAATCCGTACGAACGTATACTGTTTACTACAGCATTGTGACCACGTGTGTGTGCTGTGACGTGTGAGTCTCCATCTTGCACCCCAAAACATGAAGCTGAGTCTCAATACTTTAGCGACATCATCTTTATTCAGCTTGAAACAGGAACAGCATGGTTATTTATTGTAGTGGGATCTGCCACTCTCCATACACAGACACAGCAGTCAGGCAGGGTCATGCCTAGGTTAGTGGCCAAGTAGTACTGTGCCCTTCGCATTTATAATGTTCCTTGTTCCTTGTATCACCCAACAATGGCAGGTGCTTATAGCATGACCGTGATCTATTCGGATTTACTTTTACGGCCAACTGCTACAGTGCTGGCTGCCTGCAGTTGCTTCGGGACACTCTTCCGTGTGTCATCCCATTGGGTGAAATCCCATAAGAGTTTAGAAATTCACTCACACAAGCCATGATTCTTTTCAAAGGTAAAGTGCAGGTTAATTTGTTTGATGTATTTTTACTTTATATTTGGTATTAATCATTTTTATATGAATAGTTTTGGGTTGTGAAACGAATCATCTGAGTTTCCATTATTTCTTATGGGGAAATTCACTTTGATATACGAGTGCTTTGGATTGCAAGCACGTTTCCGGAACGAATTATGCTCACAAACCGAGGTTCCAGTTGTATTCTTTCTTTCCCTGTCCGCTGTCTGTGAGGAGTTTGTGCCGCTATGCCGCCACAGTTTGTGTGTGGTCATGTGACTGCATGGCTACGTCTGATTTGTGAAACGGAGCCATGGGATTATTGTTGCTACGTCTAATTGGTGAAACGGAGTCTTGTGATTATTTATGCTACGTCTGATTGGTGAAACGGGGTCTTGTGATTATTATTGCTATGTCTGAATGGTGAAACAGTCATACAGTAGATCCTCTGGTGGCTTCTCTCTGGCAAAAATACAGTATAGCGTATCTAATGGAAAAAAAGTAACGATTAGAGTGTTGCCCAATGTAGCGGAGTAAGAGTAGCATTTCTTCTACACAAATGTACTCAAGTAAAAGTAAAAAGTATGGTGCAGTAAAACTACTCTTAGAAATACAATATTTTAAAAAAGTTACTCAAGTAAATGTAACTCGTTACTACCCACCTCTGCTTATCTTGCTTATCTTGAAGAATCCCATTCCATCATTCTTAAGTCAGTGGGTAACCGATGTTCTATACAACTTGAAATTGGAAAAAATCTAATTCTCACTCAGAGGATGACAGGATCTAATCAATAACATTTTAGAATAAGGAAAAATACACCTTTCTTTTCTTGCTCTTTTTATAGAGTAGCTTCAGTTTTTGGCTCATCTCTCTTCTCTTAGGTGGGGGATTGAATTTTACTTTAATTTGTTAAATTTGACTTGACTGTATGGAATATTATCTGTTGTGGACGCTGGCCCGGACACAGACAGACGGACATCATTTTTAGACCCAACACATGTTTATTAACACTATTTACAAACTGTGCTCACAAACCCCAGTGCCTCCAGCACCGATTCCCCCAACTGTCCAGGCCTCACAAGTCCAATGCCTTTTCCTGGCCGCCTCCTGTCCTCTCTCTCAGCTCCGTCCTCTTCCACCCGACTCTCGCTGCTGACTGGAGGGAGACGGCCCCTTAAATGGGAACCCGGATGGGCTCCAGCTGCTCCCCGGCAATCAGTCCTAGCCACACCCCAGTGTGGCGGAAGTGCCGGCTGTGCACCCGGAAGCCGTCCAGGTGTCCCCTGTCGTCTTCCCCCCAGCACTTCCTGGTGTGGCAGAAGTGCTGGGCTCCAGGGATATGCAGGCATTGGGGCGCCGCCTGGCGGTGGCCACAGGTCCCTACAGGGCTGGGCTTCCAAGCCCTTTACCCGAGGCCCCCTACATAACCAGGACGGACACCCCCTCACGGTCTGGAGGAGGCACAAGCCCTCCTCCGGTCCTCCTGGGCGTCCCGGCCGGGCTCCAGCCCCGACCGGGTCCCACACGGGATATTCCGGCATCGGGGCGCCGCCTGGCAGTGGCCACGGGTCCCTACAGGGCTGGGCTTCCATGCCCTGTACCCGAGGCCCCCTACATAACCAGGACGGACGCCCCCTCACGGTCTGGAGGAGGCACAAGCCCTCCTCCGGTCCTCCTGGGTGTCCCGGCCGGGCTCCAGCCCCGACCGGGTCCCACACAGGATATTCCGGCATCGGGGCGCCGCCTGGCGGTGGCCACGGGTCCCTACAGGGCTGGGCTTCCATGCCCTGTACCCGAGGCCCCCTACATAACCAGGACAGACGCCCCCTCACGGTCTGGAGGAGGCACAAGCCCTCCTCCGGTCCTCCTGGGCGTCCCAGCCGGGCTCCAGCCCCGACCGGGTCCCACACGGGATATTCCGGCATCGGGGCGACGCCTGGCGGTGGCCATGGGTCCCTACAGGGCTGGGCTTCCATGCCCTGTACCCGAGGCCCCCAACATAACCAGGACGGATGCCCCCTCATGGTCTGGAGGAGGCACAAGCCCTCCTCTGTTCCTGCTGGGCGTCCCGGCCGGGTTCCAGCCCCGGCCGGGGACCACACTGTTTTCAATTAAAATAAATAATAAGAAATAGGAACCTGACTAGTAGCCTAACCCTTTGGAAGAACCTACTTTAAAAACAAATTTTTCTCCTCTGGCCATTTCTGTCATGTGTCATCAATGCTGTGAAGAAAAATTAATAAAGTAACTTGTTTTGATACAATATCTCAGTTGCTTTCTTGTCATTATGCTTTGTGAGTAGAGATGGCAACAAATGCTTACCCTGACAGGTCCTGTGGCTGTGAGCATAGGTGTTGCTTCACTAAAAGCATAAAAAGATGGAGAGAGAAGTAGAGGCCTTAATGATTTCCTCTAATCCAAGATAAGAATAGGTGAAGGGCATCACTGGTCCTCCTTAAGCTACTCCATTGAAATATATTTTGTATCTATGGACTTTGAGATGGTTTACATTTACTTTGCAAGTATTCTTACTTTGAACGTGGATGTCCCAATCCCATACTCACCAAAATTCTTTACATTGCTGCTTGAAGTGGTCTGGCACTTCTCAAGTTTTTGCTTTTGATTACCAGCACTCTTAGATGTATACTGGTAGTGCTTTCTAGCATTACAACTCTCATCTTGGTTATCCATTCCACCGCTTTTACCTCTAGATTCAGACATGATGCTGGTAACTCCAAAAATACCCCTCCTACGCAACTGCCCTTCAATTGTGGCACTTAAATCATGCAATACCCCAGCGCTGGTCTTTGATTGTTTGTGGTGCTTGAATTTCTAATGTTGAAGCCATAGAAATTTTGTGATCAAGTTGTTGCTCTAGACATATGGTATTGCCACTTACTGTATGTACTGTATATACACTTCAAGCACTGCCTTGTATTTACATTCATATCTGTGGACTTCAAAGGGGGACTGCATACAACTGAATAAAAATATGAAAAGAAGTATTTTTCTTCAATGAACCACACAAACAAATGGAAATTGTAAACATCTAGTAATGATAATACAGTATTATATACTCAAATTTCACAGTATTCCTACTGATTAACATTTTCAATTGAAAAGAATACACCTTCCTGTAAAGTTTGTGTCTTACAATGACCTTTAACAAAAACCAAGTCACTAGGAAAATCAGAAACTGATCTAATGTAGGAATGTTTTACTCATCTAGCAGCTCTAGTGACCTAATAATATTATTAGTGTTGTCTTTATCCAAGATGACTTACAACATTTGAGATACAATTGGTTACAATTTTTTGTTTTTCTAAATGGAGCACAGGCAGATGAAGTAATTTAACCATGGTCATACAGTGTCAGAACCAGGATTTGAATAGACAACCTCAGGGTTTAAAGTCTTAGGTCCCAAGCCTTAGAGACAACACCTCATAGGGTAACATTGTGTTTTGAGGTGTGAGCAGTGCTTTTGAGTTTTATGCTACCTCTTTGAAATTTGGCCAAAAAGCTGTATCTTAAGCTTTATCCACATTACAACATGGTCACGGCCGTGACTTTTTAGAAAGAGCTCACAAAATAGTTGACTATTGCATCTGTACTCCAGTTCCAGGAAAAGAGAAACTCCTTCACACCTCTCTATGGTTTCATTCACAAGACTGTTTTTTTTTTTTTTTTGTTTGCCCAGAGAGTTTTGCAGGAGCTCTTTTAGGCAGCTACTAAGTTGTTTGCCTTAGCTTCCACTTCACCACTACTGAACCAATGGTGTCCATTGGGCTATCCAAACACTTGAGTAGTGTTTTCTACTTTGTTTTATGCATTTGTAATATGTGAACTTATTTGAAATGCTTTTTAGTGTTTATTTTCCCCTTAACTGTTTGTGTGTTTTTTATAAAGAAAATTTTGCAGTTATTTTAATGAGTCACTTGTGGGGGTTCATTTTAAGACAATTGCCCTTTTTATACAAAGAGCTTCCACAACATAATGATTTGGAGCATTCTTTGAAACTATGAAGGAAATGGGAAAAGGAATTGGCAACCATGCCTCCGCTTGGTATGAAGTGCTACTGCGTACCTTTTTACATCCCTGAAGGTGTCCCCTAAGCGCTCGTGTCCGACACCCTCCTAAGGTAAATTTAAAACACAAACACTATTCAGTAAATAAAGTTGCATAAAAAATTTCTTTCTTAAGATTGATGAGTTTTAAAATTTTCTTTCTACAGCACACTCAGAGTCAAATTAGGACACAACATTTTATGTGGAATTTATGAATTCTGTTGGCCCAGTAGCCTCCAAATGCTAGGGTCAACTCAGTAGGAACACTGATTCACTAGGGAACCCCTAGCAGCTGCTTATTAGGTAAGGATGGCATTTTAAGCTAAGGCTACTACCACACATTCTGCCTCCTGCTCCATCTCATTAGTTACACTAGCTGGCATATAAGCAGGTGAAGGTGTTGAAGTGAATAGCTTGGATATTTTTGCACATTTTGATACATCCAAATGCAGTGGTTTCAGGCTATTAATCCTTTTTTTAAACCACCTTTTATTTTCTTTCACCCTCTATGATTCTGTGAACCATGCTGGAAGTAACATGATGATGTAGCACCGGAATACCCAATGCATCGATCGTGATGGACCGGTAGATCGCAAAGGTAGTGCAGGTAGATCGCGTTGCATTCAAAAAAAACATTTTTAACGTTAGTCTATCATATATCCTCCCTATGGCATTTGCCACTTGATTGAAATACAGGACGGTCAGTCTGAGATCTCTTCTCTTCTAACACACTGGTCATCCCACACGCACGATCAAACGCGTGAGCTACTGCAAAACTCCAGCTGTGATCTAGTTAGCCTTCCAATTTATATTGACTAAAGAAGGGATTTAAAAATAAATTGTTTGGGGAGGGAATGGGCTGGATGTGGAACTGGAAGAGGATTTTTTTTCTCACAATGTCACAATCGAAGTGCGTTTGTCTGATCTGTCAATCTATCATTGCTATTCCAAAGAAGGAAAATGTGGAAAGGCACTTTTGAGCTGTTCATAAAAAGTACGAAACTGACTTCCTTCTGAAAAGCGATCTGAGAAAGAGAAAGGAGAGGGAACTAAAATTGCAGTTAATCGGACAGCCATCATTTTTCACTGAGGAAATGTGCTACCTCCTTGACTGCATTATTCGGCTCTACTTATTTATTTAGTCAGCCTTTTCCCACATGAAGATTATTAAATCTAAATACTTTAGTGACCATAAATGTATTGAATCGTTATTGTGCCATAAAGGTTATTCAGTTATGCAAGGTACGACAACATACATTTTACGTATAAAGTATTCACTATATAAATATAGGGGACACCCGGAGGGCTTCCGGGTGCGCAGCCGGCACTTCCGCCACACCGGGGCGTGTCTTCGGAGGAATGCCGGGAAGCAGCTGGAGCCCATCTGGGTTCCTATTTAAGGGGCCGTCTCCCTTAGTGGACAGAGCTGGAGAGAGGACTGGAGGCGGCCAGGAGAAAGGCACTGTAACTGTGTGGCCTGGACTTTGGGGGATCGGTGCTGGAGGCACTGGGGTTTGTTGTGCACGGAAAAACTGTAAATAGTTGTGTAAATAAACAGTGTGTGGTGGAGCCAACGATGTCCGTCTGTCTGTGTCCGGGCCAGCGTCCACAATATATATATATATATATATATATATAATTTTTAATGTAGGTAGATCATTTCGACCTGGTGATTTTAAAAGTAGCTCGCAAGCTGAAAAAGTGTGGGCACTCCTGATATAGCAGTACGACAAAGCCGCATGTTTTAAAAGTAAATATATTTATATTTTAATAAATATAATTATATTTTAATTACTTAAAGCTGTAGTTTACTTGGCTATTTTATTTCCTATCTTATATCATATACTACAACTACACATTGCAGCTGGATATCTACCAGAAAATATCCCTCCTGTGCCGACAGTGATTCTGAGCTCTCTATTTGAGATATCTCAAAAAACTGAACATTTCCTTGAATAATTAATTTAGCAAATTTCAATAAAATCAGTCCACAGGGGGAGAAAGTTTTATTTCACGCAGAGAGACAGACATGACAATGACACAAGGTGTTTTTCACATTACATGTGAAGGCAACTAAAACTTTAAAAATAACAGAAATTGAAATAATAAGTAAAATCAACAGTACTGTAAAAAGTATACTACAGTTGCATATAAAGTTACTTAGTGCAGCTATAAAGCACTGTGAATATGTATTTTTTCATTCTTCATTTACAGTACTCTATTATTGTAAATATTTCAAAATTAATGTTTTCAAGTCTCCAACAACATTCTCTATTAGATACACAATGTCTTGATTGAATAAACAAGTTTTTTTTACTTATGTCAATTATAGAACAAATTATCTAACACAAACTAACAATGTGTAAAGAAATTATTGTGCCCTAATACTTAGTTCGTGGTTGTGCCACTTTTAGCATCAATGTCCACAACCAGATACTATAATTCAATATTCATCTTTTACGCTGTTGTGAAGGAGTGTTATTTCCTTACAGAACTTCTTCATTTCAGAGACATTGGCAACTTGACTTTAATGGTAAGAGTTAAAATATTTGAGGTGTATATTGAGCAGGCCAGATGGTAATCAAGCTGGACTGTGTTCATTAAGCTGACTCTAATTATCCCTTTAACATGAATTGATATCACTTGTGGGGAAGCTGGATAACTTTGTTCATTAAATAAGTAAATACGTAACATGCTCTTTATCTAATATTAAATTATTGTTGAAGACCTGAAAACATTCAATGTCAAAAAATTGCATTTGTAGAGCAAATCTGTAATTTTTCTCACAGTGCTATGCATTTGAGGTAAAAACAGATGCTATAAATTGCAGTAATAGCATAAGATGAATCAATGTTTCCTGTTGAAATTGAAATCTAGTATATATTAATTTATTTTTAGAAGCCATATTAGCAGAAATACAAATTCTGTCAAATATCTCAAACCCATCACTCTGTATGCCCTTTATGCAAAACTCCATCCATGCATTTTTGAACCTACTTGCATTATCATGAAATTTGTGAGACTTACCAGGAAGGTTTATTGGGTTCATTTATTCTCCACCATGAATACAAACATAATCACACACACACATACACACACACGCACACACACACACACACATCCACACACACACATACACATAGTGATCCTAGCCAGACAAAGTCCTGAGTGGTGCCAATTGCCAGTCACTCCACAGTATTATGCATAAGGTTCTCTATATAAGGATTCACTACCACCAGCTCTAACAAACCTTCGGGTGTCATCATGACACACATAAAGATGCAAATCAATTGGTTATAATCTACTAAAAAAAAAGTTTTAGAAAAGCTTACTGAAAATCAGAACTACCAAGGAGTTAATGTCCTGGGCAGGTTTTGGTGTGGTGATCAGTGTTGTTCATAGTTACATTTTCTGACATCCAAATTCGATGATCTCATGTCTTTTGATTGTGTTATCACTGTTAGTTGTTGTTTTTCTTTTATCTTTTGCTCCTTCAAATGAGCCATTTTTACGTTAAAATGCATATGTGTGGTTTCAGGACATGTGGCATTGCACACATTTGATTGGTTATGTCATCCTAATGGTGAATGACTCTGATCAAGGTATTTGATCTTTTAAATACCTCTGTAGTCCATCCTTATCCAAGATATAAACTAATTGTGTAATTCCTAGTCCGACAGTATCCATCTTTTCTCAGGTAATAAATTAACTAAAACAGATTCTATGGCATCTGTGCTTATTTCCCCTTCTCAGGTCATAATGTAATTGAAAAAGAAAGTGCCTGGAACAAATGCATAAAGTACTAGTACAATACAAAAGGATGCTTGCAATGCCTGCAGTTAAAGTCCTAGTAATTCAGTTCATCATGATTTGTTTGAGTAAAATAATTCAAATTTAATTACTATAGAAAATCTGAAGATTTGCCACACCAGATCACCACTTATGCACTTCAGGGTCACAGGGACCCAGTACCGGCCGCCTGTTTCTGTAAAGCTGATTAGCGTATTGGGAGTACCAGGCTCTCTAATTGAAGTACAAGTAGAACCATGAAACAATTTAAGTGCTCCGTGCACATGAGAGACCAAGTGCTAAACAGGATCTGCACTGAATAGCAATTATGATATATCTTGGGTCTAGAAAGTAAACATTGTTTTGTAAATTTATATAGGTAGGGTGTGCAGATTCTTCTAGAACCTATACAGGATGACATTTTCTTTTTCTTATTGTAAAAATCTGTGGTACTAATTATAAAATGTCAGTATTAGAATGCATGTTCATAATTTTCATGCCTATTAACACTATTTGCATGTGTGATAATTTGACAGAAGTAAGAGGTCCATAGCCCCGCAAATCATACAAACAACATTAGTAGTGATTGTAGGATAATGTGCTACAACAGATAAAGGAAAAGTAGGACTAATCAAAAATGTACATATGGCTTAACATTGACGTACATTCAATGACTTAGTTAACTGATTTTGAAGTTGGAGAATTTCAGAATTTTAGTTACTTCATTAGAGAGCTAGTTATCATATTTGGTTTATTGAATAATTTAGTAACAGTGAGTCATATTCAAAAATAATAGTGATAGTAGAATGGAATTACATGAATTAGAAGACTAAATGAAATGCATGTTTTTTTAATGGCACATTACAGTGTCATGTAGTTATAAAACATAGCCTAACAGGTTTTGTGGTGGTTGAATAGCTTTTATAGACAGTAGATTCTAATTCAAGTTATGTAAAAACAGTATTGATGGAGGTCTTCTTGTTAATTCTTGGTCGGGAAGGGTTTGTGGCTAGTAGTATCTGCAATTTCTTAAATGCAACAATTGTGAAAAAAAGTATCTGACTTAGAGTTAAAATCTCTTTTGAAGTTACAAGGTAAAATGTGGACTGCTTCATACAATGATTTTAATGCAGGACTAGAGTTGTGATATATTGCATTGTCAGAGGAATAGTAAATCATTAAAATGTGCAGACAATGTGAGGTTGTTTTAAGTGTAATCCAAAAACTGAGAACATATTTGTTCATTCTGTGCTTACAGAATGACACTCTAGGCATGTGAAAAACTTGTATTTGGCATCCATTTTACCAACACAAGTGTCTGTCAAATGAGTAAAAGGGAATGCAAAAAATATATCAGTTGAAATGTCCTCCTTCAAGGTAAATTTGAAATCATAAACCTATCCGTAATTGAAGTGGCAGTCGAAGAGATGATCTGGTTGTTCTCTATCTGAATGATTGTACACAGTGCAATAAACTTCTTGTGTGTCTCTGAGTTGTGACAGTCTTAAAATATCAACAAAAAGACAACTACACTCATACTCATATAAAAAAATAAATAAAAATCAGTAAACAAATACAAACAGCATACAGAGTGCAATATACATACAATTATGTAATGACTGTTCAGTAACCCTATGGTCTGTGGACAGAATCTAGTTGGGTGTCAGCAGTTTTCTGTGCTACCTTTACCGCCCCGCGTAGTGCTTAGTGGTTCGGAACTGAACAGGTGCCACACTAGTATGTTATGCAGCCAGTGAAGATAAACTCCAGAGTGAACCTTGTGACAACTAGGAGGCTTTTGCAGCACCCCACACTCCAGCAACGACTTCACAGACACAAGTCCCAAGTGCAAATACATGTTTTATTATACAAAATACCTTACACAAAAGGCTTTAATAGTGGCACAATAAAATTCTGTCTCTCTCTCTTTTTCTGTCCTTCCACTCCTCCAGGCGAGCTTTGTCTGTCCTTCACACCTGACTCCAATGTCTGGATGAGGTTGAGTGGATTCTTTTATCTTGATCCTGGAAGTGCTTCCAATGCTGGGTCACAGCTAGATTGAAAGTGCTTCTGTCTGAAATGGAAGCCCCACAACACAGAGATCATTATTCCTGGCATCTTCCTCTGGCAGCCCCCACAGAACCCAACAGGGCTACCCAATGGGACTACAGGTCCAGGAAGCCCTGTGGTTGTCCGTATGGGGACCAGAGATGCTGCCATCTAGCATGTCAGGTTAGCCTGTAAGGTAATTGTTCTTTGGTCCAACCCTGCTGGGATGCCAGGATGCCCATTTCTCTACTAGCATCTTCTGTCACCCTCCTGGTTAAGGCAGGGAACATCCTGCCACTCCTTCTGCACATTTGCCACCTGGGAATTCCAGCCATGTAATGGAAGGGAGTCCATTTTGGCAGGTACACTAGTCCCTGAATGCCATCCATTACAATCCGTAGGAAGTAGTGAGAGTAAATAAGGAAATCTGAGCTTTCCTCAGATGTCACTGTTGTACCATCAAACACAACCACCAAATTCCTTGGCACCTTGCCACCCCACTGGCATGCCTCACCATGTACAGAGTGGGAGCATCAAATCTGCCATTCTGATCCCCAACACAGGTACTCCACTGGGTAGCATCCTGAGTCCCCTTCTGTAGTCCTTCTTGACCTGTGATTTTGTGGCCAAACAGAGCTTCATCTTCATCATTACATTTGATAATGATACTAATATCATAGGACTGATCACCAACAATAATGAGACAGCTTAAAGAGATGTTTACCTAAAAACTCAATGGTGATTGGACAATAAAACCAAGATTCTGGTAATAAACTTTAAGAAGTAGAAAGCAGTTCACAATGCCATCTACACTGGCTAGGATGCTGTTGAAAGGGTGAGCAGCTTTAAATATCTTGTAACCTTCACTGGTGAACTGCAGTTGACACAGCATCCATCCATTATCCAACCTGCTATATCCTAACTACAGGGTCACGGGGGTCTGCTGGAGCCAATCCCAGCCAACACAGGGCACAAGGCAAGAAAAAAACCCCAGGCAGGGCATACACACACACACACCCACACACCAAGCACAATTTAGGATCGCCAATGCACCTAACCTGCATGTCTTTGGACTGTGGGAGGAAACCAGAGCACCCAGAGGAGACCCACGCAGACACGGGGAGAACATGCAAACTCCACGCAGGGAGGACCCGGGAAGCAAACCTGGGTCTCCTTACTGCGAGGCAGCAGCGCTACCACTGCACCACCATGCCGCCAGGACACAGCATGTTTTAGCTAAAAGTAATGCTAACCCATAAGTCCCAGTATAATAAACACACACTCTCTCTTAGATAGTTGTCTCCACTTGAACATAAGATGTTTCTCTATGATTTATGCTGCCCTAAAATGGACTCTTTTAATGCCAGTCACTCAAGAGAATGTTAGTCTAGTGATGCACTTAAGGAAAAGGGGAGTCTTTATTCACACCATTTCCCATCACCCCAAATAATTATGGTTCTCTTATGTAAATGATCTTTTCTACACAACTAGCAGTGCATTTACTTTAAAACAAATTACATTTGAAATTAAACTGTGAAATTATAATAATGTCTGTTTAATCAAATGTTTTATTATTAAATTTTAAGATTTTAAAAATGAATCCGCATTAAATATAAATGTAAGTAAAAGTTTTTAACTTAACTGTATATTAATACTAAATGAATGCATTCAGTTGTTACTTTAAAGTTTGTTAATGCCTTACATGTATTTTATAGTAATGCACTTTATTCTCTGTTATTTAAATGAATTATATTTAACAAAGAAAATAAGGCTTTCCTAATACATTGGTGTGATAAAAACTTCAGACGAAAAGCAATAGCTTGATTATTGTTCTCTATTTCATTGATATATGGTTGCAAACTATTTCAAAGAGGGACAATATCCATATCCAAATTCAAATGTGGTCTCAAGTTTCACAAAACAATGTGTAAAAGGTACTTAGATGGCATGCAAACTTTTCACATCATAGAAGTAACCACGCCATTCGTGGAATCCTCCTTTCCACCTCTGACCCTATCTCCGAGTCGTAAAAAACTACAATGCAGCATGTAATTTGTCTGCAGTGATGGCACTGCTCCACAAGAACACTGGTTTGTGCATTTTCATCTGTCAGATTGATACAGCAAGTCAGACCCCAAAGAGGCAGCAGTGCAGCTCGGATTGGTCCTGAACATACTTACCCGCAATGTTCTTAAAGAGTTTGACCCTAAAGAGTGTAGAAATATTAACCAACTTCTACTACAAGAGCACTTTGAATTTCCGAGATTTTGGACAAGCTAGCAGCACACAGGGGCAACAATGTCCAGAACAGTGGGATAATCAAATCCAATATATAACATTATGCCCACTACAGCTATCCATGGTTCAGAGTCTCGACCCAAAAATTTCCTGCTTTACACACTCTTGCATGCCTAAGCAACTGATAATGACAGGCTGGTGGATGCTGCCAGTTAGCACAGTTAAATCTTCCAACAGTTCAAAAATTACATCAGCGCCAAAATAAAGGATGGTGGCTGGCACTTCTACATAGTTTACAGGTCAATAATATCATAAAAAACACTCTTACTTGATTTCACACATTCTGCTCACTGAAACTGCAGAAATTGTAGTGGCAGGTGGAACTGTCCTCAGAATCTAGACCGAAGATGACTACTTCCCTGTGTGAATGCCTGTGGATGGTCAAAGTAATACCATATGGCTTCACCAGTACCTAATAGACATGGCCCCAGCTAACATTGTCTAATTAAATGACCTGCTAAGTCCATGACCTAACATTCAAGGTAGCCATCCAGAAACAAAAAGAAATATTCCAGACTATATGAAAAACAGGCTTGGGACTCCATTCTAAAAAGGTCCTGTCTGCTCCAAATGAAGATCCATTCCTTTGGGCACACTTTAGGACTTAATGTAGTCACCAATGAATCTACCAAATTACCATCTGCCTTTGAGACTGGCCAGTTCATGTCAACATTAGCAAGGTTAGAAGCTTTGTGGTGCTTGTTTTCTAATACCTTTGCTTTATCTCTAAATATTTTCAGACTTTCATTTGGTATAATTCTAATAAATGTAAGTATGTTCTTAGAGGAACTTCATACAAGAAATCATGGGGGGTCTTGTATTAGAAGTCTGATGAACTTTTCTGTTATTACTTTAAAAAGTACACCCACATTTGGTAGTTGATTTAGCTTGTAAACACAAAGACAACAGACACATGACAAATGGTTGGGAATCAGCCAAGACTCCATTTAATGTTGTGTAAATTAAAACAAAGTAAAAAGAAAGTCCAAATGGAAATAATTGCGGATAATGCCATCTTTCAGTGCCTCTCTCTCTCTCTCTCTCTCACTCTCTCTCAGACTAACAGGTTGAAAATCTCTGCAGCAGTGCTCCTTTCTCTTCTGAGTTGGTTCCAGAAATAATGCCAGCAATGGCATTCTTTAAATAACCTGTGACACGGAAGAGACAGGACCTCTGGGGCCTAATCAGAAGAGACGGGGGAAGATTTGTGGCACCAGATACTGATCCCAGAATAATGAAAAAAGAAAAAAAACACACACACAAACACACAAATGAGTTATAGCAATTCACAATTCAAGGCTACATTTTTCGTGATGAATGGAGATGAACATCTTTATATGTAGTTTGGAGTTGAAGTGTAAGTGACATCAGAGATCCTTGACATTTGGAGCCTCAGGTCTGTGGATGAAAGAGGAGAAGACGTGAGTGACAGTGCCATTTCTTGACTCAGGAAGATGGAATTTTATGTAGGGATAAAAGAACAATTCATACCCAGCCAGGATGCCATGATGGAAGGAGTAGGCAAACGAATCCACCAGGAGAAGCTCATTCCCCGACACAACAGGTGGCAGTGTTCCTCAAGGCTGGGACACTTTAGGACACACACAGGGTGGTATGGGAGTTGGAGTTCAGAGATGCACCCCTGTCAGGGTCTCTGGGGACCGCCAGAGGGTACTGTCAGGGTAGTACTGCCCTGGTTCATGTACAACCTGGAAGAGCTTCAGAGGGCTGAGACAGGAAGCAGTTCCTGTGTTGACTGTAAAAAAGAGCCTCCTGACTCTGACTCCATCTAAGTAAGACAGTAGGCAACACTGTTGGAGGATGGAAGGATGAAGAATTTGCTTTGTATTGTGTATTGTAATTAATCTTTGCATCTTATTATAAGGGGTGCTTTGGATGAATAAATATCATTTGTTTTATCACAACATCATTCTGGGCATTATTGTATCTGAGGTTTGGACTCAGTGGAGCCTGCTGGTGGTTACTATGTACTGTGTATGTGTGCGTGAGTGTGTGTGCATATATATGTAAACATTGTGATAGAATCAGGGCACCAGCAACACTAAACCCCAGCATGAACACATAACCACAGTCCCGGGTTCAAATAAATGATACCTCCAAATGAAGCACAAAATGCACAGATTATCTCTCCTACAATCATTTCTCCTCTATCCACCGCATTGCCTTCCTTCCTCCCAGCTCTGACTCACCTGGACAAGGGAGTGCAGTTCCTTTTATTGAGGACCCGGGAGTACTTCCAGTGCCAGGGCTGCTGCCTGTTGGAAGTACTCCCAGATCATACAAAAGTCTAATATAGTAGGAAGAGCATCTCCCTGCAGCGCCCTCTTGCGGCACCCATGGACCCCAGCAAGGATGTGCTGCCAGACTACAACTCACAGCATCCCCTGCTGATTCCCGAATGGGCACCGATATGAAGGGCTGCTGCCATTTAACGTCTGGGGAGAATAAACACCCCTAAGAGGCAGTCCTTCCCTGTCCTCTTTTATCCTGATCAGGAAAGGTATTAAGCACATGTCCAGTCAGGACGCCTGTTCATATGTTTGGGGCTTCCCAACCGGGCATTGAACATCTCCTCTGGCTAGAATGTCCATCCATCCATTAGGGCAGCCTTGTCTGGGTGCAACATCTTTACCTCTCTTGGCCAGGATTCCTTTTTTTTCACTCGGGGCTTCTCGTCCAGGGAAGGGATCTTAATGACTCCTTGCCAGGATGCTTGTCCATCCAGTGTGCCACCTACAACATCCATTTATAATAATAACTAGCAAAATACCCGCGCTTCGCAGCGGCGAAGTACTGCCTTAAAATATTTATTAAGAAGACAATTAAACCTTTTTAAAACTGAGGGAAAATATACCAATAATTATTTGTTAAGGATCTCTTTGTATGCCACGTTGTCAATTCGGCCCTCCAGTTGTAATATGACCAAGCTGTAGCTGTGCGCTGAGCTTACTCTTGAGCATGCAACGTACAGTTGGCCATGTGAACAGTAATCTTGTTTCAAATCTCACAGCTTGGATTGCTGCTGTCATAATCGGTTTGAGTTTCATGGTTTGTTTCAATTACGACAGTATTTGTAGGACTTGTGTTGATGAGACATTCGACATCTGTCAAGCGTTGTAAGTATACAACCAGTTTGACTGATAACTTCACATCCAGCTTTTGAGAGTTTAAACATTTCTAAACATCAAAGTGTCCACTACTGAAATCGTCACCTGTGAATCTAAGATGTTTAAGAGGCATTGGCGGTTGTCCAAAGGTGTAAAATATTTGGCCATTTCGGTACACTTAAGCATTTCACTCTTCTAGTGCTCCTGTGTAGTATAATTATCTCCTGTACCGTCATCAGTCCACACCTTGAACCTGTCCCAGTCATTCAATACATAAGACACAATGTTCCTCCGGATATCAAGAGTGAGCCTGATATGGCCGTGCAATATGTAACAAAGAGAATGGAAAAGGCAGGTGCCATCTCCGGGCATGGAAACCACTTGGTAAGTGACAGTTCTTTGATCGATAGTGATCACCTCGATAGACATGTTAATGGGGGTACGGTTGGAATGATAAAGGAAATGGGTACCTGAACAATGTAAAGTAAGTCTAAAATACCTACACAATAACTATAATCGTAATAAATGAACAATAAAACAGCGGAGAAGCCGTGGATTAAATAAAAAGGCTGTAGTTATCTGCATGGAGACGTGAATACCATGGCGCAGCAAGGAAGGGAATGTAGAGACTGGAGCGACAGACGGCCTTATATAGGCAGGCAGCCAACAACGTGGGAGGAGTTGGGATGGGGGACCCAACACCGCCTCACACGGTGACCGAGCTGCAGGCTATGGACGTATATATGTATGTAAGTAGGATTCAGTTAGCGTTGGGAACCCGTGTACCAAATTCCTTGAAGATGGGCCCATAAGTAACAAAGACCGTTGAAAAGTTCAATATGACGGCCGACAGTGGCATCATATCACCGAAATAAGTACCAAATTCCAGCCTTCTACCTACACGGGAAGTTGGAGAATTAGTGATGTTGGAAAGTTCAATATGGCAGCTGACAGTGGTGTCACACCACCGAAATAAGTACGTACATTGGTTTCGGTTAACGCAGGGAAGCCGCCTACCAAATTTCGTGAAGATGGGGTCAGCCTTCTACCTACACGGGAAGTTGGAGAATTAGTGATGTTTGGAAAATTCAATATGGCGGCCGACAGTGGCGTCATACCACCGAAATAAGTATGTACATCGGTTTTGGTTAACATAGGGAAGCCACCTACCAAATTTCGTGAAGATGGGGTCAGCCTTCTACCTACACGGGAAGTTGGAGAATTAGTGACGTTGTAAAGTTCAATATGGCGGCTGACAGTGGCGTCATACCACCGAAATAAGTATGTACATTGGTTTCGGTTAGTGCAGGGGAGCCACCTACCAAATTTCGTGAAGATGGGGCCATGAATAAGAAAGTTCAACATGGCGGACATTGTGAAAATTAGTGACGTTGGAAAGTTCAATATGGCGGCCGACAGTGGCGTCATTCCATCGAAATAAGTACATACGTCAGTTTCGGTTAGCGCAGGGAATCCGCCTACCAAATTTCGTGAAGATGGGGCCATAAATAAGAAAGTTCAACATGGCGGACGTTGTCGACCGTTATGACCGTTAGGTGTAGAATTTCGAAATGACACCTGCTTAACTTTTGTAAGTAAGCTGTAAGGAATGAGCCTGCCAAATTTCAGCCTTCTACATAGATGGGAAGTTGGAGAATTAGTGACATTGGAAAGTTCAATATGGCGGCTGACAGTGGCGTCATACCACCGAAATAAGTATGTACATTGGTTTCGGTTAGCGCAGGGAAGCCACCTACGAAATTTCGTGAAGATGGGGCCATGAATAAGAAAGTTCAACATGGCGGACATTGTTGACCGTTACGCATAGAATTTCGAAATGAAACCTGCTTAACTTTTGTAAGTAAGCTGTAAGGAATGACCCTGCCAAATTTTAGCCTTCTACCTACACGGGAAGTTGGAGAATTAGTGATGTTTGGAAAATTCAATATGGCGGCTGACAGTGGCGTCATACTACCGAAATAAGTACGTACATCGGTTTTGGTTAGCGCAGGGAAGCCACCTACCAAATTTCGTGAAGATGGGGTCAGCCTTCTACCAACACGGGAAGATGGAAAATTAGTGACGTTGGAAAGTTCAATATGGCGGCCGACAGTGGCGTCATACCATCGAAATAAGTACATACATCGGTTTCGGTTAGCGCAGGGAAGCCACCTACCAAGTTTCGTGAAGATGGTGCCATAAATAAGAAAGTTCAACATGGCGGACGTTGTCGACCGTTATCGACCGTTATGACCGTTACGTGTAGAATTTCGAAATGAAACCTGCTTAACTTTTGTAAGTGAGCTGTAAGGAATAAGCCTGCCAAATTTCAGCCTTCTACCTACACGGGAAGTTGGAGAATTAGTGATGAGTGAGTGAGTGAGTGAGTGAGTGAGTGAGTGAGTGAGTGAGTGAGTGAGTGAGGGCTTTGCCTTTTATTAGTATAGATAATAATAATAATATTTATATTGAGCCGTTTTATGTAGTGCCCAGGAGAGGATGTCAGTGTGTCCCAAAATCCCAAACACCACTGGATCAACACAGTTATAGGTTCAATTAGAGCATTTTTATGTTACAAATACCTTATGTTTCTTCTTCTTCTAGTTCTCTTCTATGCTTTCTTTTTCAAATTCTCTTCTTTTCTTTTAATTCTCATGCACTCCTCCCAGATGAGCATTACTCGACTCCCATTCCCAACTTTGACTCCCCAAGTGAGGTGAGTTGGCTTCTTTTACACTGCACCTAGAAGTATTTCCATTGCTACAACATATAATAAAGGAAGCACTTCTGGGTCAGGCTGAACCTCCAGGAATATGGAAAGTCTTCTCCTGGCAGTGGCCCCTGGCTGCACGCAGGAACGCAAACAGGGCTTCACTTCTAAACTATGAGTCCCATTCATCTCTGCAGGTGTCCAAACTGAGGCCATGTCAGAGGAGAACTGCCATCTTTCTTGTTGGGGGGATAAACAGCTCTCTGTCAGCAGCTTCCCATTATTTCTTCTCCCCGACTGGGAAAGAAGTACGAAACATCCTGGCAATTCCATTCATATGGTCCTGCCATTACGGCCTCCCCGCCGGGTAAAATATCACTCTTCATCCCAGTTGGGATGCCAGTTCATCTTCTACAATGTTCAGTACAGTGGAACCTTGGTTCACGAACGTCTCGGAACACATACAAATCGGTTTACAACCAAAAAGTTTGCCAAACTTTTGCATCTGTTCACGACCACAGACTCGGTACACGAACAAGCCAGTTTCCCTTTCAGTTTGTGCGCTCCGATGATTTCCGCACGTGTTCAGTCTCTCCTTGTGCTCTCCTTGAGAGAGAGAGAGAGAGAGAGAGACATACACACACACAAACACACAGAGACACACGCACGCACGAGAGAGAGAAACACACATGCGCATGCGCGCGAGAGAGAGAAGGCTGGACAGATAAGGCCGAGAAGGCAGTTAAAGAATGCACCAGGCTTGTTTTTAAAGAGACAGATCCAAGCATTGTTTTAACCTCATTGTATTTAATGAAGACTTTTTTCTATTGGATTTTAACCTCCACTTCACTTCTGTTTACTTTTCTTGGTGGTTTATTAAATTACGGATTTTTCAAATGTAAATTTTTTTCCATGTGCTTAAAACTCATTAAAAAAAAGTGTTTTTAGTGAGTGGCTCGTAGCACTATAGTGTGAACTCTTGCAGTGTTAGTTTTCTTTGTTGTTTAAGGTTTTCTCAGTGTTATTCAATGTTTTTACATTTAGTTTACTATTACGCTGTGCATTCTATGGTATAATTAACTATATTTCTGCTTAAAAATCTTAAAAAAAAATAATTTTACATAAAGTTCGTACGGTCTGGAACGGATTAGTTGTATTTACATACAATCCTATGGGGGAAATTACTTCGGTTCATGACCAAATCAGTTTACGACCAGAGTTTTGGAATGAATTATGGTCGTGAACTAAGGTTCCACTGTATATGTACTATATCCATCCATCCATCCATTATCCAACCCGCTATATCCTAACTACAGGGTCACAGGGGTTTGCTGGAGCCAATCCCAGCCATCACAGGGTGCAAGGCAGGAAACAAACCCCGGGCAGGGCACCAGCCCACCACATATGTACTATATCTCTCTATTATAAAAAAAAATCTTGGAAGGCTTGGAAGGAGACAATACGTGATCTTCTTGAAAGACAATATGATGTCCCGCGAGACAAGGCAGGGAGACAAAAGGACAGCTGCTGTGCAGGCTTTTAAATGATCGACGCGCAGCGTGACAAGCAGAACATGCAGCTCAGCAGCAGCATCAGAAAGACAGCAGCTGATCAGACCGCATCTCCTTAGCATGTGTTCAGCCTGCGTTTAGCCTTTCACACCCCTTCATAACGTGTACGGCAGAGACGTGAAGTGGCTGGAGTGTAGCGTGCCGCAGGTGGGTGGGGGACGGGGTGGGTGAGCAAAGCGAGCAGGGGGCAGAGCCCCCTAGTATAAGAAACAACAATCCAGTTAGTACAGTAAGTATGAGCAATTATTGAATAGCCTTATAACCAGAGGAAAAAGCTGTCTTTGAATCTAATGATGTAAGTGCTGATGGTCCTGTACCACTTTCCAAACACAGGAGAGAAAACAGCAGCTATGCAGGATGCCCAAGACCTATAATAATGCTGTTTGTCTTTATAATGAAACATGTACTATGTAACTCATAAAACAATATTATTGTGTGCTGACTTCACCCCACTCTGTAATTCCTTATGATCCTGAGCTGAGCATGTGAGGTACCAGCCTGAATGATGATCTTCACTATGTACCCATAGAAGTCGGTGAGCATAAATGGAGACATTCACATAACACTGCATTGTATCCTGTTTACCATATCATCAGATCACCTTACTTGATTAGATTAGATTTGATCTTTATTGCCACATACACTGCAAGAGCTTAGTGAAATTCTTCTGCTACACTTTTGGGGAGGAGGGGTAGGGAAGTATATACAGGCAATAAGAATATGTTAAATAAATAAATAAAATAAATAAATAAGAGTAGCAGAAGAATGGCCTAATGTACTGTACATAGTGCAAAACAGAACTTGTCTGTTTGTATTAAATACTAATGGGAAAAAGTGCAGATGGCAGTATACATTTAACATACAGTATAATTAGACATAAACCAGCAGGCAGGTGCAGTACAGGTCAAGTAATTTCAGGTTACCGAGAGGACAGTGACCTTATGACCTGGAGGAAGAAGCTGTTCCTGAAACAGTGGGTGCATGCGCAAGGCTCTGGTAGCATTTACCAGATGGCAGAAGTGAAAACAGGGCATGAGCTGGGTGGCTGGCATCAGAGATGGTGGATTCAGACATCCTCTGACATTCTGGTGCAACAGACGGTATGAAGCTGTGGAATGTCAGCCCCAGTGGTGTTAGAAGTAGTACAGATAGCCCTTTGGAAGGGCAATCAATCCTGGTAAGTCAGGTTACCAAGCCACACTGTGATACATCCAGTTGGGATATTTTCAATAGTGCAGCAGCAGAGATTCACCAGTGTTTTGATTTTCACCCCGCAACTCATTAGCCACCTCATGAGAAAAGAGCCTTTACTGAGACTTTTGGAGGATGCAAGTGATACTGACAAACCATAAATGGCAGTCAGCAATCTGGGGGATAGAAAGAAATATTAAAACCAGATATGTACCTCTTACTTGTAACTTCTTACCTGTATCACTGTGTGTGCTGTATCCTGAATATTGAACCCCAGGAACCTCTAATGACCGGCTTAATGCTGACTGGGGCTGTGTTTAATGTTCATTCCTTTACTTCACTCTAGTTTGCCATCAATGGGCAGCTTCACAAGAGCTTTATCTCGTGCCCTTAAGGAAGTACAATTAGACAAGAAATGACAATCTAAATGTCTCAGTGATGCTAGAAACACTCTGAGTCAAAGCTTTTAACCTTTTACTTAAAAATTATATTCATTTGTATTAAAGCTATTTGCAGCATTTACATAGTGATATTCCCTTCTCAAGCAAAATGAAAAAGAGGCAACCCTCCCCAGCATGCATTGCACTCTACTTTGACAAGGCTGCAGACTGAAAGCAAAAAGCCTATTATCCAAATGGTGTGTCTATTGTACATATCCTAAATATGTTTCCTATTAATTTACACTGGTGTCCTTGAAATATATTATGTTTAATTAAGCTGAAATATTTTGTTGCCTTTAAAAAATTCAGAAAACCTTAACTTGGTCTGTGCATAATCCACCTGTTTACAATTTGATCACCTGGATGGTGGATTGGAAAGGTTCCTTGAGAGTCAGAGAAATAGAAACTATACTCACAAGTTCAAATAGAGGAAAACAATACCATAGCCTCATGCTGTAATTTCTTTTTTTTTCCTTAACCTGTTAGCTATCACTTCAACCCTTCTTTGGCGTACGTACTTCTGCAGAATTGTTTCTAGTATATATTGATTGCCAAAACAGCTTGTGGTAATCAGATGTAGATCTTTATTAGAAGCTAAACTGGTTATAAAGCATTTGTATTCTAGACACACTGACTTTAAAAATACAAAAAAAAAAAAAAACAATTATGAAACAATTACTGAAAAGTTAAAATAGTAGTTACATCAAGTAGGAAAACGATTATGTAATTAATTACATTAATTATGTAAATATGAAAAAAATGCATATGAGAAGACTATTACTGAAGAATAATGACCCATTTAAGCCTAGGGAAAGGATAATAATAATAATAATAATAATAATAATAATAATAATAATGATAATAATTCAATACATTTTTATAGCACTTTTCTCACTATTCAAAGTGCTACTACACAGGAAGGACTCGAGATGTGCACCCAAGGCAGCAGTGCTACCACTGCACCACCTATGATGGATGGCTTTGTAAAATGTAATATGTAGACAAGGTAATGCATCTATTACCTAAACATACATCATCTAAGTTTATGGACATGGATGACTGGCAGGATTGAGCTAGAAATGGGACCAGCCCTGGACCACATAACAATGTAATTCATGGCATAGTCATGTAGCACCTTTCTGGATCAATTTATCAACTAAAATTGCTCTGCCCATCTGTGCCATGACAGATTACCTAGATCGAGAGAGAGAGAACCCTGAAAGACACTGGAGAAAGGGTTCAAAATCCACCTAATGATCAGTATAATATAAGAACACAATCTTTTAGTGAGAGAGCAGTGCAACCATGGTTTTTAGTAGGGGATCTGCTTTGCCAGGAAATCTTTTAGGACATTAAAAATAATTTAAATATGATTCATAATGAGCTACAAGATACATCATCCAAATCTGATCATTTCTCAACATCTTGAGTTTTTTGTACATTTCCGTGTAGTTACAATGTTAGGAATTTGAATCTCAGCCTTACTGTTTAGGCCTAACCCTCCAGATTTTCCTTTAAAGAGTCAGTGCTCACTCACATTACGATACATAAAGCTGAGATTACCAATTGAGATGGTTTGTATAGTGTTTGTCTAGCATTTACAATGAACTCAACAATACAATGAGGTAAGAGGAACACATTTTAAAATACAGCTGGGCAATTAAATCAAAATGATAATTGGTTGTTCAAAGGAACCGCCAATTAAATACACATTCAAATGTCCTTTCAAAAAAGTGTGCTAATTTATCCACATGTAAAAGGGTAGTACTTTTATTATTTATATGCGAAAAAACCTTTGTCTAAAAGAGTACTTAAGTATAATTGCGTAATATCAAAGAAAAATGTCTAAAACACAAAGTGATTAAATAAAACATTTACAAACTTCTGCTACAGCTGCATGTTCCATAAACAAAAGAGTGTGTTGAGAGATTTAAATGCATTTCAGTCATAATGAGGATATTAAAGAAATAAAGAGTGTTTCCAAGAAAAAGAACAAAATGAAATGTTATACATTAAAACATCTTCTGTTTTGTCTGAAATCTTGGGAAGCCCAGGTTTATCTTTAAGGAAAAGGACGCAAAGCAGATTTATTACAGGGCATGCATCTAGCCAGGCTCATTCATGACATAAGCATTTATAGAAAAGCACACTCTCTAGGTTGTATGAACTGAGGCAAGCTTGTGTATATTTGTAACAATAACATGATTGTGTAGAGGGCTGCCAAGCATTATGCACCAGCAATGTCATCCAGATATAGATTCAGCAATGAGAATTTAAATTGCAAGAATCATTCTCAATCAGTTTCTGTCTACACAAATGCTCATACTGCATTTACTGTGACAAAAGATAGGTAAATTCAAGTTAAAGTTAGTGATTTTATAGGAATCTTAGAATACATACATTAAGATACATTTTCCACACACCTTGTTTTCAGTTCATAAATAAGTGAAGAGGGTATTGTGGTACTAGTTATCTCTATCATCTGTCTCTGCTTTTTTTTTAAGGTGGGAATCTATTTAGCTCTACAACCATTAACCAGGAAATACCAGGCTATAAATATCAAGTTTATCATACTTCCTGAAAACTGAACTGAACTGTGGAGTCACCTGTTAAAAAGTAATTCACAAAAGACTGGTTCACTGCTCAGTGGAGAATGTCGCACACAAATTGCAAAATGAGTTTCTCAGGTCAGTCTGACTGTCTTTCTTACAAAATTAAAAATAATTACTTCTTTAATTCTGATTCAAGATAATAGAGAAACCCTTGGATCTGTAATGATTTGATATAGCAACACTATTTAGCATTTAGCATAGATTTCCTGTTTTTTTTTTGTAAATATACTGTAATACTATAAATAAAATTCATATGCTTAAAAAGTGTAAATGAAATGGATAAATTGCTAGTTTATGCTTTATTTTGTTATAATATCCATGACATTTAAGGCTTTATGAATTGTTAGACTGGTATCCTCTTTTATTTGACACCTCTGTGTCACAACAGAAAGTCTCAAAATGACATGCCAGTCAGAGTAGCTTATGATTTAAAGCAGTGAGGAATTATTTCAATGTATAGAAGAATGGAAGATAGTTAACTGGTGCCTTTTGTAGCTTACCTTGCTGGTACATTAAATTATTTTTTTTTTAGTTTTATGCTTCAGATCAAAATGATTTTCTTTGCATATACTCTATAGATCAAAGAGCAGGGTTTATTGTGGTGTGAACGGTGTCTTGCAAAGTGCTGTCATTTGTACTTCATTTGTTAGTTAGTGATCCTCTTCTATGATATGAAAAGAATACCTTGCTGCAGGTGGAGCGTTCGTAAAGGTGAATAACATTTTTTAAGAGAATGGAATTTGGACATTGCAGTGATCTAGAGAAGGGTGAGGTCTAGTATTGATTTCTGTGAAAGCCCTGATTATGAAACATCACTGATTTTTAGGTTTGACTGACATTTTTCCCAGGGGGTGACAAGAGGAGCTGAATTGGAAGCAGCACTCGGCTCATCTCATGCCAGCGGTCCTGGCAGTAGTGCAGAATTTTAACTATGCAGTGCATCTGTTTTTGAACTGCATGCAGGTATTATTGGTGAGGTAGAGCTTGTCGACTGTGTTTCATTGCTTAGTGGCACACCACCACCCATTGCTTCACAGGGGTGTCCAATCACCCAAACCTTCCAATCGTTGATCGTTTGTCATTTACTCAGAGGCACTTGATTCTTTGCAGGATCCCCCAATCCCCAGATCATCAATCAAGTGTCTAAGCTTTACAGTGGACACCTTTACAAGATTATTGAGATTTATCAAATTAATTTGTTCACTTTAAAGTTAAATAGTATGCACTGAATTAAAGGCTTACTTTTTTGAGTTCAATTTGTTCGCTCACAGTACTGTATGTGGTTCAAAAATTATTAGTTTGACTTTTGCATGGGCTGTGAACATAAATCGAATATTTTCTAAGGGTGCGGGGCATAGAAAAGGTTGGGAATCACTGTCACAGACTAGTGGAAAGGTTAATGCTAAGTTGTAACTCTTGGGATATGGTTTGAATCCCTTCCTGTGTGAAGTCTGCACATTCTGTTTGTATCTCCTGGGCTTTTTCCACTTATGCTAGTTTCTTTCTGTATCACAGATATGGATATATTATGTTAATTAGCAATTGTAAATTAGACTGGATTTACTGTGCAATATGAAACAAAATCATCCAAACATGGCCCTACACAAAAACTATGCAATAGATTAAATGAGCTCTAAAAAAGGATATATAGCTCTGCTTTGTAGCTTCAGAGACTTGGGATGGATGTTCAAGGTGGTCCCTATTTTTGTGATGTTTGAGTTCTGAATACTTTTGTGAATTCTTTTAGTTTCCAACTACTGTATATCCAAAAGTCGTGTATCTTTTGGTTAATTTGTGTGCTGTAGGAAAAAAATTATGTCCCATTCAAGGTGGGTTCTTGCCTAAAACTCAATGCTACCTTGAAAGGGTCCAGCTCCCCATAACCCTGTACTAGAAAAAAATGGATATCAAGTGAAATGGGTGTCTGTTTTGTTGTGTGACCTGAATGTCTATTAAAACAAATACAAGTTTGCCTAGAGTACTGAAGTTGGAGTGTAAATAGATTTTAAATAATTGTGCTGACCCAAACAAAATCAATCCTGGATAGCAAATTCCCATTTTGTTGCCTGCATTTTGTGAACAAAACAATTCAATTTCTGTAAGGGGAACCTAAATTTTTGATTGATCTGTAATAGTTGTTTACTCTTCGGGGATTGTATGATTAAGTAGCTTTCATGAAGTGTGGTATGGTGCCTGCAAAGAATGGCTGTACTCCCAGTTGTTTAAATTGCTGTTTAAATGTGTGAAATGGAGAGCTGCATATTTGCTTAATTGCTTGCATGGGGAATAGACGTGTCCTTCCTAGCTTTATGAAGTAAGAATCTCACAAGACTGCTGTTCTGGGGAGAAAAAGTTTGCAGTAAGGAAACTGCGTCCAATAAATGTACCTCTCAGGAAAGACATAACATATGCGATCAACATTATATCAGTAATAGCCAGATACCCCTGAATAAATGTTGGCATTGTACTGCAGGATCTCTTTTAAAACTTTATTAAATTTTTGAATTCTGTGACAACTACCGTAATTACCAACTTTTCTGCTGTGGGGAGAAATGGGACACAACACAATAAGGTGTTGGGGTCTCCCTGACATCTCCATTTATTAGAAGTGATGCAAAATAGAAAAGGAAACAAACATTAAGAAAAACTTGTAGCACTCAGCAAATGTTTTGTGGACGTTCCATGCTCCTGTGGGATACTGTGGCTCCGGCAGCCACGGGTCTAAAAATGAATGCAAATATCTGGCCATCACAGTAGTTATATAAGGACGGTACTAGAAGGTGAGGGACTTCTGTGGTTTCTGTAACTGAGGTCACTATTTCTTTGTGACCTCTTCCTCTACTTTTTATCTGGTGTTATGTTTAGAGCGAGTGTCTGTTTTGTCTTATATCTTTGTGGGTGGTTACATAATAGGCCGGGCCTCCAGTCAATCTCTGTGGTATAGTGTTGGTTGGTGAGTGTTTCCTTTTTTGGCATAGTGTGAGACGTAAAGGAATACCCAGGGAAGTGGGCCAGAATTCCTACATGACTGACCAGGCCCCCTGGGCTCTCACTCTAGTGGCAGACCTTGACCTCCCCCATATTAAATTGCACTTGGCTCCAAAAGTTCAAAAATAAGTAAAGTTCACAAAATGCAAACCCAGTTGCACCCATGAAGGATGACTATAAACCTCCAACTTGTGAATGAAGGGGCAAACAAAGAATCTTTATAAAAGGAGATTTATTTTACAAAAATCAGAAAATATAAAATTCTCAAGAGAGAAAAAAGAGGATAAAAAGACTTGCCAACAAGGCAATCTTAATCAAAGTACCAAAACACTAAGCAGAAAACAGAATCCCAAAAACAGAAGCAAAATAATCAAAAAGCCACTAAACACAACAAATTAACAATAGCAAAAAAAGGAAACACTTACCAAGCACATACAATGTACCGCAAAGAGGGTGCAATTCCCCTGATTCTTTATAGGGCTGGAAGCAGTCCTCAACAGAGATTGACAGATGGCATGGTCTTTTGGGGAACCACCAACAAAACTCAAGGAACAAGACAGAGCATACTATCATACATAGAAACAGTAATCTCAACTGACAAAAAAATACTTAAAATAAATATACAAATAATAAACATAAATAACAAATAATAATATTTAAAGGGTAAAACATGAACAAAAATGAGATAAAATGGAATTTAAACATAATCAAGGGAGGCAATCCTACCTTAAATATAACAGCTGGAAGAGGAAGACAATTTAGTAAATATTCTTCAGCCTAACCTGTCCCTGTTATGTTCTCCAGACTTGAGCCCCCCAATACTCCCCTTCATTGTCCGTGCATAACATTGCATTCTTGTTTCCCACTTTTTTCTATAAAAGTAAAAGGAAAATTAAAGTCTATTTTAGCCAACAAAGACTAGCTAATCATGATTAAACCTAACATGCACATCTTTGGTAAAGGAAAGGAGGAAACGCTGGTGTATGGATATTCTAATTCCACAGAGACCACAGCCAGTGGCACTTTAACAGTGGCTTATACGTAAACAGAAGCAACCACTGCACCAATTTGCTAACCATCCCTGCCAAAATGAGTGATCAATAAAATTATAAAAACAATTAAAGTAAAGTATTTCAAAGATGGATTAATAGTACTTCGATTGGCATTGGCTAAAACAGCAGGGTGAAAAACAGAGATTTTTTTAGATAAGCTGTTAAAAGAGGGTATATGTTTGATCAACAGCCAATCATGACCAACTATTAGCATCAGAACCCAAATGCATAGTTGTCTTATCTCATTATAGACTTACAAAAATGGCCAATGGCTAGAAATGCATTTCAGATTTGTTTTCCATGAAGAAGCTTCAGTCTTCTGTGACCCTGATTTAATTTAAGTGATATTATCCACCCACCTAAGGTATATAAGGGCTAGAGGAGGCAAAAATTAACCCTAGAAAGAAATGTTAACAATTTACAATTTAGAAAATAACAGCCTCAGCTCCACTGATACAGTACAAAATTCTAATCACCTTTAATAAGCTAGTGACAGACCTATTACACATACTACATGTCATTTTGGTAAACAGCAGAAAAGCAGCATATTAGCTGCTACAACAGTCATTACAGAGCGAAGTCAAAATCTTATATGCTTGTCTCTGTGCAGGATAGTTATCATAATGCTGTCAGAGACAATGTATTGTTATTTAGGTACAATGCTTCAAAACTACTCTTATTTCAACATGCTGTTAAGGCTGTAGCCAACACATACATTTAGGATGCAGATATTGTGTAACATGTTTGTTTCAGCAGATGGCTCAGTGATTACTGGGAGTCTATTTCTGGGGAAAAAATCTGAGACCTGCAATGAAGTATTTCATATCCAGATTTTTTGTAAGCTGAATATTTCCTTGATATTGCACTGGGCTTTTGATTTTCATGCATTTGTCTCTCTGACAAATTTGTGTGAAATATAAAACTGTTAATCAGGAGGTTACTGTATATGCATTATATGGACATGATTTGTGTATATGCCATATGGCACATAATTAAAACAAATGATGCTTAAGTGTAATTCTGCAAAATATGCCTGATATCAATTACAAAATACAAAAATGTTTCCTTTTGCCAGTCTCCCCTACATAAAAAAATTGTTCCTGATTTCATGATTTTACTGCCCATTTTAAAAGTTTTCTTGCACACCACTGTTTGAAAGTACTGTTTTAAACTAAAAAATATCTGCAGCTGGTCATTATACTAAAATATATACACCGAGCAGAAAAATAAATGTGAATCTTATGAACAAAAACAGAGTACATGTTTCTGGAAATTACCTTTCAGAATAATTTGGCATATATATGAATTACTTTTACATAAAGAAAGTTGTTATCATCTCACGTATTAGTTGCATGCTTTAATCTGCAATACTCCATTGCACTGACCAGTTTTTGCTATATACCTGTACAATGGTTAAGTACCGTTGCTTCCAAATGATTCAAAATGGATGGACTTAAAAACTTCTCTCCCCATAACAGTATCATCAATCAAGGTTCCATTTTTCACAATTTAAACATTAGGTTAAAAATAAGAGTCAGCAAAACAGATTTTCCTTAAGGAAAATGTGTATGTGTTTGCTTGAGTGAGAACATAAGAAATTTTGCAGACAAAATGATTCTGTTTACTTCAGTAGGCTTGTTTGTTTAGTGAATAACAGAATTGTCCCCCACCTCATTTACATATAATTTTTTTCTGTCATATATAATTTGTCCGTTTTATCCAATGTCTCTGTAATTTGTTCTAGAGTCTCCTCCTGGACAGTATCTTGGAATGAGACTCCCATTAAATTCCACTGGAGCTTTTAAGCGAGTGATTTATGATTTAGCTGAAAAACATTTACATATGCTTTTGAGGGTTCTTCATTCTAGATTAGGTCCCCAGATAGCCATCTATGTTTTGGGCTAAACAGGTGTAACTGCATTGTCCCTTTACAGAAGGACATGGACTTCAGTCCACAGAATCATATCCTTTAGTTTCCCATATACAGCATTTCATGCTGTTATGTCTTCTTTGCAACATAAATTGTAAGCTGTATTCCAAGTCAGTCTCAATATAGTGTTGTAGAGTTTGGGTGTAACACCCCTTTCTTTGCATTGCCTTATCATATTGCCTCAAGGACTAAATGTCTCCAGCAATATTTTTAATTTCAGACCATTTGCAATGTGCTTTTTTCTAGATTCTTTTGGGAGACTTCTTTCATTGGTCATTTTGCTTCCATGTAGCATCTTCTACTTGTCCTCACAGAACTGTGTTTTCCAAATATTCTTACAGTAGCATAGCATTTTGAGAAACTTCATTTTATTTGTTGTATGGGCTGATTATAATATTTCAGAATCAGAATCAGAATTCACTTTATTGGCAAACTACAATAATGTGAACTAAGAATTTGTCCTGATAGCATTGGTGGAATAAACAAGAACAACACAGAATGCAAAAGAGAGATATAAAAAGATAAAATATAAATTATAAAATATATTTACCAAATCCTGTGCTGATTCTCCAGTTTAATTCAATACTCTAAATTTAAATTCAAATACTAGCTTCATATTAATATATTTTTCCTATTTAGATAACCCTTAGGCAATTCAAATACAACTTTAATAAACACTGAAGCTGGCACACATTACTCAGCACTTTTCTATAGCAATGATTAATCCATCCATGGATTGAAATGTTTCTATTTCTATACAAGTTTTTCAATAGAAAACCTGTAACTAGACAAACAACATTGTCCAAATATTTGTCTTTTTCAATAAACTGATGAAGTTAAACAAAAATAAATAAATAAATACATACATACATAAAATTGTACTGATTATATATATATATATATATATATATATATATATATATATATATATATACCCTGTAGTTAGGATATAGTGGGTTGGATAATGGATGGATGGATAGGATACTAAATATTACTTTTATGGAAGTGTCTGTACACTACACTCTCAGAATTAAAATACTACAAGTATTCGGGGGTCCATTTCTCCTTGCTTTGGCTTAGTACGCTTTTCCATTGCATTGATGATCACAGTTATGGATCATAATTAATATTGTGCAAATTATTATACAGTGGAACACAACATAAAAAAAACTGATTACATGCATCCTTTAACTTTCAGATAGGATAATTCAAATCAAGAAAAAAAACAGGAAAATACTGAGACAGCCGAAACAGCCTGAAATGTACTTATCATCAAGTCACTGAATTGAATACAGAAGTTGATCAACTGGAAACACATTTTGGAGAGTACAGCAGAGACAGCATCTACAGACAAGACAAAAATAAATAAATATTAATGCACAATTGACAGACTTGAGGATTGGGAGACAGAACATGATACTGAACATGATGTAGATAAGTGGACAAATTAATGGCAGGCAGTTCACAGACCAAAGAATAACAGATTACAGAAAAGATAACAAAGTATAAGATAGGTACAGCTGCACAGACAGATGAACATGGAATATTAAAAATGATATTTAATCTATAGTTCACCACTTCCATTGGTTCTAAAGTATAAATATTTTAAGGAATGTTCTGGATTTACATTCTGTAGATTAAAAAAAAACAAATAAAATTAACATCATTTGGTCAGGCTTCATTAAAATACAGTCAATTCTTGTTTTCCACAGGTGGTATGTTCCCGAAAAAAACTTAAATATGAAAAATGCAGATAATGAAGCTTTGATCCTATGGGAAAAATGGGGTTGGGTTCAAGCAAGACACCAGCCATCTCAATGATCAGTAATGCTCATTTCACTCTTTCACATATGGAAATCTTGTTACAAAGTTTACTTTCTCTATAATTAAGTTTAGTCGTCTCTTAGGTGCTCCCCCAGAGGCCATGATTGACAGCAGCACAGAGCTGATCCAATGACCTCAATAAACCATTCAACTGGTAGTAGCAGTAGATGGTGTGTATAAAGGGCTGGGACTTAATCAATGCAAGCTTATAATCTGCTGTTACTTGGAATTTCTTGTTTGTGTTGAACAATTGCAAGCCCCAGTCTTCATCACAAATGGGTTTTGGGTAGACACACATTGATCCAGTCAATGTAGCATGTGTGCAGTCTTGGATATCTAAGGACATCATAGACTTGCTATTGCTCACAAGTCACTCATGCACCACAGGCCCACTCTGATTTTATTTTTCTGCTGTTCATTTTCTTGAATACACCCCATGCCACGGCCTGCAGTGAGTACCTTATCTGCAAATATATATGACTAAAGCTGATAAGCAATTCTGCAGAAATTAAATTCACACATAATGATGATTTACTATAATTTTAGCTGTGTAATAAATAGATAAAGATGTGAAAAGAGTTAGGTTACCAGCTGGTAAGCCCTGTGCAAAATAAACAGCACACAAGGGTGCAAAAAGGGTTTGAAATACAGCCAGCCAAAAAGAAACTAGAATGAGGCATCAAACCATCCCCCACTAGTAATGGTCCTCAAGTGAATACTGACTTTCTGTTGTTGTGAGGTTTTTATATTGTCGAATTCAGAAGGGGTGGGGCTTCATGTAGGAAGCAGAGTTTGGGTCACTCATTTTATGACTGGAGAGCATCTAATGGGGATGGAAAATGAGAAGCTGTTAGTGAGAGCTCCCCCTCTCTGCTCGGGATGATATTACTTACAATCTTAGAGCCCTGTGCATGTGTGCATGACAACTACTAGCAAAGTGTTCAATTTAAAGTACTAGTGGAAGTAAGTTTTAGGATAACAGGGGAGTGATGTGGATAGACAAAGGGGTTGCTGTCTACTATGAGTTGACATGCCTGGCAAAGCAGAGAATATTTAAAGAGATTTACTCTTTTTTTATGTAACCCAGTGGTTAGTGTTACTACCTCACAACATCAGAATCACTAAACTCCAAGCCAGCATATTGTTTCTGTTTAATATGTACTATATGTGCCAGTTTACCCTACAATAGACTAATTCCAATAGTTCTTTGTACCTGATGCTACCTGAACATATTCCAGCCCCATTACCCCAAATATTGTTTAGAAGGTTGTTAGAAAAATTGGTACAGTACTTTCTTCCAATAAATGTATAATGGATAAGGTGTTTTAAGAGACTAGCAGGCTTGAATATTTAGATTTGGTTGCACTGTTTTGACCATTTTGAACTCTGCATTAATGCCAGTTCTTACATGTATCTTTTTTTCAGATGAACAACTGGTAATCATCTATGAAGCAGAAGCAGAGCAATGGGCAACATATTTAAAGTCTGTTCTTGCTGAGAAAATTGATGGCCAAAATATTTGCTGCCATGATATTGGACAAGGTTCCATCAAGAAGGAAGACTTTCTTAAACTCAGTTTGTACAAATGTAAAATTCTCATCCTATCAAAAGGAATGTTGGATGTTCTCAGACAGATCAAGAAATTCTTTTTGGCCAGAGCTCTGTGGCCAATAAACACAGTAGTGATCCTGAAGTGTGGAGTCACCAGTTCTAAAGACCTGTATGATATTTTGCCTATTGGGAATGAATGTTTAGAGATGTCAAGTGAACAGGATCCTGAAGAATACTTAGCTGTTGTCACTAGAGTCATTGAAAGAGGTAAAAACATTTGGTTCCTCCAACATATTTTTCAAAATTTACTTCAACTTTCACCCTGTCTTTGCAGCTCTATTGACAAAGCCTTGCTTCTGTCTTTTTCCTTTGTGACTAATAATCTGTAGTTTTAAGGTTAACCACAGTAAAAGGAAGGTATGTCTTTGTAGCAACCCTCCACACTTAAAATAGTGGTAATGATGACGCGAGTGTGAAAACCAGTTGAATCAGACATACAAAGGATGTATGCACAAAGGAAACAGAACACCAAGTACAAAATAAACAGACAAGTAAAATTGTACATTTGTTCTTATCATGATTGCACAAGTCCTGACTCCCATCTACCTGGTGGGGTAGCACATTCACTTGTCCACCATATGTACCACCAAGACCTCTCTTCTTCCCCTCTCTTCACTTCCCTGTTTTTCCCTCTACCTCTTTTATAACATTTGGTGTTTGTCCCAACACTGTTTATTCTAAATCTTACTCCCAAATTCAGACTTCAAATCTGTTTTTGGTTAGAATTACTTTCTAGGTCACAATAATTATGATTTTAGAATAAGTACACTAGATTAGAAGTAACTGAAGCAACACCTGGTTTCATGGCACTTGAGAGCTTTTAATTGTACTCAAAGAGTTCTATATTTCAGGAGTATGTCTATTGCCTTAACAAGGTAAATTAACCACAACATCTCTAGTCCAGGGCTATTTACTGAACAATATCAATCACGAGGAGGTATGAATTTCTACTGGTATGTCTCTGTTTTTTCACAGAGGGTGAGGTATCTTTGTTATCTACTATGTTTCTCCAGTGACCTATGGGATCATTTCATGCCTCTGCCCCTTACCCTCTTATTCTTCAAGGGCACCCATTTCAAAGACAAGGCCTAATGCTCTCTAGAGTGGCTTGAACTTTTTACAGTGTCATATACAAGACCTCTCCACTGCTAACTGTGACTTTTTTATTCTTTGTGACACCCTTGTTACCTTATTCTGTCATCCCTATGAAATTGGAAGAAGTCTGGCACTGCTACCAGCTCTGAGGTAACAGAAACCACTGGAAGCCACCCTTCTACATTCCAGAGAAGTCTTGATTAAAGTGGTCTTAATGGAACAGTTTCATCCACAAATTTGATCCTTTGAAGTGCAAACAAAGCTAGACACTCACATGCCTTGTGTGTGGATCACATGGTCAGGCTCACATCACTCATCCATCCATCCATTTTCCAACCCGCTGAATCCGAACACAGGGGTCTGCTGGAGCCAATCCCAGGGCACAAGGCAGGAACCAATCCTGGGCAGGGTGCCAACCCACACACTAGGGCCAATTTAGAATCTCCAATCCACCTAACCTGCATGTCTTTGGACTGTGGGAGGAAACCAGAGCGCCCAGCGGAAACCCACGCAGACACGGGGAGAACATGCAAACTCCACGCAGGGAGGACCCGGGAAGTGAACCCGGGTCTCCTAACTGCGAGGCAGCAGCGCTGCCACTGCGCCACCGTGCCGCCCACATCACTCATATGGTTGAAAGTCTGCTGTCAGCAGTGACACACAGCATAAGTTTCCTACAGGACTAGGGCTGTATTTGGACAAGGGGAGTTCGTGATCTAGTCAGAATGGTTAGATTTTTATTTTTTTTCAAAGCAATACATGCAGTTTCTCATTTATCATGGGAGGTATCTGATCAGTTAGAACTTCATTCTTCAGCAGAGCAATGACCTGAAACACACTTCAACAAAAAGATGCAGTTTTAGTGTATTCAGCTTTATAGTCATGGAAGGAAAGTGAGGTAGCAACCTTGAGGAGCTCCAACATTTAAGATACAGTTTGGCAAGATTTCAGGATCAGTTTTTTGTCACCTTTTATTGGACCATTACAGCATTTAGAATTCAGATGGAGAATTATAAAAGTGCATAGACATAGACCTTTACTGTGCATTGACTTTCTATTTCATTGTTTAGAATGAAATAAAATTGATTCTTATCAAGTCAATGCTTAACAGTGTTAGTCTGGTGTTCTGTCACTGCATTTCTGATTTTTTATTGGAGACCATTTACTTTTTAACTGTGTCTGAGACATTTAGAACTGTTTACCTGCACTTTTAAGGTATGTTCTCTTTGGACCACATGCAGTAATAGTTTAGATTCCATTGATTCATTTATTAAAGTATGGCTTGTTAAAAATTGCAAGTTCCCATATTAATTAATGTATTGATCACTAATTTCATTAAACTAATCAATTTTTATTATAGAGAGTGCAGCAAACACCATTAGAAGGTTTTTTGTGGAAGAAACAATATAATAATATAATATTTAACTGCAAAATTATGAGTAGAATAAAATAAAAGATGTAATGCAAGTAGAAATTAGAATGCAGTATTCATATGCTAAAGGAAACAATTCCACCCAGTATGGGGGGTAAACGTTAACATTATACAAAGTTATTGTCTGTTATACCTGCATTTTTATCACTCTTTAATATTGTTCTTTATCAGTATGCTGGTGCTGGAATATGTGAATTTCTCCTTGGGATTAATAAAGTATCTATCTATCTATCTAGAATATAAACCTTTGGAAGCAAGTAAATCGCTGAAATCATGCTGGCTAGTACCTCGTAAATCATAATTCTACATTGTGTTAATAAGTAAGCAAATTTTTCATATGTAAACAGCAAAAATTTTAAGTTAATTTTATCTGTATTCATTTTAAGTTTTAACTTATTTATGCAAAGGCAGTTTTATAGCTCACATTACATAATCAATCACATTGATTAATTTCTTTAAGCATATGAAAAGAAGAAAATAGAAAAAAATATTAATAAGCAATGCCTTGGGCGGCACGGTGGCGCAGTGGTAGCGCTGCTGCCTCGCAGTTAGGTGGCCCGGGTTCGCTTCCCAGGTCCTCCGTGCGTGGAGTTTGCATGTTCTCCCCGTGTCTGCGTGGGTTTCCTCAGGGTGCTCCGGTTTCCTCCCACAGTCCCAAGACATGCAGGTTAGGCGGATTGGCGATTCTAAATTGGCGTTTGTGTGTGTCCTGCAGTGGGTGGGCTCCCTGCCTGGGATTGTTTCCTGCCTTGTGCCCTGGGATTGGCTCCAGCAGACCCCTGTGTTTGGATTCAGTGGGTTGGAAAATGGATGGATGGGATGCCTTTCAGTAACAAGATGTCCAAACAGTAAAATGTCAACAACACATCTACTACTACTGTAAAATGACTATATACACCTTGTAGGAGGTTCAATTCTTAGTAAACTTTAATGAGAACTGATTCAGAGGAACTTGATTTTTGTTTACATCTGAAATAGAAATGTTTATATTCTTTTTTCTCCTATCCAAATAAAGGCCAAACAAATTTAGGCCTTATCAAAAACAAGATAACAAATATGGCTGAAAATGTTTTACATACAGTACCATATTCTTTTTATCACCACCATTGTTAAACATGCTTTATCCTTTCATGGAATGACAACACTGCATGCATGACCAGAAACCCTGTGCAGGGCACCAGTCCAAGGAAGTGTCCACTCATTCATACTGTGGCCAGTTAGGAATTGTTGATCAACCTAATCTGTACTTCTTTGAGGATGTGGGGGGAAAACCAGAGTAACAAGAAGGAAAATGGAAAACACATTTGAACTTCACACAGAAAACATCCAGGTGCAGGATTCAAATTCAGGATATGAAGTAACATTGCTAACCACTGTGCTACCACGCTGTGACTTTTTTTTTCTTTTATTCAATAAAACATCTAAGTAAAAAATGCAGTTAAATTTATAGGAAAATCCATTTATTATTCAACTGTTTCATCTGCAAATTAAGGATGTGCACAAAGAAATGACTACAGTGGCTGAAAGCCCTGCCTTTAACCCTTCAAGTGCCTGTTTCTGCTTAGGACCTAACTGATTGCTTTCAGTCACAAGGTATTTGATAGAAAGTATGGTCTGTGATAACTATTGTTGTTTATTCCACAATAAAATGTGTAATAGATATTTATGTGCTGGTTATGCTTTGTATGATGCTATGATATTGAAGGTAGCTGTATGTTCAAGCCACACATGTTTATTTTGCTTATAACCCCACCTTTTTTTATCAGACTCTGGCCACTTTAAAAAAGTATTACAGATTATGAAATAACTGTTTTTCACAGGGTACCAAATTTTCTCCCTATCAACTCAAAGCCATTGTAATGAAACAAAGCACTGTAAAACTGCGTGTCCACTGGTGTGTCTGCTCCCTCTAAGAAAAAAGATGGTCTGATTTTGGAATTCACATTTCGCAGTACCATTTGAACACAGTTGGGTCGTTTGTGCTGGCAAAACAGATAGCATTATATTTTGCGTACACCTGCCCTAGCAGTTTTGGGTATGTTTAAATAATTTCATGTTAATTTTGTGTTTCCAACACTGTTTCAGTTGCTAAAAAGCGACGTCTGATTAACAGCAATTGCTAAACAAAGTTTTTCCAAGTTCAACTGAACTAAGTACATAATGAAAAATCAATATGAATGACTTTCTGATGTTCTGATTCTGTTTAGAAAAATGTCACTATTAAGGAAGGAAAAGTAATGTCAGTCTATCAAAATAAAAGATCCAAAAGGAAGATTTTGCCATAAAATCCAAAGTCTGATAAAACCTAGAAAGCAAAAGAGTTAAATAAGTTTTTATATTATGGATTAATTATAATGCATATAGTACTCTATTGTTCTTCAAGGATCTGGATCATAATAATTGTTGAAACTCTCATGCTCAAAAAAGAATGGTTCAATACAGTACCAAATAATCAGTTCTTCTGGCTTCCTGAATATTTCACCCAGGAGGAAAAGGAATCTTTGATTTGATGTGCTATGATGTGGAATCTTGCTGTTCAGGTCCATTTTGCATTAAATGTAGCTAGACACAAATGATACCATTTACTCTTTTGTCATGTTAAGATGTGCTTTATTAGGAAAATAAAGTGTAGTGCCCTTTCTGTGTAGAGTGGAGTGTGGTTTTCTTTCTGATAAACTAACATTTATCAGTAATCATTGACAAAACACAAAAATAAAAGTGGGCCCTAGTTTGTGTCTCTCATTAAAATGTTACAAATCCTGTCCCACAAAGTGTCCCTTCCCCCCTTTTCAGACACTGTTCACCAAAAGGTCCTTAAACATCACTGCTGCTAATCCAGTTCATTTTGGAGAATTGAGGCCACTCTAACAACACTGGGTAAAAGGTGCACTCTACACAACATCTGCAAGATCTGACCATATCTAACAGAGTATGCAGTACAACTGTTGTTTCAGGCGTTGGTCTTGTCATGTCTGGACTACTGCAACTCCCTGCTGGCAGGAGTACCAGCATGTGTCAGTAAGCCTCTGCAGAGTATTTAAAATGCATAGGCACATTTGGCGTTCTACCAGCTGAAAGAAGCTCATGTCAATCCTGTCTTCAAGTCGCTACACTGGATTCCTGTAGCAGCACGCATTCATTTCAAATCCTTGATGTATGTATACAGAGTAGTCAATTGGTCAGCACCTATGCATATGGAGACAGTTGTGAGGTTCTATGCTTCTTAGAGCCCTTTCAAGTCTGAGGATGAACAGCGTCTGGTGATGTTACATTCTACGTGGCATCAAATTTCAATCCAGGCTTTTTTATATGTGTCTCCTATCTGGTGAATGAGCTGCCCACCTCCTTTTGACCTGCTGACTCATCAGTGTGTTTAAGAAGCATTTGAAGATTCACTTGCTCTATGAATTTCTGTCTAAGTGATATTGGCTGCTACGTTTTTCTAATCAAGGAAGGGTACTTAGTTTGCATTTTGTTCTCAGCTCTTCAGCAGTGATGATCAATTTTATAAACTTGTCCTGTAGCACTTTTTCCAAAACAATCCCCAAGACTGACGTTTACTCAATTATGTTGACCTCTTTTGACCTCTTTTGTATGTTGTTTTGGATAAATGCATCTACAAAGAATTAAATGTAACTTACAAATAGAAGAAAAAGGAGAAAGAGGTGATTGTGTATTTGGACCTCTGAGATTAGAACATTTGGATCCCAGAGTTATAAAAAAACATCACAGAGAGTCATAATACCTTGACATGACCAAGAAGTATGGTGGAGCATCGCAGGAATCATCGGGTAGAGGGGTCCTTTCATTGGATTGGCTGGCCCAGCACTGACTCAGCTGTGGAATGGCCAATAGGGGGAGGCAACGTGATAGCTGAGGTCTCCAGGACTCTAAACAAATCCAAATCATATTACATGATATCATCTACTGTTAAATTCTGCTCCGTACTTGTAATATTTTTCATACTATATTTAGGATTACTTGTGTTCTGTTTTGTGTAGTGTATTCTATTGTATTGGCCCCTTTCTTTTTGACACCCACTGCAAGCCTAACCTACCTGCCTTTCCCAAGATGTCTTCCATTTTTTCCCTACAAGGGTTTTTTTTTGAGAGTTTTTCCCTTGTCTTCTTAGACAGTCAAGGCTGGGAGGCTGTCAAAAGGCAGGGCCTGTTAAATCCCATTGGGGCACTTCCTATGTGATTTTGGGCTATACAAAAATAAATTGTATTGTATTGTATTTAGTATATGGGGTTTGCCACCAATGCAAAATGCAGGAATACTGAAGTTTGGGGTTTGTAAATGTGTAAGAGCCAAGACACTTCTCCACTTCATGGCATGCATATGAAATTAATAGATCTAATCTGAAAACACAAAATATTAATTCAGTGGATGTGAAAAGAAGAACCAAAAATAGTATTGGTGGAGCAATACAGGATTCAGTGCTATGCCAAGATGGGGCATTGATCAGAAAAGGTTGTCAATTTCAAATCAGATGTAAAACAAAAGCCCAGTGATAATGTTCCAAATCTGGTAATGACACCTTTCCCTTTCCTCTGTTTTGAATCAAAGCTGATTGCTTAACAGATAGCCTTTTTATTCCATAAAAAACAGAAGCAAGGAGATAACATTAGGCTGGTATTTAATAGGAGGAGAGAGGGAACAATAGCACTGAAACATGGTACTTTTCATTTTAATAATAGCTAGTCTTGAGGTGAAAGATAAAGGTAGAGAAGACCAAAAAATAAGGGATTTTCTCACACTGTAAAATATACAGTTTGTTAGAGGTTACAACATCTTGAAATTAGGGTAAGATACCAATTCTCAAATAATTAATTAATTTCACCACAGCGATGAAAGAAGGAAAAACATGGCAACTGCAAAGGGAGTTCAGTGGGAGAAGGGCAGATTTGAACTAATTCATTTTATAGCCTGATAAGCTCTAAAGATATTAAATGTCGAGGAAACCTGCAAGAAAGAACAAGTTGTCATCTGTATACAAAGATATTTTATGAGGGGTAATAGGAGTAGTCTGTTTGAGAGAGCTAAGGGGTATGGACAGTGGTTCAAACAATATGTTAAATAGTAAAGTACAACACATTTGCCTAGTATCTTTAAACATCTGTAAAGTCTGGGAGATATTTCAGTATGTCCAGACAGTAGCCAAAACAATGGTACTCTGATTCCTAAGGGAGAAAGCAGATTGATTCTTCGTTGTCTGTGGCTTTTAAGAACTACTATATGAAGAGCTCTAGGAGTCTGGAATACTAGATGGACTTTTAGGGTTTTCTTCCTGCAAACAAAGCAGACTGTTCTTGACTGTTAAAGTGAAACAAGGACTAGGCCTTCTACTTTGCTTTTATGTCTCTTACTTTTTTAGCTGCTGATTTACTGAACAGCTATGTATTTTGTTGTGGTTTTCATATTGCTGTACATGAACAATAATTCAATTCATAAGTTGATATATAAGCAAGCTGTCACCCTTTTGGATGTAGTTAAAATGAATTCTCTCACTCTGTCTTCATGATGTTTCTTTTATTGCTTGAAAATCTGGTTTAGGTATCTCTCTTTGTATTGATTCTAGTGATGTTTTAGTTTTGGTCCTGTCCTTATTATAAATAATGCCCTCCATTTATATATGATCATTTGTACCTTTGTTTTTGGTGAATTCTTCAATTCATTAGATTGATGTAGTCTATGTCTACCTTAAGAGACAACATACACCCTTGTGGACAATATTGGAAGAGTCTCCTCCTATTTAGCTTAGCTTTAAAACTAGGTTGGCAATTGATACAACTAGAGGCTTCACACCATTACAAATGTTCAGTTCAAGGTCGTGCTTAATTTTTCTTTCTTTTTGCCTGCTTTAATCATAACAAAATAAGACTAGATACTTAATTCAGCCTTGGGCCTTCTGAAGTAAAGGACCACTGGTGGGAAGAAAGAATAGAGTCTCGAATGAGTGAGTAAGAGGGAGAAAGAGAGAGAGAGATTCTAGCAGTACCTGTCATTTGTTTATTTATCCTAACTTAGAATTGTACTCAACAAATTGAAGTCTAGTAGTGTGTGCAATGCTTTGCTTAGCTTTTCTAATGACTGTTTTGTTTCTTGTTCTCCATTAAGGTGCTAACACTACTACACCTGTCATTTCTTCAAACCAAAAAAGAGGTGCAATGGAATGTGTTAAAAGACAAACACAGTCTACTGAAGGTCCTGATCTTAAATCATCTGTGTTGGTAGTTCCAAGAAAAATTCAGTGTGAGGTGAGAACACATTTCTAATATTTACAAAAACAACTGCATGTCAGAATTTTGAAAATATTGCAGTCAAGGAATCAAATTCATGCAAACTTTCAAAACTCATGCACAAAATATATATTTTTAAATGAATGCATAAATAAATAATGCCTTTGATAAATTAGCATTAAGATTTTAATAAAACATGTAAAACAAAATTAGATATTACCTAGTTCTTATTTAAGAGATAGGCAAAAATATGTTCAATACAAAAATACATTTTACATTTTAAAAACATTTAGAAGCTCAAACATTGTAATTACTTTTGTAAAAGTAATGAAATGCATAAGATAATGAGGGATGGGTTCAAAGGTAAATAGTTTAGTAGATTAATATAGGCAAGAAATGGAACTTTTAAAGAAAATGAAATGGAGTCTAGATTTTCTAATTATAAACGTTTACACACAAATTCAGTATATTTCACTATGTATTTTTATCATGCATAATAAATGCCAGCATCTGTTTAGTAATAGTATTAATTTCTGTATTAAGTAATGTTTATCAATGCAATTATAAATTATAATTACCTAGAATTAAAACCATTACAGCAACAGTAACATTATCAGTACCAATTATCTTTTTAATAATGACTTTATTTATTTATATTTATCTTTTTATTCCTTTTTTGAACTTAGTATTTTAGACTTAATATTGCCTTTTTTTGGTATTCCTGATTTTTATTTCTTTTGATTAGATGTTAATAATATGACCTTTTTGCTTGTCTCTATTGTTCATTAAGTACATTTAATTGCTATTTCTTTGTGTGGTCAGGGTCTCTCAGTTTACTTTCCCACATGGTGGCCTATCATAACTAAATAAACCTAGTGCTTTTTTAGTAAGCAAATTGCTGCTCTGAAAGGCAATTAGTTGATTAGAAACAGTGATTCTTCATTCAGGTAATGGTTGTTTGGCCTTAAAAGATTACTAATTGTAACTGAATGATAAATTTGGATTTGGAGTGTGTATTTGGCTAGACTCTAAGTTATTTAACCTGAGCATCTAAAAAGAAAAGTATACCAGCTATTAAAAAAAAATGTACTTATTATTTTTTAGTCCAGTTGAATGGATTGCGTCACCATGTTATCCACTTTTAACACAATGTTTATTTAGTACATTATTACCCATATAACTTTATAATAAATTTCTGAACAAGAAAAGTTCCTATGGAAACTACCAACATGCAAGAAATCCTTTTAAATTGATTTATGGGTGGCAATTTTGCCCATGTTTCTAGCATTTAGTAATGTTTGTGTGAGAGGGAAGTGTTATAACCATGAAAGGAGTGCCAAGAGTTAGTTGCTTTGGAGAGCAGGAATTACTGCTGTGAAGGAAATGGAGTCAAAAAGAGGAAGCCGAATTATTGCAAGGCATAGTAAACGTGCTGTTAAATATGTCATCCAACCTCTGCACAAAAGAAAAATTTCAAGTAAATACACCTGGGATGCATAACATAGTACAGTTTTTCAAAATATGAAATATAACCATTGCAACCAAGTTAGATTAAGAATGGGTTCAGATGTGACTGAAGCACTTATTCCTGATGTCTTTAATTTATATGAACTATAGCAGACATTTCAAATTGAAAGTGGTTGAGATCAAAGATTCTCAACCTGGGGGCTTCAGAAAACTTTAACTGGGGCCATAAGATGAATAAAAATAATTAAAAAAATAAATAAATCACTAATGTCAAGTTATAGAATGGGTGTCAATATACGAAAAAATGTAGCATCTCAGCCATGCTGCAGCATGGCAGCTATGTGCCAATTGGGTCTGGCAAGAATGGCAGAGAGCACCACTGATTCAGGGCAATATGCCAATAACACAGAGAGGAAAAGAGGGGATGGCACTGTGATCAGGTGAAATAAAAAGTAAGATAGTGAGTATGTCAGCTGGATTGAAACAGTGTGAAATCCAGTGGCTTGGTCATCATTGCAGTGTGCGGAGGTGCAGAAACCATGGTGAGTTTAGAAGTGGAGGGTGAACAGGTGTGAACTCTGGCCAGTAAGCTGGAGACCAATATTAGAGGAGCAAGGTACAAGAATGTTATGAATGTATTTCAGTAGCTAGGGTGTCTCACATGGCTAGAATAGTGAGGTTTTTTTAGCAGGTAGATAATGAAAATGCATTTTAATGAGAGATGTAAATGTAATCCTGATAAATAATACTTGAATACAATCTATATATGAAACGAAACTTGAACAGGGTCTTTAAGACAACTGACAGTCACTGCATGCTGTATGTAACGTATTGTAGCGGCTATGTAGTTGGTTTGGGAAGAAAGTACTGTGTAGGAAATGGTTTATTTTACAATTGCAAAAAGAAGAGAGTATAAGCCAATCATAAAAGGAACTGAACAATTAAGTATTCATGCCTAATGTTAATCCATGCAGTACAGCTCATTGTAACTATTATTGTATAGTTAGAATAGAAACCAGCAGGTCACAATGACTCAATCAGAAAAATCATAAAGAAGGAGACATGCCACAATGCCATAATGTGTCTCATGATGGAGATGCTGGTCGACACATGCCACTCTATTCACATTTTAAAGTTGCACAGGTCTCAGGGCTGGCCGCTCTTCTGCGGGTTACATGACTGCTCAGGCCTCCTTCCGCGATTCTTGTGCCTTATCCACTGACTTGATTGTTGTATGGGGGTCGACAGCACATAGAAAGCATTTCCACTTGTGTTGAATGTGACTGTCACTGATGGAAATGCTCTAGTGCTGAATCCAAAACATAACAAAGTAGCTTCTGAAATTGTTATGAAGAAAAATGAATTCAACAATTAATTCTGCATTTATAAAAATTACTTTTATTTTTTATTTTCAGAAATATATTAAAACTTTATGCATAATGCAAAAAAATAATGCCTTGTTGAGTAGTGAGTAGCTTTTATTTTTGTTGTTATCAAAATATCTGCAGTGCAAATTTCTATATTTTCACAATTTCTGGTTATTATTTATCCATAAAAATGGCAGCTCATTTTATGTTATGATTAAGAAATTCAGGCACTAGTAAAAATAACTTATTTAATGAAAACACACAGACTGTGATTCCTAAGTTTGTTCCATTTTTAAAAAATACTGGAACTGTAATAGTACTAGCAGAAAATATGAATTTGTTAATAAATGTAAGTTCAAAAACAAGCACCTTTATCAAGAGTGTAGCAAAATTACAAGAGGGGAAATATCATATAGGGCAGCTCTCACAATTTCATGTGGTTTACAGAGGGACCTTGGAGGAATAAAGGTTGAGAACCACTAGTTTAGTGTATCCCTTCCATGGCTGTAAAACTCAAACTGAAAAAAGTCTGACCGAGATGTCATGTACCCCTATAACAACTCTGTATATTTTTGAATAAAATGATCTCTGAGAGATTTGAGTAGATTGCAAACTAACTAAATGAAAAGACCAGAATCGAGGAGGCAGAACTGTAGCCTTGCCTATTAGAGTATGTGGCCTCCAGGGACCGCTCCAGCTCCCAAAACCCAATACAGACAGACAGACACAAGTCCAGCAACACAAACAGCTTTTATATTTTTGTCGGAAACTCTTCTCACAAGTGTTTCTCACCTGCACAACACAGTACAATCACAAATAGTTAAGCGGCAGTCAGCAATTCTTTCTCTTCTTCTCTCTCTGTCTGTCTTGGCTGCATCCTTCCTCCAGCTAGCTTTGTCTGCTCCTTCCCAACTCTGGCTTCTAGAGCAGTGGCAGATGGCACCTTTTATGTGATACACAGGTGTACTTCTGGTGTCTCACACGATTGGTCCGGAGCAATTCCAAGTAAGGTGGAAGCCCGATGAAGCAGGGCTCTGCAGTCCCTTCAGCACCCCCGGAACCCAAAAGGGCTCAACCACCAAACTCTAAGTCCCAGCGTGCCCCATGGGAGTCCAAGGTCCTGTAGCAACCCAGGGGAGTACTGCCATCTAGTGATCTGGGGATATAATGCCCTGAGCTTGCTTTTTCCCCTGGTCCTTCCCATTAAGAAGGTGTCCCAGCTGGGCAAGGGCACCGGCTGTCTACCACAAGTACTATAAAAGTGAGAGAACACAATTTTAAGTCCACAATGCAACTGGTAATGAGCTGCCAAGTGCAAAATAGAAACCGCAACTAGAGTTAATGAGATATAAGAAAGTGCATACACTAGTAGTGATACTGAAAAAAATGCAAGGATAGAAGAGCCAAACCATATTCATATGGAGGAAATGCAGAAATTCAGAAGCAGAAATATAAGAAATCTACAGTTGTCAATGAATGTGTACAGTTATAAAATGGGTCAACTACAGACATATTCTAGAAATTGTGCCTCTAATATAGCACATGTTTAAGCAAGTGAGAAATTATTATTTGAGCACTGTCTAACAACATAGAGCATATACCTCCCACTAGACAACTGTTGCATGCTCACTGCTAAATAGATAAAAAAGTATATTCCAGAACCATTCAAATAATACAAGTGTATCCAGGCAGTTATTAACCCTTAAAGGAATATTACAAGTTGAAGCTGTTTAATAGGAGTACACTTTCTACCATTCTGGATTTTAAAAGAAAATCTATTTACCACTCAAATGCAAATTTTGTATGTACGGTAACTAGAAGATACAAGGTGGGAGGGAGTTTTTAAACTTATATACTGTTCAGATAGTATGAATTAGAACGTCTCATTATCTGAAATGTTTTTATATATTGAGAATGTTCACATAATGTGGAATAGATCTGCACAGTAAAATTAAATTTACACAATGATAATTCAAATAATCATACAAGAATGTAACCATGCAGTGTGCCAATAAGTAAAGTATACAAATCCACAGAAGTTCAATAAAATATACAAAATATAAATATAAGAATGTACAAAAATGTGCAGTCTATAGTTTGCAGGGAGGCCTGTTCAGAAAGGGGACTGCAAGCATGAAAGGGACTTGGCTCACCAAGGCCTTAGAAGGGAGGCAAGAGTAGGCGCTAGCACTACTGATACTTGTTGGCAGGCCAGAACAAAATGACTGGCTCCTGTAGCCTAAGGAATTAGAAACAGTTTACACTGCTGTTCTGGTGATGCTGACCAGACTTATTTTCAATGTGTGTAATGAAGCCCACCCTGAGTTTTCATTGCGGTTACTGGTTTTGTGTCATTAGCATTTTAATGTTACTCTATTTGGCCGTGATGTTTCATGAATAGCTCATTTTATCACATCAATATTTAAAAAGTGTTAAAAAAGACACACCTTTTAATATTTTTGATGACACGAAAGGCATGGATTGTAAATATTTACATTTCCTAATATTTATCCATGGGAATAAGCAAAGCATTATTTTGGGGGTGTTGATTTTTGCTGTTTGTAGATAAATATAGTTTTGCATTTCACTAACTTATATCTTCAGTGCTTTAGCTCAGTTTTGACATGTACATTGTTTTAGTTTTCTTGAATAATTATATTTTAAAAGTATTTTGAAAATTATTTTCATTGCAGATTTACTGCTAGAAGGAATTTGTTAAACAATTTTTACAGTAGTATTTGTTTTTCTGTTTATATTATTCCAAAGTAGTTGCAGAAGGTTCCATCACATATTATTTTCAGAGTGCATATAGAGCAAATAGAAATAAAAAACATCTAAATGTTTACTTTTGTAAAATATGTGGAACATTAATTTAACAAGTACTTTATCTTATTTAATGAAAAAAGATATGGATGTAAAATGTAAGCCTGTATAACCTAGTTTATGCCATAACACTGATTTAAGCTATGGCTTTAAATGATAATCGAGCAATGATAACAAAGTTCACTACTCAACACTCAAAATATATAGCAAGATTCAGCCTTGTTAAAGACAACAGAGGAATTGTGTGTTATGGTGTCCTGGGTGAAGGAATAAATTAGATTCAGGCCCAGAAGGTGGGAGCTTAAATAGGCCTGTTGACCATAAGGTTAGGGACCTTAGAGTCACGTGGTGAGAACAATGAGGTTTTGTCTAGCAGAAGGAAGGAGGCCAGAGGTGTGGAATAAGAGGGTAAAAGGCGATAGTGAAGAGGTTTGGGTCTGTTTTGTTAAGAGACATGAAGAAATCCTTGTGACAAACAGATCTAGGGTTTTTATTTTGTCTATTACTTTGTATGTTTTCTTCTTCATTGCCATTATTACTTTTTTAATAAAACACCTTATTTTGAATTACATTTTGGCATATGTAGTATTACTCTGAGTTATTTCCTGAATTTGTTCCATGGTATCAAATCTTCTTCCCTTCAGTCTTAATTTTAATTTCGGGAAAAAAACAAAGTCACTCTGGGTGTTGGCCTTCCTTTCTTTCTCATGGGTGGGGTTGAATTGAATTTAATTTTGTTAAGTTTGAATTGTTTGTATGGATTTATACTTGCTTTTAATAAATTCAATAAAAAAAATGAAGCCATGGAGAGCAAGATTGGGTGAATTTAAGGGGTTTGGAGGAGTGCGGTGTAAACTAGCAACCACATTGTTTTTCAACAAAAATACTTTGATAATGTGAAGCTAAACAACGTTTTTTCCTGATGCTTTCCCATAGACTCTTCAGCAGTTCAGTGTTATGGCAGAGAAACAGGGTTATTGGCGTCTGAGATACTTGGGTAACAGAGGTAGTTTTTACCACAAGTCACCCAATTCATGTGACCATGTTAACACTTAATCGGGTTACTGTTAAGAATTTTGCCTGCGCAAGTATTTGTTTCACTTTCTTTCAGCAGCCAATTTTCCACATGCAAATGTACAGGCGATTACATTATTCCTTCTCCTGGTTGAAATAATATTATTTCAGAAATAGCTACATTTATGTTGATGAGCTGAACATACAGTGCTAAACTCCGCAACACAATCTGAAGTGCAGTAGGGTACCATGTTAAAAATAGTCAGAATACCTTTAAAAGTAATGAGTAACTAAATGTAATATGAGGTGAGACACAAAAATAACCGGATTGGCAAAAAAAAAAATTATTGATGAATTATAGCATTCTAAATATTGTCACCTTCTATATACTCCCTCTCCTGATCTCTACACCACTCCATACGTATCTTCCGTTGATTGAAACAGTGCTGGAAGACTTCTTGCTTGAGGCTCTTCAACAGGCTTGCCGTTTTTGTCTTCACTTCATCCATTGAAGAAAAATGTGTTCCCTTCATTTTCAGGAACAAGTAAAAATACATGGGAGCTAAATTGGGCGAATAGGGAGGATGTTTGAGGACAGGAATGTTTTTGTCAGTCAAAAACTGATTTACGGAAAAAGAGAAAATTTGCTAGAAATTTGATGTTGATTCGCTGTTAGATTTTTTCACCCTACATTATCACGGCAACTAATGTAGCGATTGTTGCGCAAATACTGACTGGGCTATTCACAGGATATACCTAGCCAGTTGGTGGATTGAGAGGGCATGTAGGAGGGGATATAGTTCTATGATTCATGTCCGGCTTACCAGTCAGTTTTCCAGGAAAGTCCCAAGCCCAGTCTGGTTATTTTTGTGTCTCACCTCGTATGTATCGTACTGAAGTAAAAACACCTGTGTTATTATTATTCTAGCTGCACTGGACATAAGGCAAGAAGCACACATACTGGGTCCTATGCAAGGCTTAATTGTATAGCCAAGAAGAAAAGCATGCACTGTGAGCAATCCAATAACAGATGCCTATAAAAAAAGGGTCAATTTGACTAAACATTTTTTAAAAAGAAGAACATCACGGGTGTCACGCTTATTTTTGGTTTCGCAGTGGCCGAGAGTGGTGTTTAATTCCTTTTTACACAGTTTAATGACATTAGAGTGTTTTGACAGTGGAAAACTCCAGGGTTTCATTTAAAACACTTTTTGTTCATTTGACCTTGAAAATATGTGTATGTAAAAAAACAGAAAAATGCTTACACTAAAAAATAATCAGATTTATAAAACCAGCTCATTTCTACACAATTTACCCTTTATAAATCACAATCACTTTGTAAATGTGTGTTTGTAAATGTGCCTCAATCACTGCCCTGAAACATCCATATATAGATCGTGTTAATCAACCTCATAAATATGTAATCACCCTTTATCTGATGCATTCAAGAGTACCTGGCAGCTCTCTGCTAGTGAGAGCACAACATCATGCACAGCATTATTGCGCTGCTCCTCTGTGCTCTGGGGGTCAGGGAAAGGTGTAAAGCATCAGTGTCTGAGCAAGTGTCTTCTATTACCTGGCACATGTAATAACAAGATTGCTTTCACAATGATTACTACAGGTCAATATGCCAGCTACCATGTGCAGTACCAATACGTCTTTCAAAGCTAGTTTGCTTCAAAATAAATAAATCATGGGTTGACCAAGGCCACTGAGTGACAACGTTTGTCATTCTCTTCTTAGCATCACAGACTTGTGCGTTAATGGATTGTCACTGCTCACTGATAACAAAAGCAACTTCATTCTCGCTAGCTGCCCTTGAGGTGTAATATGTTTGTCATATCAACAATCATTATAATAATGATGTGGTGATATGTATTACTATGCATATGTGTTGTCATTAAACATATTTCAAATTATTGTTACTTATATGAGCTCAGAATATTTATGTTTATTCCTTGTTAAGCCAGGACTTTATAGTGTGCAATAAGTGAATCCAATAGTGGTTGCGTTAGGAGAAACAATTTCCCGATGGACTGGCATCCTGTCTAGGGCCTGCTGCCACCCCACGACCAGTCTTAATTCAGTACTTTTTATAAGCCCCTTTGTATGCAGTTACAGCTTTGAGTCTTCTTAGGTAAGTCTCAACAGCTTTACACACCTGAATTTTGGCAGTTTATCCCTTTGTTCCTAACAGGCTTTCTCAAGCTACGTTAGACTGGATGGGCAGAGTCAGTAAACAGCCATCTTCAGGTCTCTCCACAGGTGTTCTATAAAGTGCAAATCTCATTTTGACTGGTCCACACACAGACAGTGACTTGTCCCAAAACCACTCCAGCATAGTCTTGGCTGTATGCTTTGAATTATTGTTGCTAAAACTGTCGCCCCAGTCTGAAATTGTGAGCATTTTGATCAGGTCTTCTTTAAAGACCTCTCTGCATTTGGCTGCATTCAACGTTCCCTCAGCTCTGACCAGTGTCCCTATCCTTGCCACTGAGAAACACCAACATGCTTCATCACAGAAATGGTATTAGGCAGACAATGAGAGGTGGTTGGTCTTTACCCAAGATACTACTTGGAGCGCTGCCCAGAAAGTTCCATTTTTGTCTGATCAGACCAGATAATCCTTTTCCTCATGTTCTCAGAGTCCAAGCAGGCTGTCATATGCCTTTTACTAAAGAGTAAAGGTAGCTTTTATCTAATTACTCTACCATAAACACCAGATTAATGAAGCACTACTGTGATAGTCATCCTTCTGACAGGTTTTCTCATATCAGCAGAGGACTTCTGAGGCTCTGTTAGTGTGACCACTGAGTTCTTGGTCACCTCCATGAAAAAGGCCCTTCTTGCCCAGTTACTCAGTTTGGCTGGATAGCCAACACTAGGAAGTACACTGCTGGTTCCAAACTTCTTAGATTTCACAAGTATTGAGGCCAATGTACTCCTGGGAGCACTCAAAGCTTTATATCATTGCTTTATATCATTACCCTTATTATTATTATTGCCCTTATTATTGCATTGATTACAGAGGTCTAGAGAGCACTCCTTGGACATAATGGGTTGGTTTTTTGACTTGTAGTGTGAATTGTGGGACCTTATATACCTTATATACATATTTAAACTATGTCCAGTCAATTCAGTTTGCCACAGATGTACCTCAATCAAGTTCTAGAAACATCTCAAGGATTATTTAAGGAAATAAATGTAACTGACCAACAGTCTGGAGTGCTATAGTAAAGGGTCTATAGACTTACAGTATATTTCGGTTTCCCCACTAAAGCATGTTGCAGTCCTTAACAAGTTGTCCTATTATGTTTGCATTAATTCAACTGATTATATATACAGTAGTGTGAAAACCTATTTGCCCCCTTCCTGATTTCTTATTCTTTTGCATGTTTGTCACACAAAATGTTTCTGATCATCAAACACATGTAACCATTAGTCAAATATAACACAAGTAAACACAAAATGCAGTTTTTAAATGATGGTTTTTATTATTTAGGGAGAAAAAAAATCCAAAACTACATGGCCCTGTGTGAAAAAGTAATTGCCACCTGAACCTAATAACTGGTTGGGCCACCCTTAGCAGCAATAACTGCAATCAAGCGTTTGCGATAACTTGCAATGAGTCTTTTACAGCGCTCTGGAGGAATTTTGGCCCACTCATCTTTGCAGAATTGTTGTAATTCAGCTTTATTTGAGGGTTTTCTAGCATGAACCGCCTTTTTAAGGTCATGCCATAGCATCTCAATTGGATTCAGGTCAGGACTTTGACTAGGCCACTCCAAAGTCTTCATTTTGTTTTTCTTCAGCCATTCAGAGGTGGATTTGCTGGTGTGTTTTGGGTCATTGTCCTGTTGCAGCACCCAAGATTGCTTCAGCTTGAGTTGACGAACAGATGGCCGGACATTCTCCTTCAGGATTTTTTGGTAGACAGTAGAATTCATGGTTCCATCTATCACAGCAAGCCTTCCAGGTCCTGAAGCAGCAAAACAACCCCAGACCATCACACTACCACCACCATATTTTACTGTTGGTATGATGTTCTTTTTCTGAAATGCTGTGTTCCTTTTACGCCAGATGTAACGGGACATTTGCCTTCCAAAAAGTTCAACTTTTGTCTCATCAGTCCACAAGGTATTTTCCCAAAAGTCTTGGCAATCATTGAGATGTTTCTTAGCAAAATTGAGACGAGCCCTAATGTTCTTTTTGCTTAACAGTGGTTTGCGTCTTGGAAATCTGCCATGCAGGCCGTTTTTGCCCAGTCTCTTTCTTATGGTGGAGTCGTGAACACTGACCTTAATTGAGGCAAGTGAGGCCTGCAGTTCTTTAGACGTTATCCTGGGGTCTTTTGTGACCTCTTGGATGAGTCGTCTCTGCGCTCTTGGGGTAATTTTGGTCGGCCGGCCACTCCTGAGAAGGTTCACCACTGTTCCATGTTTTTGCCATTTGTGGATAATGGCTCTCACTGTGGTTCGCTGGAGTCCCAAAGCTTTAGAAATGGCTTTATAACCTTTACCAGACTGATAGATCTCAATTACTTCTGTTCTCATTTGTTCCTGAATTTCTTTGGATCTTGGCATGATGCCTAGCTTTTGAGGTGCTTTTGGTCTACTTCTCTGTGTCAGGCAGCTCCTATTTAAGTGATTTCTTGATTGAAACAGGTGTGGCAGTAATCAGGCCTGGGGGTGGCTACGGAAATTGAACTCAGGTGTGATACACCACAGTTAGGTTATTTTTTAACAAGGGGGCAATTACTTTTTCACACAGGGCCATGTAGGTTTGGATTTTTTTTCTCCCTAAATAATAAAAACCATCATTTAAAAACTGCATTTTGTGTTTACTTGTGTTATATTTGACTAATGGTTACATGTGTTTGATGATCAGAAACATTTTGTGTGACAAACATGCAAAAGAATAAGAAATCAGGAAGGGGGCAAATAGTTTTTCACACCACTGTATGTTAACAGTCCTTTTTGATATCACATTGTAATATGGCTATGCTATATTGATGCTTGTTCCAACAGAAACAAGTGAATATCTTGACAAGGATTAATCAGTCAATCAATCAGATTATCTATCTACAGTATAAGAATAGGCTTCATCTCCAAAAAATGTATTAAATGATTCTTATGTAAGAAAATCTACAATTTCAAATGGAAATTTACCAAGATCGAAATTTACCAAGATCCTAACCCACCCTGTACTTAGAAGAGTATGCATGTGTGGAAAATGGAGTGTAGGGAAAGTGTTTAAATATAAAAGATAAATAAGCAATTTGTGGCACAGGAGGTGATGGTGTATTGTTGGCATGTCTTGGATGTCTGAGGTCAGGCCATATTCATCAGGGTAGGAGGTCAAGACCATCTGAATACTAAATGGGATTGAGTAGACAACAAATGGCTCAGAGCAGGCTCTTCCTTTTGGGAAGGCTCGAGATCTTTAATGTGTGGGACATGCTGCTGGAGAAAGTTTTATCAGTCCATACTTGTATTTGCTAGTATATTGTTCTCTGCTGTGGTCTGCTGGGGAAGCAGGTGCCTAAATAAACAGTCAGGAGGGCCAATTGCATTGCAGGACTCACTTAGTACTATGTGGAGGCAGTGACAGAAAAGAGTATGCTGGCAAAATGAAAGGCCACCAGGGATGAAGGCTGCCCATCCTTTTTCTGGACAAGATGCTGTATAGCACATTTAGCCACCAGCTAATTCCATCATAGCATACTAAGAGGCACTAATGGAGTTGTTTTTACCGACATACATCAGACTGTGTAATCCATCTATCAATCAAAATATATATAGTTATATTTTTTATTGACTCCAATCAGAGTGTTGCTAAACTAACAGGCACATGTTCTAGCAATTAAACATTTGCTTGCTTTGCATTGTTACATATTATACTTAACTACAGATTACAAAACAAAATTGTCTATCTATATTTTAAAACGACTCACTCGTTGGAAGCTTTTAATGGAAATTCTTCTCAGTCCATTTTCCAGAATGATAAAAGTGTGCGCCTTTAACTCCCATGAAGTCTTGAGAGGTAAAAGCAGAAAGACTGGTGTTTTACAAACCTGGCTCTGTGTACTTGGTGCCAAGTCAAAACACATTTGGGATTTTAGCCTGTAGTACAGCTTCTTTCAAGCTGACCCACAATGTAAGCCAGGACTACTGAAGAAATTGACTGATCTTTGTTGTGTAATATTAAGTAAAATTTGTATGTTATTGCATTTAATGAATATTTTGTAGCACTGCATCATTTCGAAACCAACCTCAGTTGTACAAATTCCACAAATTGTGTTTTCTACCGTTTTGTAGTTTATTGAATAGTAGAGAATTAATATTTTCAAAATGTTTTTAGTAGCAATAATACAACAACTAAAATGGCAGGCAAAGGAGAAAGGGCTTGTGTATTTCCAAGAAATGAAATTAAATATATTCCCTGTACCTGCAGTCTACATCAGTTTTTTTTTTCTTTTCTTCAGTGCTCTGTCATCATCTAGCTGATCCGATGACAGCTATTATGAAACATGAGAACTTAATTCATGGCAATTTGTCATTCTGCCATTGCCTTTTTTCTTAGCGTTCTGGAGGAGGTTACTTCAGAACATGAAGATTTGTTACTTCATAATAATATCAAATGAATTAAAACAAGGTTAAGAATGAAAAAAATTAATTAGGAAGAGGGTGGATTTCTTCAAGCTGGTAAGAAGAAGAAAGGATTTTCAAGTTTAGTTGACCTCTAAATGATTACATTTCTTGCATTCTTCATAAATAGCCTGTGTTACTTGAAAAAAAAAATACGTGCAAGAATGTCTGTTTTTTTATCTTTCTTTCATCTGATTGAAAATGATTGTCATATTTGAACAAAGATGTATGATACAGTTTAATGAGTGATTCTTAGATTCTTAGACTTGTTGGAAATCAGTAGTACTATCAGAAAGGAACTGTCACGGGGTGTTATGAATGATTTATGACCTTAAGCCCCATCCCCAAAGAAAACTGTCAAAGGGATGATTGATGGCCTTAAGCCCCACCCCCATAATAACAACTGTCAGTATTGATAACCTCTAAACCCCTCCTTATAGGGAGGTTCTTTCGTAAACCAATCCCTTATAACGCCCTATTAACAATTCCCATACCCACGAAGTATGCCTTTGTCTCTCTAACCGCCTATAGGGTTAGGGGAGAGGCATGTCACTCCCCACCCTTGCTCAACCCGACTGCGGCAGGAGAAAAAGAGTTCTTGTATAAAACTCATTTAGTGAAAATGCCACGACACACAAAAGCAGATAGAATGGACGGTCTTGTGAATGCTCCTAAGAAAATGAAAACAAACAGGGTTTCCAGAATGCTTGAGTTATGAGACCCTCGATTCAGCTCAGCTGGGTACGATTCTAATTGTGCTTTGAGCCATGTAGAAGTAAAAAGAAATGCTCGGGGACATCTCACGGTGGTGGTTTCCAGGAAGGAGCCTATCCTTCCTGAATATAAAGAGGATGGTAACGAAGAGGGGGATGAATATAAAGAAAATGAGATAAAGGAACGAGTGAGTGAAATTCATTTTTCAATAAAAGACTGGACTTTTTTTGAATCTCTTATTCCAAATATTGATGAGGCTGTTCATCAAGGAAAACTGTCCGACCAAATGAAAAGAATTAAAAGAAAATTGGAGCCATTGTTTTCAGAGGAGGAGATTTGCATGTTGAATAATTCATGCTCGGAGAAGGAGGAAGAAAATTGAGAAACACCCACTCCTAAGTAAGTTGAGATAAATACAGAGGTCTTTTTTCATAGATTACATTAACCTAAAGCGATCTCGATATGTCTTCAACCAACTATCCTGCCGAAATTGAGCTCCTAGAATCCGTTGATAGATGGACCAGTCGTCTCCCTGTTCTCTCAGACTCTGAGGTATCAGAAGTCCTCCACACTTTGATGCGCTCCGAAGAGCCGATCTACAGTAGTGTGGAACAGACATCTGCCGCTGACTACCTGTTTTGGCCGACTAACCCTCAAACCAACACCACCTACTCTGCTCCAGACCAAATGATGACTGCCGGTAACCTACAACCCAGCTATTCTACTCCAGACCAGGCGCTGACAGCCAACGACGTGTTTTGGCTGGGTAACAACCAGCACGTCTCCAGCTATGCTCCTGATCAGGCATGTTGGTCTACGGAACAGACGGTGCCCGCCGATTGCCTGTTTTGGCATGATGATATCGTCCCCAACTCCGGGTACTCTTCCTAACAACTCTCCTCCAGACCAGCTGTCATAGCCGGACCTTCTTATGCCTTCAACTGACCAGACCTATTGGCCTGAGCCTCAGTTATCTGCCCCTGATGATATGTATTGGTCGGACAGACTCCTGGAGAACTGTGCAGTACCTGACATTTTTGTACCTGCTAATGATGTTCTAGGGAGCCTAACAGACGCTGAGGAGATAGCCATTCAGGCCATGCGGCAAGAAGAGACCGTGGACGAACTGATAGAGGCTCTGGCCGCCTGGAAAATATCACCCAAGGATGCTGATTATGAGGGTATGAACCTTGAACAAACTGACGGACCCCTGGGTAAAACATTTCGAAAGGCTGTGAAACTGGTCAAGAGTTTGCTTGCAGCTCTGCTGGATATAATAGTTGATCGGGACCTAAAAAGTACCTGTCAGGAGTGTTTAATAGAGCACCCCAGCCAGACACAGCATACTTGTCTGTTTGAGCCTGACTCGGTTTATCAGGTTGGCCACTTTGAAGAGGTTCTGGCTGTTTTCTGCAAACCATGGCTCTGGAGCCTGGTCATAAAAACTCTGGGTTGTTTCAACATCTTTTTGCCTTTTCACAAGATTCATGCATTTATACAAAATGCTGTCGACAACCTGAAAAATTAACATTCTCTTAATGAGGCTATTGTACAAGCCTTTCATAACATGGACGATGACTTTTACTCAAAAATACATGAAATAGCCGATGCTTTCTCTAAACGTAATTTTTCTGTACCTGATATGTCCAATGCACCTTTGGGGTTTTACGGGGAATACAACATGGAAAAATCAGATGAAGTGTCTGAACTGATGTTTTAATCATGCTGTTTAGTTGTAACATTATGTTTTGAAGTGGTTGGTAAAACATCTCTAAATTTTAATATTGTTTTTGAAAATTACCAATAAAGCACCATTTCATTTTTAAACAATTGACATTTTTCTTTCACCGTCGATGATGGAGGGTTACATGAGAAAAGTTTATTATAATCTGGCAAATCTTGGCAGCTTTGGGGGAAAAGACTCTTTGAAAAGAGCTCTTGAAGTTTCAGGTCAGAAAAGTAATGACCATCAGGTGTCAGATTGGTTATCTGGTCAATATTCTTATACAATTCACAAACCCGCTAGAAGGCATTTTAGGAGAAATAAGGTTTATGTATCTGATATAGATTTGCAATTGCAGATGGATTTATCGGACATGACAAATGTGTCTGAGCATAAACCGGGGTTATAAATATTTGTTAACCTGTATTGACGTACAGTACAGGCCAAAAGTTTGGACACACCTCCTCATTCAATGTATTTTCTTTATTTTCGTGGCCATTTACAGCACTACATCACTCTCCTTCTTGGTCAAATAGCCCTTACACAGCCTGGAGGTGTGTTTGGGGTCATTGTCCTGTTGAAAAATAAATGATCGTCCAACTAACCTGACTTCTGCACAACACAACTGCTGGTCCCAACCCCATTGATAATAACCCTGATAAAGCACACCTGTGAAGTGAAAACCAATTCAGGTGACTACCTGTTGAAGCTCATTGAGAGAATGCCAAGAGTGTGCAAAGCAGTAATCAGAGCAAAGGGTGGCTATTTTGAAGAAACTAGAATATAAAACATGTTTTCAGTTATTTCACCTTTTTTTGTTAAGTACATAACTCCACATGTGTTCATTCATAGTTTTGATGCCTTCAGTCATGAAAATAAAGAAAACACATTGAATGAGGAGGTGTGTCCAAACTTTTGGCCTGTACTGTACTTTCTAAGTACGCGTGGGTATGGCACATGAAGAACAAAACGGGTAAGGAAGTGACAAGAGCCTTCCAAGACATTCTGAGCACCGGTAGAACTCCAAAGAAGCTCCAGATCGATAAGGGGAAAGAGTTTTTCAACCGAGATTTTCAAAAGCTGTTAAAGAAGATCGAAATAAAACATTTCACCACAGGAAATGAATTAAAGGCATCTGTGGTGGAGAGATTTAACTACACACTAAAATCTAAAATGTGGAAATATTTCATTGCGTATAATACGAGAACCTACATCGATAAATTGCCGGATCTAGTATACTCTTACAACAAAAGTTATCATCGAAACATAAAAACATAAAAATGGCACCTTCAGATGTAAACACGTTAAATTCCTGGAAAGTTTTTCAAAAACTTATATGACGTAGCCAACCACCCAGTTCCACCGTTGTTTAAGTTCAAAGTAGGAGACAGTTAGGGTGTCTAAAACCAGACATTCTTTTGCGAAAGGTTATGAACAAACATTTTCAGATGAAATCTTTACCGTATCTGAGCTTGTACCTAGAGCACTGGCACAGACATTTACATAATCGAAAAAATACTGGCTAGGAAAGTTAAGAATAAAAAACGATTCATTTTAGTCAAATGGCTCGGATGGCCAAAACAATTTAATAGTTGGATACCGGAGAGTCAAGCCCAAGATGTTCAATAAAATCCAGAACGCTCATAATTGGCTCATCATTCTCTAGCGGTATACAGTTTTTTTGACTCTACCGAGCAATGCTTCCTCTGACATTTTTCCTAACATCACAATTTCCAATTTCACAACAAAGCTTGCTAAACCCATAGAATTAGAAGGTTCTTGGGAAGTCAGTCTAGCAGAAATACAATACCCACACATGTGGAATACCATAGACAAACCGGATAATGAACTCTATGTTTCAGCTCCAGGGATAAAAAAATATTACTACATTCCATGCGGGTATTACGAGGGTATTCATGATCTACTGTCTTTTATGAATTCGACAACCTTATGTCTACCCACCTTGACAGATGTTGCAACGGGAACTGTCCCTTCGGAGAAACCTGTGAAATTCAGTTATAATGCTGTGGAAAGAAGAGTCTATGTGGTACCGGGCGAAAAGGATGAAACTATACACTTAAAAGGACAGCTGGGTCGAATATTAGGAGCGCATCCTGATCAGACTCGGGGGGTTAGCTATGCCCCAGTCAGCAAGAATCATTTTGACACAGTGACTATTGAAATAAAGACGGACCAGGACAAAAATGTGCCATTTCAGTTTGGTACATACAATATTACCAGACCCAAGAGGGTAATGGGTTACCGGGATTATCTGGATCTCCTGTAATGTATGGTGGGGGGATTAGAGGTATATTTCAAGGGTTGTTTAGAAGAGCTTTACCTCTCCTGAAAAAAGGTTTTCATATTGCAAAACTATATATCGAATCCACTTCTAAAAATATTGTAAAAGATGTGATCACCGGGGCTATATCAAGTGCAGCTGGTGGAGTCAGAGAAAAGCAGGAGGGAGCGGGCTTGATGGTAATGAGAAAGACAAAACACAAGAGACCATCGGGGTCGCATGAGGCCCCACCATTTAAAAAGGCAAGGCTCACTATTTTTACAGCATTTTCTAAATGTCATCAGAAGAAGAACAAGCCTAAAGCAAGCAAAAATGAAGAAGAGAGGCATTTTTAAGAGAAGATGACTTTCGTACACAGAATGTCCAAAGAGTGTGTCAAATCTGAACTGGACCTGTTTACGGTGCCTTTCACTCAAACGAGTGTAGATAAAAGTATATGCGTTGAAGTCCCACCTCTCTCTGCCCTCTCTGAAGTAGAGCTGCTAGAATTTCTCATAGCTGGAAACGGGGAAGATTACCTTGACTTGAATAACACTCTTCTGCACCTAAGGGGCACGCTCATGCCCTTACATCAGCCAATGCTAAATACCCTGTGGAAAAGGTGAATATGAAAGTATTCAGTATGCCTGCGGGTATCCGAGTATGCAATCAAGAAAACCTGTTTCTGGGTCAACTACCAAAATATGTGGTGATTGGCATGGTGGGTAATGAGGCTTTTTTAGGTTTTATTACAAGGAATCCGTTCAATTCCAAACATAATGATGTAGAGTTCCTGGCTCTGTATATGGACGGTGAACAGATTCCGGCCAAACCTTTTCAACCAGACTTTGCAAGCGGCAACAGTGCCAGAGAATACTGTAATTGGCCACTGGTAAGCATTTGAAGGATCAAACTCTGTCTATCACTCATTCAGAGTTCTCGCAAGGATATACACTTTTTGCTTTTGATCTAACCCCTAATCAAGAATGTGGTGATCATTTTTCATTAGTTAAAACTGGAAACATATTTGTATTATGCTTCCGTGTCCCTCTCCCTCGGACCGTCAATCTAATTGCATATGCAGTCTTTGACAACATTATTGAAATCAACCAGAGACATAATGTTCTGTATGACTACTAATAAACAACATGAATACAAAACAATTAACAGAACTACTGTCCCAAGATCCCTACACCGAAAGATATTTCCGTGGGGTGCTGGCGTTTGATCAACTATCGGAAAAAATAACAGTGTGCCTGCCATGTTCGTAGTGAATACTCACCGTCAAACCCAACCTGGAGACCACTGGCTGGGGATTTACCTCACTGAAGACGGAAATGGGAAGTTTTTGATTCCTATGGAAATATTCTGGACTTTATCTACTTCCCGAATGACATTTACCATTTCTTAAGCAAAAACTGTAAACAAATGATTTACAACAACAGTCAGCTTCAAAGTTGGTTCTTGGACAAATGCAGTCAACACTGCCTCTTTTATCTGCATCAGAGAGGAAAAGGACTCCCGTATGCCTCTGTAATGAAAATGCATTCTGATGATGTGAACAATAACGATGCTATGGTCTCTAAATTTGTTCGTTCCTGGCTTCCATCACCGGGATGTTGTTTTATCGGTTGTTTTATCATGTAGGTGCAGGTGAGGGGACGCTGGCGCTCCTCCCTGTTAACAACACTTTTCGCAAAATTCACCTTAATTCTACACTTCTCACGCTTGTTTTATTTCTTTTATTGTACGTATAGTTCATGGATACAGCCGACTTGAATTGCATGGATTTGGCTTAATATTTACAGATTTTATGGACTCTACTTTGACTGGGAACAGCTGAGTATGTGGATCGCGGGACAAGACCTACGAACATTTCTTTGTACCTAGCGATGTATGAACTCGGGATGATCTGTCTCCGTGATTATATTCGCTATGCTGATCTGTTCCCGATTCATTCTACAGTACTCTACGACTGGGAACTGATCTGATGTTCATACTAACCTGGCTTTCTGCTGCTTTGCTATTGCTGCTCATCTCATCTACGCTACTATACCCGCCTGCCTAACCGGTTCCTCTGTGCTGTGCTGCTTCTCCACTGCTTTTCAGATAAGTATTGCCCAGTATCATGCTAAAATACTCTCATGACAAACTCCTTCTTATTAAACAGTTTTTCCAGAGTAAATGGTCTGACTGGAACATCGTAAAAGACGCTGGTATTTTGCAGCACCCGAAATTTGTACATCGCGGGTCAGGTCGCCGTCACCGCCGGGCTGCGAATGAAAAGACAACCGGCAGCATTTGCTCAGGAATAAGCCTTCCTTCTCATGGCCCTGGAAATAGAAGTGTCAGTGTGCTAAATTTACATTGTGTGGAAATAAGCCCTGCTCACGGCTCTGTGAAAAGAAGCCTCATTAACTAATATTGCACTGTTTAACTTGAGATCTCTTAATGGCAAAGCATTGGTGCTGTCAGAATTCATCACTGACACCAGGCTTGATATACTGTGTTTAACGGAGACTTGGCAAAAACCAAACTAATTGACGTCTCTCACGGAGGCGACTCAATCTGGTTTCACTTTCCATACAGAACCTCGCAGCTCTAGACAAAGAGGTGGGCTAGCAGTAATTATCAGAGCAGACTTAAATATCAAACGAATCCCAATTGACTGTCCACTGTCTTTTGAGTGCCTGGCTCTTAAACTAATAATGGAATCAGGTCCTGTCTCACTCATTGTTCTTTATCGTCCCCCAAAATACAATGCATCCTTCTTATCTGATCTGACTGAACTTTTAACCCACCTAAACTCTTACTCTTAGAGAATTATCCTTCTTGGTGATTTCAACATCCATACTGACACTACTACATCTAAACTGAGAAATGAATTCCTATCCTTACTGGACTGTTTTGACTTGACACAACATGTTGATTTTCCCAAGCACTCTGGTGGTCATATATTGGATCTGATCTGCACTTCTGGACTATCTGTTGCCAACATTTACAGCACTGATTTGGGACTTTCTGACCATAAAGCAGTATTTTCACTGTCTCACTGCCTTTCTCTCCTCTTACCTGTAAACGACAAATTTCTTACAGAAACCTTAAAAATATCTGTCCCTCTATCCTTTCTTGATCCATTTCTGATCTGTTACTGTCTGCACCTATTCCGTCAACACTAGATAGTCTTGTTGATCACTATAACTCAGCCTTTGATTCAGCATTAGATAAAATAGCTCCTTTAAAACATAAGGAGGTTTCCTTTAAATGTTCAGCTCCCTGGTATAATTCAGAATTGCGATCTATGAAAGCAGCTGGCCGACACCTTGAGAGAATGTCACGTAAGTCTGGCCTCACCGTGCACATCCAGGCTTTCTCTGACCACCAAAGAGCTTACAGAGAAGCACTAACTGCTGCTAAGAACACCCACTATGGCAGAATAATAGAAAGTGGCCACGATAACTCAAGGATTTTGTTTTCTGTAGTTAATAAACTACTCGAACCTGCATCTGGCCCAACTACCTCTTCTACTGAAGTCTGTGAGGATTTCCTCCACTTTTTCCGTAACAAAATTAAAGATCTAAATAATTCAACTAACATAAATACATCATCTGCTTATATCTCTCCCTGTCTTCCCACTCCATCCAGCTCCTTCTCTAAGTTCTCACCAGTCACATCTGCTTTTGTTAATGACCTGCTTTGTAAGATGAGACCGACTACTTGTGTACTGGACCCCATCCCCAGCACACTACTTAAATCCTGCCTTCATGCCATAATCCCAACTGTTACAACAATAATAAACTCATCCCTTGACACTGGCTCTGTGCCGCTCACTTTTAAAATCGCTTCTGTAACCCCAATGTTAAAAAAGTCTGGTCTTGATGCTGACAATATTAACAATTTCCGGCCTTTTTCCCATTTACCTTTCCTGTCAAAAGCTCTTGAGCATATTGTAGCCTTCCAGCTCACCAATTACTTAACCACTAATAACTTGATGGAACCCTTTCAGTCTGGTTTCAGGGTGCAGCACAGCTGTGAAACTGCTCTGCTACGGGTAGCCAATGATTTGCTTATGGCAGCAGACTCTGGACAAACCAGCATATTAATTCTATCAGACCTCAGTGCAGCATTTGACACTGTCAGATGTGACATTCTACTGTCCAGAATGGAGAACATGCTGGGTATCTCTGGCACTGCCCTCCAGTGGTTCAAGTCCTATCTGACTGATAGGCAAGAGTTTGTTAGTCTTGGCAACAGTAGATCCAGTTTGGCGCCAGTCACACAAGGAGTTCCTCAGGGCTCTGTCCTCGGCCCTCTTCTCTTCTGTATTTATATGATTCCCCTTGGCCATATTATTCATAGCTATCTGGGCTATCATTTTTATGTAGATGATACTCAACTCTACTTCAATGTTAAAAGTGGAACTTCATCAGAGTTTTCTCAGCTCACAACCTGTCTTAGTGAAATTAAAACCTGGATGGAGCAGAACTCTTTAAAATTAAATTACAACAAAACTGAACTCCTGCAAATTGGGACTAAAATGCAACTTAATAAAATGAGCTCCTTCCCAGTCCATCTTGGCGGTGATCTCATTAGACCTGCCTCTACTGTAAAGAATCTTGGTGTCATTTTTGATTCCTCCCTTTCATATTTCGCCCACATAAATCACATTAAGAAACTTTCTTACTTTCACCTCCGTAACATATCCCGTGTTCGCTCATTCCTCTCCTTTTCTAATGCTGAGAAACTTGTCCATGCTTTTATCACATCCCGCATTGATTATTGTAACTCGCTGCTGGCAGGTGCCCCTTCTAATCTTATATCACAGCTCCAGCTTATTCAAAACTCGGCTACAAAAGTCCTTACTCGAACTAGCAGCAGCAAGCACATCACACCCATCCTGCTCTGTCTTTACTGGCTCCCTGTGTCTTACAGAATCGGATATAAAATCCTACTAATAACCTACAAAGCCTTAAATAACCTCGCGCCAAACTACATCAGTGACCTTCTCCATTACTATGTGCCTGCCCACTCACTAAGGTCCTCCGATTCTGGCAATCTTGTTGTGCTCCACACTAATCTACACTCCATGGGTGACAGGGCCTTCAGCTGTATAGCGCCCAGACTCTGGAATGACCTACCGAAATTAATCAGGTCAGCTGACTCCATGAATTTTTTTAAAAAACAACTCAAAACTCATCTGTTCAGGAAGGCTTTTAGCTCTACTTGACTTCATTCCCCTTCTCTCAGTTTACCTCTCTGTCAAGATGCTCATGTAACCTGTATGTGTGTGTGCTAGACCATCAATTATGTTGTCTGTTAGGCTTTCTCTGAATTTACTGTCTTAATCTTCTTTATTTATTTATTTGGTTTGTACTATGCTATATACTGTATACCCTGCCGTTCTTTCTTATATTCTGTAAGTGCCTTGAGCATGGGAAAGGCGCTATATAAATAAAATGTATTTTTATTATTATTATTATTTATTATTACCCTATTTATTATTAATAGACGGTTAAAGGATGACGACACTCTGTAATGACATAAAATTGCATTTAATAAACAAACAATTTTACAAATGAATAAGTGATCCAATCCAGTCTTTTTTTTCTCAGTTTCCGTTGGTAGGGGCTAACTTCACGTTGTTATCAAGCAAGGGCTTAAGGTCATCAATCATCCCTTTGACAGTTCCTTTCTGATAGTACCAGTGGAATCTATTCCTGCCAGCCCCTAGTGGCTACTGCACAGATTTAGCAAAGAGTAGTTTCACAATTTCAGACAATCGTCAGTACAGCTTGTAGATGTTGAATTGCAGTGCAAACCAATCTTAAAGTCTGCACAGAATGAAATAACAGTCAAAGTGTATTTTTCTACAGTTTCCACTATTGGAGAAGTTCTAGTTGCTGTGCTGATGATGACTGTTTAATATACTAATGCAAAAGTACAATTTCAAGACAAATTCATGAAAGAAAAAGGGCTGCTCACATTTAAAAAAATTCAAAACAAGTGATGTGTGCTTCCCTAAACCTTAAAGACAGTCACTAATCAGGATCAGACACAAATACTTACACTGTTTGTTTTTTTTAGCATTATACCATATTGGAAGCAAATAGAACAAACAATAAGTTTTCTGTTTCTTTTTCTTATGTTAGCATATTTGGCTAACACCCTTATTTAAATGCCTTGTAACTTCAGCATAGAGTGAAGCTGTTTACATATATTTTTAACAAATGGAAAACAAAAGATTACATGACTTGCTCAGGGTCATAAAATGAGTTAGTATGTGAATCAATAATTATTTGAGATTAAGCTCCATGTAATTATCTGAATGGTGGTGATGTGCCATAGTATCACTCTATTTTGGATTACAATAGAAATAACTTTATTAAAAGGGGAAACATGTGAATACACTTGCTGTAAATCATTGCTGAAGTTATTAGTTAGGAGTCCTGGGATAACCGTGTTAAGTACAGAATGAAAATTCATTAAAAACTTTCTGGCTAAGCACCTGGGTAGGCTAAATATGGCCAGATATAGTACAGTCTCAAACTAAATCATATTGTTTCCTATTTATCTAACACTTTTGGAGCAGCCAATCATTCACATCCTCTAATAGCTATATAGGTTTAATTAGCATTGGGAATATCCTGGATTATTAGTGTTATTATCATTATCATTATAAATCACTGTGATGATTGGTGCTATACTTGGCATACTGTATTGTCTTGCTTACCTAGAAATACCCACCCTGCTATATTCTTTTAAATTAAAAACAAAAATACTCAGCATGAAACTAGTCACTTTTATTGTTTGGCTGACTGTCTTTATTAACATTTTCCTTAACAAACACAACCTAAACTAAGTCTTGATGACACTTTATAGCTGCAAACACTGTACCTGGTTTTTGGCTATCTTATACATTCTGTCCCTTTTAAGGGATGAGTGGGTGTCTGAATAAGACAAATGTAATATACCAATATACAATACATAGAGTATTAGATACATATAAATGAAAGACCTGTCTGTTTATGGACCAGTCCACACTGCTCACGCTCAACAACAGCCACTAGAAGGTGCATGCATGCACCACACTTCTCACTCCAAAAGACCAGTGTGCAGCAACCGCCACCATGCAACAATGACGTTGTGCTGACACAGATGAGGAGACACAATGTCAAAACAAAGCAAACGTTGTGGCTCAACAACGTGCAAGTGAAACACCTCAGCCACAGAGATCAAAACTAGAAGTTTCTGCTAAAACTTAAAATACATTGTTGATCTGGAGGTATTTTTTCGAGTCAAAGATTAATAGGACTCACATACAAGTGATATGGCCAAGATATGGTATCACCAGTGTCTTGTTACGAAAGCCAGCAGGGCAGCAAGCACAAGGTGGGCCCACGTCCTCTGCACTGGGTAATTCTTAAGAGTTAGCTGACACCTCTCCAAGTTCACGAACATAGTATAACTGCTAGAGAGTGTTTGGGTTATTTTTTTTGTCCTGAAGACCACACACACCATATTCCTTACTTAAATATCTACAGAAAATGGTTTATTTTGTCTTTGGAAATGTATTGTTATAGCATAAGAGTTTACATTAAAAATACTGAGTGGGTAAATATGTGTAGAAATCTTTTGTTACGCAGAAAATTATAATGACTTTTCAGTGATTGAATACTTTTACATGCCACTGTACAAACTAAACTGCATTTACATAATTAATTGCATTTACAATATTTTTTTTCTCAAACTTATTAATATAGGAAAGGAGCTGCAAAAAAATTATGTTAAAAGAGGATTTTAAAATCAGCTCAAAAACTAATTGCAGGCTAAAAATTTGAAACTATCTAATTATATTTCTAAAAGTATATATTACATGAAAAACGTCAAACAGTGAGAAATAATATACAGAAGTGGAGGGAATATGTTTGATTGCTTCCTTTTTCGGTGGATGAGCTTACACATTAGTAGGTTACTAAAGGTGATGTAAAATAGGTCTACACAAATACTTTAATAAAAGAAAAATATCTATAATAGTTATGTGAAGACTTAAATGTATTGTATGATAGTAAGGTATGATGCATACCTAAGATGGAAGTGTTTTCAAAGAAATCAGTATCTAAAATGTTTATTGACATCAGACTTACAGCTTATAAGAAGTGTGCAAACATTTTAAAAGTATTTCTCAAAAACAACTATGTATCATTATTTTTCCATAAAGTAAACATAGTACCTTAGTGATTATCACTGCAAACACTGAAAAAAAAATTCAGATTCTATTCTAGATTAGGTAACCACCAACTTGAAATGTATTGTTCTTTCAGTAAACTTTACAGCCACATAATGAATTTACTCTAACACATGAATCGTTGAACAGGTATCATGCATTTAGAATGATTATTTTCATGTGCTATGCTATACAATGTTTTTACTTGATTTATGTTTAATTTTGTGAAGTACGATATCAAGTTCAATAAACTCAACATCTTTGAAATGAGCATAGCTCACGTTGTTAAAATTTTACATTGGTCATTTAGTTTTATTCATTTATTTTATCCCCACTCCCTTGTTTGTCACCTATCTACATTTCTTGTATCATTACATTTAGCTATGTGATCTCAGGTGCAATCTATGATGATATGATACTGGCTCCCTATTTTGTTTTCTTGACATAATATACTTTAAAACCACTCCAAATATTTTTGAGAAGCTTCAAAAGAGTTAAATTAACTTAGTTGTGTTTCTTGTTCTTATGGAATGTAGCGACTTGGGGGAAACAGACAGAGATTCACTACATTTGAGATGTGTATGGGTACAGTATATGCATAAATCTAAGTCCATAAATAGATTTTGATTACACTGTATGAACATATTCAGTATTTCTGTTGTCTCTGTGTTCTAGATTATGATAAACTAATCATAAGTCATGTTTAGATTCTGATTTGTTGAATTGACCGTTAGGAGTTTGTTACTTCTACATTACATTACACAATTATAATTTCACAAAGTCCAGTGGATTGTTTTCATAATTTTAAAAATATTTTCAGCATTTAGTTTCTGCCATAAAAAGCTAATTGTGACACAACTGAATAAAAGTAATTTATATACTTGGTTAACACCTTTATCCTATGTGACTTACAATATTTATGATACAATTGGTTACATTTCTTTGGATATTCCAATTGGAGCACAAGCAGGTCAAGTGATTTACTCATAGTCACACAGGTGCAGTAGTGGGCCCCCAACCTCAAGGTCTGCAGTCCAAAGCCTTAACCACTACACCACATCCTTTGGAAGTAAAACATTGGTTCCTGTGTGTCTGTAGCTTGTACTGGTAATCGAGAACTTAAATCTGAACAAAAGCATAAGTCTAGATATTTCCTCTAATTACCTGACTTCAGTATTAATTTTAATGTGTGTTTTATTGGACAACTACACTAAAATACTACAGTGGTTGCTTAACAGGCATCCTGACATAACATGGTGCTCTCTCAAAACCACACTAAGAATCTTAATCACCTTTCTTCTCTGCTGAAAAGACACATTCCTTAGCCCATTGTTGAAATGTACCAAACAAAATAAGTTGCATAAATGAGGGGGAGGCTAGATATTACTGTGCTATGGTTGAATGCAATATTCCAGTATGAATGCTAAGATTTGCTGCAAGTACAATTGTTTTTGCTAATTTCTTTTTTCCAGATACTAACATACAAATGAGAAATTTTATCTCACCACGTCTCATTTCTGTGAGACAAATGATCATCACTTGATGTCAGATGCATTAAAACATTTCTTAAATTAAATACATTCTTAAAGCTGTAAGGTCTGTACAAATGTACATTAATTAAAGGACTACAGGCACAATGCTGATTTTGTCAGAATAGAATATCTTATTCTTATGGTTTTGAGTGTTGCATGAATACACTCGTTAATAAATGAATCAGCTAAGTACTGAACACCATAGTGCCACAGCTCTTCCGATGCAGTATACTAAAAACTGAAATACCCAACTAAATTCATTAGTTTATGGGAAGAGTAAGGCATTCACATTAGATGAGCATTTCCCAGAATAAAAAGTTTAAAATGTTGCCTCTTGCTTTTATTCTCTAAATAATGAATCAGATATTGCTTGAACAGTGTGGAAACTGTAACAGCTAATAGCTTTTAAGGTTGACCTTCTAGTTTAATATAACCTTTTGAGAGCAGTACAGTATATACATAACAAGGTCTGTTTTGATACACAGCATCCTTTCCAGTTTTCAACCAAAAAAAGTAAAAGTCCATAAATTGAGTAGAATGGTGCTAGGTAAGTTACTTACAAGCACTCTTTATTTTATATAGCACATTTTGCATATATATATTGTCACACACGTGCGATTGGGAGACAGCTGAAAGGCCTACCACGCCAGACCAGGGGGTGGCGAGCTGCTCTAACTCTCTTTTTTAATTTTGCTAGGTCCCCGCACCAGTGATGACGTCACTTCCAGCACCAGTGCGGTGGATGATATCACTTCCAGTCTCAAAGACATCATTTCCAGTTCTGGAGCCAGTGA
>JANRMT010062837.1:28056870-28074323 GCA_026402145.1 Polypterus bichir lapradei | reverse complement strand
CCTTCACTTGGTCCACACAACGTCCTCCTATGCGCACGTGTGTGACACTGGGAATGAGGTGAATCAGATTTGCCTAAATGTGCCTATAGTTTACATTTAAAGGCATCTTAACATTTGAATATAACAGGTCCAGCTTGTTACTGTATTTCCTTGAGTGGAACAAGTTACAAAGTGATAGGAATTTGTCATAGTTCTTTCCAAAGTCACATGGTTGAAGTTACCACATATTATAACTACAAGGTGACAGAAAGAATCATTTCCATTAATAAGCCCATGATGGATATCAAAGGCACAGCAACTCGGTCACACTCAACTCTGCAAGGTACATTCCCTACAAGATGAACTACACCCACAAGCACTTCTGACAGTCTGGCACATTACATATGCTAATGACATGCATGCCAACTACAATACTCAAAATGCAGAATCCACAAACACTGACAGCTTCCCACACAAACTTGCACCTGCACAATTCCAAAATGAAATTGTACATATTGCTTGGCCCAGAAAAACAGTAGGATCTGTGACCTGACCTCAGTGTCAAGTCAAAAGCAACAAGCATTTCACTAATAACAAATGACAAATGATGAGATGGGCAGGACAATGCTGCACATCCCAAGACAAAAGATCAGTCTCAGCTTGCACAGGAAATGCAAGAATAAATGATTTAGAACACAAACACTGCATCAACAGGTCTTTATCTTTTGCATCCATGAGAGTCTCTATTGAAAATCTTCCGGAACATGGTGCATACGTGTTCACATGACTTGAGGATGAAAAAACAAACACTACACATTGACAACTGTCAGGTTCAATAGCTTGCTCTGTACATACCTGTTCAAATAAAATGCTTAAGCAGAAACTTTCATGACTTGCAAACATATACATATCTCCTCATTTACTTAGAAAAATGCAGGATTCAATTAATTCAAACAGCCCTTTAGAAGCTAAACAAGAAGAATAACTACATGCGTAGACCGATGAAAGGCAGGTCCAAGAACTTAAAAAGTACTTCCTCACTGCCTTTACGCAAGATCAATGCTATTATAATGCACAGTATTTTGTACATTTGTTGAGAACTAGTTAACTACTAATATTCATTATAACGTTCATAAGAAGTGCACATCACCACTATTTTATAACAATTTTATAACACAGCTCCCCATCTTTTCTACCCAGCCTCTGTTGATAGTCCCCCAGGACAGAGTGGCCACCTATTCAGAATTCATAATCAAGTTCATCATTATTCTGGTGGACTACACCCCCAGAAAGTTTCACACAAGCCCAACAACATTATAATATTCCAACATCAAATGTTATTACTGGTGTGTTCACTACAAACAACAAGCAATCTCCACCTCAAAGATTTACTTACTTACTCCAAACAATTCAAACCCTGACCCCTATACATTTTATGCCCTCATGTCTACTCAATTGTTTTCCATTTCCTTATATTTAAGGATTGGAGATCTGTATTTTCCACTAATTATCATAATAAATGAAAATCTCAGTGGGATAGAAATAAATGTATATGTCATTAAGATGGATTGTGTTATTAAATAATTGTAGAGTTGCATACTCCTAAAATTATTCTGTGTACATAAAGAGTTCAGTATCTATGACTTGCATTTTCTTTTTCTTTTCCCATGCACAGTACAAATCAGCATGTAGACTGAAATCTGCCCTTATATGTACTTTTTGTAGTCAAAGTAACAATAGTCCAACATTATTGTGTGCTTGGGTTCTGTGATGTGCTGGTGACCCATCCAAGGTTGGATTCTGACATAAAACAGCATTTTAGTAAGCTTTGCCTTTTTACATCCCTGCTCTTTACTAAGTGGAATAAAACAAAGTCAGAAGATGAACTGGTGACTTTAGTTTTTTAATTGTTTTACAACTGCATATTAATTTATCTATTGTTTGCAAAAATTTTCTAGGGTTCTCAACAGCACAGTTACAATAAAAATACACAGTTTTTGGATAATTATGATCTAGAGAAGAGTTAGAAAAAAGAGAATTAGAAAATTGGTACTGTACAGGGATCCACGAACAGGTTTATTATCATAGTGGCAATGAAGTCATACAGAGACAAATAGCAATGGCCATATAATAACAAAGTAAATATTTTTATTTCCTTTAAAGCATATTTTATCACATGAAAATAACTAAAAAAAGAAAGGTGGGAGACTAACATTGTTAAAACAGTGCTCTGTGTATCCATAGTCCAAATCTACTTATTCAGAGCAGGGTCATGGAGTAGCTGGAGCCAATCATAGAAACCACAGAGAACAAGGCAGGAACAATCCCAGGACAGAATGCCATCCCAACACAGGGTAAACATACACACAAACACCACACACAGACACTAGGGGCAATTCAGCACCACCAATCCACCGAAACTGCATGTCTATGTAGTGTGGGAGGAAACCAGAGTACCAGTAAGTAACCCATCTGGACATGGGGAGAACATGCAAACTTCACACAGAGAGCACCTGCAGCTGGAACCTAAAACAATTATAATCATTCAAAACAGGAACAGATTTATCAGATGTTTCATTGCTAGTGGAAATGCTTAGTTTTACCTTAGTAAAGCTGACAGAAAACATTTCTTGAGGAGTGGTACAACGATATTAGAATTTTTGAAAGCATAATATGAAAAATAACTTATTTTTTGTCATTTGACTCATGGCAGCAGTAAAAAAATGAAGTAGTTAAAAAATACTTAGTCAACACAGCTTATTTACAACTAAGATTTTTTAAATGAGCTCCACCATTAACTGTACATTTTTTTCTAAATGAGTTTGCAAATAGTTTAAACACACTCCAGATTCCATTTCACTAAAAAATGCGAAATAATTCTTTAAAAATATATACACTATGTATTTTTTATACAGTTGATAGGGTAAATCTTGCTGAATGATTAAGTGAACAGTCTGGTTTGAAATTTTTAACTCTATTAACTAATTTGCACTTTGGCAAACTTGCTTCATTTTAAACAGAATTATGTGGGGATCCATCACAGGTAATGCATGTCTATGACCCATAGTTTAAAAAACACTAGGGGGCTTCGTCACCTTCTCGCTTCGCTTGCCAACCCCTATAATCCCCCCCCCCACTGCCAAGCGCTACGCACTGTTGTGAAGCGGGGGGCTGAATGCACTCCAAGGAGACGCGGTTGCTCCTCCGACTCCCCTCTGAAACGGTGATACAGTAAAAATAACAGTTGTTTTTTTTTACCTCCTCTTTGCTCGATCAGCTGCTACTTGCTGCTGCTCCTCTGTGGTGTGATCTGCATTTTGTGCGGCCTTTCCAACGTTTTTAAGTCACTGCCTAGTCTCACTTCTCCCCCAGACATCCTCAAACACTATTGAATCTCTTTTCACTGTTCCGTTATTTCACCAAGTAATATTTTCCGTTTGCGTTAATGCAATCTTTACTCTATGGCTATGCGCCGTTGTGAAGAAGGGGGGCTGAACGCATCCCAAGGAGACACGTTCACTCCTTCGAAACACATCTAAAATGGTGATAAAATGGGAAACAAATAACAGTTGTTTTTTTTACCTCCTCTTTGCTCGATCAGCTGCTGGCTTGCTGCTACTCCTGTTTGGTGTGATCTGCATTTTGTGCGGCGTTTCAACCGTTTTAAAGTCACTGCCTTGTCTCTCTTCTCCCTCAGGCATCCTCAAACACTATTCAATCTCTTTTTGCTGTTCCGTTATTTAACCGAGTAATATGTTTCATTTGTTTGTGATAGTGTGATCTTTACCATTTTCTTGAGACTTTCAAATTTTCCCACTTCCATTTTCTCTAACTTACTCTGCATGTGTATCACAGGACTTGCTTGTAAAGGTTGTAAGTATGACGTGACTTGCCTGTGTCGCGGGACGTGAAAGTACTGTATCTCTCTGTCTCTGTCTCTCTTCAAAAGATCACGTCTGATCGCAGTCTCGCCCAAGTTTTTTTTTTTTTTTTATAATAGAGAGACTATTTTAGAGAATGCACTTCAGTACCCAGTTCGAAATGAAATGTGGAAAAGTCCATTGAGGTAACAAGAATAATCTGATGATGAATGCACAAAGCACTCAGCCCAGTTAGTTTAGGATTTTCCACTTCACAGCTTTTTGCTTATATTTTTAATTTTTGGTGCCTAGGTGTTTTAGGTCAAAGGATCTCAGTCTCATAAACATCCACATCTACATTGCCAAGTCTAAATTGGATATGTGTGGGTGTGCAAATCAATGTATCTAACAAAAGATAGGCATCTAATCTATTTTTTAGTTTCCAGCATACTCTTTCTTGATATTTCCAGGCAGGCTACATCCAGACCACCCAGAAATATCAGATTAAGTGTGTTCTTAAAGTAGATGAAAATATGTGGGGAAGGAATATCTCATGGTGCAGTCAGGGAAAATAAAATGTTCCACAAAGTTGTATCAAAAGAATTCACTCTGCTGAATATTTTATCTGTATTATAAAGTAAACATACGTAATGAGCTATTTCCAGAGGTGGCTATTAACTGTCTGTTTTCGACTTAGCCTTGAAAACAAAGCCTTTTGTCTGATTCATTTTCATATGTGTTTCTCTACCCAGTGTAAGTGAGAAGTTTGCATTTTGCAGTATAATGCCATACTTTTGCTTTCTCAGTTGTTTTAGCTTTGACTGATAATTGGTTTGGGGCTTGCATGAAAGCATTGATTTTTTTTTTCTTTCTCAAAGCCAAAAAAAGTGTATAAAATTATGTGATTATATGCATCTGCCTTTTTCCTTTAACTATCAAGTGATATATGTCATTATGTTTCATAAGATACTGTATTGCTATATCACTAACCATCACCCATCTCATTCTATTAAGGGAGAATACATTTGACTTTGAAAGGGGAAGTGATCTGCAACGAGAAATCCAGCAGTACTGGGTCAATCTAAATAGCTTTACCTCAGGAGACCTATAACCAGGGAAAACTAAGAGCAGTCTGGATAAAGTAGTTTGAGAGACTCAAAGGTGAAAAGAAAAAGAGAAAAGACTTAAGGTGATACAAGATATGATCTGACTTGTTTTAGCAGAGAAAAAAGGAAAGAGATGATGTATAAAATGTGTTGGTGTTCCACGCAGGAAAGCTACATTTCATTGCCAGATTTTATTAGCAATGGTAGGTGATGTATTATTTCTGCAGTATATCAGCATTTCATATGTTCGGGGTTTTCTTTTCTCATGAGAATCTTGTGCTTATCAGTAAAGCATCGCTGAATGGGCACCATCAGTGATGACTTGACTTTTTTTCATTTATCCAGACGATAAGAGGCAGAGAGGCAGAGCAGTGCTGAGAACTTGGGGTTCTCAAAAATGTCCACTAAAGGGGGGAATCATCAAACCCCAGCTCATCGCAAAAAGGGCAAATGCAGAATCTTTATAAATAGGAGATTTATTATCAACAAAAATGTACCAAAAATAAGCTCAAGGGAGTGCAAGAGGCCAAATATGTTGCCTGAAACAACAAAGACAAACAAAACAAAACAAAACAAAACAAAGGCCAAAACTAACAATGTCCCAATACAGAAATCCAAAGAACTGTCAAAAAAAAAAACAGAGCACAGAGGTCAAAAATTGAGTAATTCAGGAACACAGAAAAATCACAATAGAAATTCAACAATGCCAGTGTATTCAATGAACCACAAGGAGCCGGTAGTCCTTCTGACGGTGATGTGAGGATGGCCCTGCCTCTTGGGAACCACCTACAAAATATATGGTACATAGAAAGAAGATATATACATACAAAAACTGTGTGATCATCAAAGTTAACATAATAAATGAACAAAAAAGGCATAAATGGGAAATCTGAACCCTAGCCAGGAAGGGATCCCTGGCAGAAACATAACACGCAGATGTGACTTCAATCCTCTCCAGGGCAGTGTTTCTCCATTCTAAAGAAAGAAATGACTACTGCATGAATAACTGTTCCACACCCCCACTGTTTCCCTTGGTGCACCCTGAAAAGGACCCCATAACAGGCTCAACATGCTCACTTGTTTTACAAGAGATTTGTAAACAGTGTTTTGTTACCTTTTTATTACAGTATTTTTCTGCTTTCATGATGTGTTTGCTTCATCTGTTACCATTTATATAAAGTCAATATGCACTTATTATAAAGCTTGCATATTTTAGAACACCAGTACTTAAAGGTGTGTTTTTTCTGCTGCTTTTGAGCCCACAATTCTAGTTAATATTTTATAATGTTCAGACAGATATGCCTTTTCTTACCTCTCTTCCTTATTTACTTATAGAATATTCTTCTGTCCAAAGAAACAATCTTATGTCAATACTGTTTTTATGAATGTCAAAAGACACAGATTGGTGAAATGGTTCAACAATCCAAGAAGTACTTTAAAACATTTCAAGAACAATGAAAAAAATAAGAAAAAAAGCAAATGTAGGGCTGCATCATTTATCTGGCTCTTTCTATTTTTATCTTATAGAAGCTCTTCACAACGTCATCCTCATATCCACATTTTGTTCCTCACACATTTGCTCCTGATGCAGTCTAAACAACTGGCCTGTTCCACAGTGTAAAATGATAACGCTTAACAATTTCTGGTTAACCTCACCAACTTAGGCCTTTTACAGCCTTGAAGGTGGAGTACATTTAAAACACTTGTGGGTGTCTGCATTCCTAATGAAAGACTATAGAATGGGTTTCCTTTCACATTGAAATCACACTGCCTAGGTTTTACCCTGTTGTGGGTCCTGCTCTGGGGTTTTATTTTTTGTCTCTTTTATTTGTGGTTATTTTCCTGTAGTGTTCTGTTTTAAACATCACATATTACTCTATAATTAAGCTGGGTGTGTGCTAATGCCAGTTATACACTGTAGGATGCCATTTCAGGGTGTGAACGCTGGCCCCGGCACAGACAGACGGACAACATGGCTTCACCCAACACACGTTTATTTTCACACTATATACAAGTCTTTGCACTCACAACCCCAGTGCCTCCAGCACCGATTTCCCCAAAGTCCAGGGCCTACAGTCTCTGTGCCTTCCTGGCCGCCTCCCGTCCTCTCTCTCCAGCTCCGTCTGCTTCCTCCCGACTTCCACCTCCTGACTGGAGAGAGGCGGCCCCTTTTATGGGGACCCGGATGAGCTCCAGCTGCTTCCCGGCACCTGACGTTGGCCACACCCCTGTGTGGCGGAAGTGCCGGCTGCACACCTGGAAGCCGTCCGTGCATCCCCAGTCGTCTTCCCCCCGGCACTTCCTGGTGTGGCGGAAGTGCCGGGCTCTCGGGATAATTAGGCACTGGGGCGCCGCCTGGCGGTGGCCACGGGTCCCTGCAGGGCTGGGCTTCCAAGCCCTGTACCCGAGGCCCCCTGCATAACCAGGACGGACGCCCCCACTCGGTCTGGAGGAGGCAGACGCCCTCCTCCGGTCCTCCAAGGCGTCCCGACCGGGCTCCAGCCCCGGCCGAGGACCAGATGGGATAAACCGGCATCGGGGCGCCGCCTGGCGGTGACCACGGGCCCCTACAGGGTAGGGCTTCCATGCCCTCAACCCGTGGTCCCCAACAGAACCAGGAAGGACGCCTCCTCGCGGTCTGGAGGAGGCACAAGCCCTCCTCACGTCCTCCTGGGCGTCCCGGCCGGGCTCCAGCCCCGGCCGGGGACCACAAGGGCCAGAATGGAAAACCGATTCTTATGTTCTGCTGTAGTTCCTTCTCTCTCTCTTTTTTTTTAACTCTTTTGCATTTTATTTTCACCTCTTTTCCTGCATTGTCTTGTTATTTTTGTTATTTTCTCATTATTGATATTAATTTTCTTTTAGTGTCTGTTTTATGTTAATTATGTCCTTGAAGACTTTTGTTAATTACTTTGTTAATTATTTTAGTGTGTTTGATTAGAATTGGGTGATACTCCTAATTAGTTTCCAAGACTCTGCAATAGCACTGGTTTCTATTTAGAGAATTTTCAGTCACAACTTTTATGAAATGGCATTAGGTTTAATGATGTTCCTGCTCCTCTCTTTTGTTCCTACTTTTTATTAAGGTTTTGCAGTCTTTGACCGTTTCATGTTGGTATCTGTTTCATTCCCAGCACTACAGGAGTCAAAAAGGAAAAAGGGACCCTCTTATCTGAATTGTTCATCTATCCCTCCGTTTTAGACAAAGAGAATTTTGAACATTTTGGCTAACTTAACTTGTGCCCAAAAATAGACGTACTTGGTCAGCATTTAGAACATCATTCCAATGTTTTGGCATTTAGTGTTAGGTTCTGCTGCATCATAGTTACTGAAAGCTATATTTGAAATCTGGACTAGTCATGATCTTGTGGACATTTTACATTCTTCTCATTTTCATGTGGGATTTCTCTTGGTATAACTCTTTTTTACCACATCTCAATCATGCTTTTGTTGTTATTTGTTTATTCTAAATTGGTCTTGTGTGAGTGTAACCAGATGGACTGGTGTCCAAATAAGCGTTGCTCGCTTATTTACAGCTGATGATTTAAAATGGATGAGGAAGAGCATATGTACATTGTAGGTGGCACACAGGATGGATGGGCACACCGGTAGGGGTCGGGACAGAAAGGCATCCTGGCTGAGAGAGGGAAGGAGGTCGCACCCAGACAAGGCTTCCCTAATGGAAGGACAGACAGAGAAGAAGCTGGTTCCTTACCCAGACAAAACACAGACAAATGGACAGACGTCCCAAGCGGGCACATGTGTAACACAGGGTAGGACTGTCTTTCAGGGGTGTTTATTCCCCCCAGGCACTAGAAGGCAGTAGCCTGCCATATTGGCACTCACTTGGAAGCCAGCAGGGTACCCTGGGAGTTATAGTCTGGCAGCACAGCGCTGCTGGGGTCCATAGATGCCGTGAGAGGGCACTGCAGGTAGATATACCCCCTGTTACTCCCATTGACCCGGAAGTACTTCTAATTGGCAGTACTCCCAGGTCCTCAATAAAAGGGACTGCACTCCCTTGTCCAGGCAAGCCAGAGCTGGGAGGAAGGAATGCTACACTTAACTGGAGGTGGGCAGTGCAATGGAGAGAGGAGAGGTGAATTGGAGGGGAGATTACTTGTGCTTTTGTTTTGTGCATCAATTTAGAGGTATTGTGTAATAAACACACCCTTTATTTGAACCCGGGACTTTCTGGTGTATTTGTGTTTGGATTTTAGGGCTCACTGGTGCCCCGCTTCCATCACAACATGTACTGTATCTTTATTTTTAGCAATGCTTTGAATGTCAACTAGCTATTAAAATTAATTCTTTTTATATAAAAATGACATTACACAAAAGTATTATGTTCTGCCACAAAACTTGCTTTTTTGTTTTCTCTGTAGAATTTTTTTTGTCAGTTTTCTTTGAAAAGTGTCTTTTGTTTTGTATTAATTTTAATGGGCAGCAGTGGTTTTCCTTCCAAGCACTTTCTAAACTTGTAACCAATTACTGCTGTTAACAGAACCTACTTCTTTTTCATTAATTTTAAGTGACTTGCCTCTGAAGATTCAGAAAGCTTAATTGCTTGCAGACAAACCATAATGAGTTGCAAAGCAATCCAACATAGGATTGGTTAACTTTGAGGTAAAAAGAAATATTTAGAGATTATGAAACTTAAAAAGCAAGCCAATTAAAATAAAGACAGAATAGGGATGTACTATTAGCAACATATATTAATTACTAGTTAAGACAAAAATGAAAATTTGCCTCCACTGTAGCTCTCCAGGATGTGAGTTTGACACCCCTGCTTTAATGTAATGACCCACTTATGTCAGTCATGTACAGTACTTCAGCCCTGTCATGAGAAACCTGTTAGGTATTTACCGTCGGGTGCTGAACAGAAGGCTCTAAAAAATGTTACTTTTGTGCTATTTCAACTATTAGATTTGCTTATGTTTCTCAATTTAGGATAGGAATTAGCTTGGATTTTTTAGGATTCCTTTTCTGTATTGGTATCTTTGATCTTAGATTTTGTATTTAGCATTTTGTTGTATTTTTATTCCTTTTTAAAAATATTTTCTTGTATCTTTTATAAGTTGGTTTCTTGTACCTTTTATCTTTGGTTATGTCTACAGTCTTGACACCCTGAAAGAAGAAGCTATCCATCCATCCATTATCCAACCCACTATATCCTAACTACAGGGTCACGGGGGTGTGCTGGAGCCAATCCCAGCCAACACAGGGCGCAAGGCAGGAAACAAACCCAGGGCAGGGCATCCAGCCCAACTCAGTGAAAGGAGAATCAAAGAAGAGAATTAAAACAAAACTGAGTGCCATTATGAACAATGCTGCACATCCTCTCTCTGACACACTGAGTATTTATAGCTGCTCCCTTGCTCAGGGCAGGGAGGTGCTTCAATTTGCCACCCTCCAACATATCGGAATATGTTAACCTATTTAAATAGAAAATTAAAATGATGTTGTCATGCACGCGCGAGTAGGAGATCGCAGACGGACCCTAGCACGCTTCGGAAGGGATTCGCCGGCAGGGAGTGGCGGGGTACTAACCTTTCTCCTTTGCTTTCTTACAGAACAAAAGACGCTCCGCCATCATAAGCCCGCAGTACGTTACTTCCGCCCTTCCTCCGCCATTGTTCCTGACGTCATCGATCCCATCTTCCCTCACGGTTCCTTCCCAGCATTCCTCCACTTCCGGCTCCTCCTTTATAAAATGGCCGCCGACACCAATAACGGCGTCATGCATATGAACAATTTATATTTATATATTTTGACCTGATTTTTAAAATTTGTTTACAGTATACGGGGCCAGAAACCCCAAACCTTTACGCTGTGTCTTTCTCTTATTTTACAATGTATAGAGAAATTAAGATACATTTTGCAAAGATGTACTCATATATAGAGAAACAGCAATAATTTTTCACATATAATCACTTATAAGGATCAACTAGACAAGAATATAGTATAGATGCACTGATAAGTCGTGTTCTAATCATTCGTTTAAGATAATTACGCTGCAAAAACAAGAACCAGTGTAGTGTACAAGTGATAGGTGGGGTTGTTTTCTGTGCAGAGCAAGAACGCATTCAGATTGATAATGAAATTCCATCCATCCATTATCCAACCCGCTGAATCCGAACACAGGGGTCTGCTGGAGCCAATCCCAGCCAACACAGGGCACGAACCAATCCTGGGCAGGGTGCCAACCCACCGCAGGACACACACACACAAACACACCCACATACCAAGCACACACTAGGGCCAATTTAGAATCGCCAATCCACCTAACCTGCATGTCTTTGGACTGTGGGAGGAAACCGGAGCGCCCGGAGGAAACCCACGCAGACACGGGGAGAACATGCAAACTCCACGCAGGGAGGACCCGGGAAGCGAACCCGGGTCTCCTAACTGCGAGGCAGCAGCACTACCACTGCGCCACCGTGCCACCCTTTGATAATAAAATTAAATTATAAATTGTAAATGAGTTGTTTATCTTCCTAGAAATTATTATCGGTAAAATGTTTATGTTTATTTTTGTTATTGCCTCATAAATTTCAGCTGCTGTGTCTGATGCCATCACGGAAAGACAGTCTGAAAATTATTGTTGAAGCATTTTTGGATAAAAATCATAGAATATAACATTTTTCATTCATGAGTGATATTTTTCCAAACCCAGCTGCTTACACACGAATTGTACTGAGCCTTTTGGCCTATAATGCTGTCCCCAAAAATATGCGGCCTGGGGCGGATTACGCGCTTTGCCCGTCCCTAGCTACATAATTGCCTTTGTATTGTATGTGTTCTTCTATATGCTCTATGTGTGTGAATCATTATGTGCTTCTTAAACGGGCTTTCTCTTACATCGTCAGGACACAGAATACATTACATTCATGATATTACAGCTCTCCGAACAATTTAAATACTAAGATGTATGCTTGATATCATTTTCATGATGAAATGAATTAAAGCATGTATTAAATAAGGGGGCATGATGGCGCAGTGGTAGTGATTAGCTGGCATCCCAGTCCAGTGATTGTTCCTGCCTCCCACAAGATGCTTGCTGGTACGTGTGAGACCTTCGATGAAATAATTTAATGCAGCAGTTCTGTCTCTTTCAAATTTACCAACCCCCAATTTCCATGTCCTTTCTATTCTTTCTCCACATAACCAATCACCACAGAATAAGCTCTTTAATGAATGTCTGACCATCTGTAAGCTTAGAATGCTGATTCTTCAAAGCTTTTTAGGAACACTGAAATATCTTCGTAGGTCATGGTTAATTTTTCCATCCATCTATCCTCCAGTCCCAGCAAGCATACAGTACAAGGCAGGACCAATCCCTGGACGAGACGCCAGTCCATCGCTACTGTTGTGCCACTGTGCCCACACGTTTAATTATTAACAGTATACATTATTTAAATGAAATTAAAAATTTATCTGTCTAATGTAATATACATATTTTACTGCATTTCATCTTAAAAATATCAAGAGCTCCAAGAAGATAGCTCTTGGAAATCCAAAGTGACTTAGAAGCTGGTCGTCATCATCTGTAAATACGCACTCTCTTCTATTGAATTGAATTGAATTCCTTTATTGTTATTTTATGATACAATGAGATTCAATATGCAAATCCTCCATAAACTTATTGTCCTATAAAATAATAATAATAATACAATAAAAAACAATGAAAAATATACAATATGAAAGCACAAGTACAATATACAGTACATGTACATATAGTGCAAGATAGTGCAAATGGTTCATAAAGTGGCTCAGGTTGTGTAATATTACAACTGCAATGCAAGTTTACAATGAGGTAATTGTACTGTACTTATAGGTACAAACAGTTCTACCAGGAGAACTTGATGGACTGATTGAATGTGTTTATAGCTCTTGGGATGAAGCTGTTTCTGAATCTTGAGGTTCTTGCAGTAAAAGGCGCTGAAGCATTTGAAAGCATTTGGAGAAATACAAATAGACTGTTCGCATGGCTGAGGCAGCGTGTGCTATAAATGTTCTCCGGGATAGAAGCTGTATCCCAATAATCCTCTGCACTCAAAACCTGCCATAGAGTTTTCCAATCAGCTGCTGTACAGCTGTGATTTCACACTCAGATACAGTGGGTTAAAATACTCTGAGTTGTGCAATGAGAGTAACAATGCTAAAGCAGCTATTGTATTTGGAATAGTTTGGCCATTCTGTGGACCATAATATTATTACAGGTTGATGCCTTAAATTTATGAATGATATGTGGTTAATTTCAGTGTATTTGATAAAGCCGTGTCAGGAATGTGAATCTAAAAAAGAAAGGAAAACCACAAAGGAAATGTTGCATTGACCCTGGGTGCCGCCAGTTTGCAAAACCAAACAAAAAATGTGTGTATGCAAGGCAGGGAGCTGGTGTGAGAATGTGCATTGCTTTACGCCACAAGATGTGAGTGTAGAAACGGGTTTACGCAACATTTTTGTGTGTACACATCGTTTATACATGAGGCCCCTGGTGTTGGTCAGGGTTTTTTTTTTTAATGAAGGTTTTCTTTTTTTGTGATAAGTTGTAACAGGAAGAGTATCCTGTAAATGTAAAAAGGTAAAAAGAAAGGTGAATGTGGTTGATGTACCATTCATTTTTTATTTCAGAAGGAGCATTGCTGCATTTCAATTATCCATATTGTGCCTTCCTCTTTTTTCTGTAGGCTTTAGGGGTTTCATCAACAGAGGAGCTTGACCATCTTCTCACTTCTTCACTGAAGAACAGAATGCCAGCCGGTGGTTTAGAGATTTTTCAGACTCACTACAATCAAAAAAGTGATATTCCAGGTGAGGGGAAAAAATAGTTCCTTCTCCAATTCAGTTTACATTACCTGTTGTTTCATCTGCAAAACATCTCCTTTCTCACTATCTCTGTCTTTCTCTCCATTTTGTTCTTGTATCTGTTTTTTCCATTACACTTTGTTTCTCAGTGTCTTTCTTTTAATCTTTATTATTAGTCAATATTGCTACTCCTGGCAGATCTTTTGATGTTGTCTGGGTCTGAAAATTCTACTCTGTAATTGCCCACTGTTCTCTCAACTTTGTCCTGTCCAGGTTTCTTTTCTTTAATGGTTGCTGCATAATCTCTAATTTGATCAGTAAATGTTTCATTACATTTGCTGGTATTCACATTTTTCTGCATATCAAAAGGTTCCCTTTAATTTTTACCAACCACCGCTTCTTTTCCATCTTTACTGTCTTCTTTTATCCACCTTTTTCTCATGTTCTTCTGTATGTCTTGAAATTGGCTAAATGTAATTTTTTTGCTACTTTCCTCAATACATTTTGGGTTACTCTATACTCCCAAAATATATCTGATGTGGATTCTTTTTGCATTTCCTCCTTAAACATTATGCACTATTTGCTATCCTTCTGTTGCATATCATTAATTGTGTTGAAACACATTACACACTGATATGTCTTAATATCTAACATTTGTATGCTTTTGTCAGCTACAGTGGTCTGTTGCTACATTATTTCTGATATTGTTTGAAAAATAATATATCTGCATGCTTGTCCTCTCCTACTGTACTCCTTCCACTCTTAGCACACTTATTTTTTTTTTGGTTGTTCTCTTCATGTGTTTCCAGACACCTATTTATATGTTTATATTAATCTAATAATTCAAATGGTTTTGGTTTTTTTTCTTGATGGACCGAAAACCAATGCTGTAAACCTATTATAGAGGCCTGTCAAACATCTTTATAAGTGTATCCTTGCTGTGTTATTAACCTCAGACAATCAGGTTTAGGAGATGCGCATGTAAACACTCTCACTTTGAACGTCAAAGCACCCAAAGCTTTCTGCTCAGTTCATGTAAATGTATTAATTAGTCACAGTTGTGCTTCCTAAAATCTGTCATCAGGTTTGACAGTGCAATGGTGATAGGTTAGAACCCAAAATGAAAAAAGCCTAAAAGGAGGTAGTTAAAATTGTTCCTGAAAGGCGCAACAGCAACAGTTTCCCTTAACAAAAAACATGACTAAGGACATTAGAAAGTCTAGGTTATGAAACTGCTGACATTTTTGGTGTTGTTGAAAAAAGAGTGAAAGTTCATATCACTGATTATCTCTCATGGTTCCACAACATCACACATCTTGTTCAACAGAGCCTTCACTTTTGGAAACCACCGAAAAGAGCCCATCATATTATATTGTAACATTCAATGCCATTTTATCAGACACAAAGTTTTAATCTGGGGCCATTAAACGGGAGCCACAACTAGACGTGAGTAGTATAATGGTACAGTTCTTAGTCCTATTGTCTCACATCTTTTGAGTTTTGAATTCATGTCCTGGCTCAGATCACTTTGGCTAACATTATGGCACTGCTGAAGAAGGCACAGCAACAGCTGTTTTTCCTAAGAATGTTAAAAAAAACCTGGCCTCCCTCAACAGGTGCTGCTGACCTACTACCGCTGCACCACAGACTATCTTAATCATTTGTATGCATGCGTGGTATCTCAGCTACATAGCAGCTGATCGGAAAAATCTATAGTGGTTTATATCGAGGGCACAGAGGATTGTCATTGTGTAGCTTCCAGCCCTGGAGGACATTTATAGCACGCACTGCTTCAGGAAAGTCACCAGCATCTGCATGATTCCACTCACACATGCCACAGTCTAGTCCAACTTCTCCCATGCTACAGAGCCTTTCATGCACAGACCTCGAGGCTTGTAGACAGTTTCATCCCAAGAGCTATAAATGAGCTCAATCAGTCCATTATCTGTTTGCACTATAATTAAAATTAATTCTCTGTAAACGTGCACTACAACCATAATATTGCTTAACCTGAGCAACTTTATGAACCTTTTGCACTATTTGCACTATATGCATGTGTACACTGTACTTATGGTTTCATGTTGTATACGTTATTGTATTATTTTTATAATTTTATTAAGGAAAACAATTTTATGGAGCAGTTGCATATTGAATCTTATTGTGCTATGTACAATGACAATGAAGTAATTCAATTCAATTGAACATTCTGGTTTCCTCCCACCTTGGAAAGATCTTCAGGTTAGGTTGACTGGCAACTTTAAATTGGCCCTGTGTTGTTGTTTGAATGATTTCATGCTTTAATGGGCTGGCATCCTAAATAATTTAGGTGTGTCATGGCCTCCATGGTCCATATTCCAGAGTTTTTGTGTTAGATTTTAACAGTGCTGTAAACAAAACATACCACTTAAAACTATTACATGACCTATTAGAAACTTTATGGCTAAATCTCTAGCCATGTCGAATGTATTATTCTTAGCTCAGCACAAACTTTGATCAATAGGGTGAAAGATCGGCAATCTATAGTAACATAATGTCTAAACTATCAAAATGGTCTTGCTGCAAATGGTCTTTCTTAAATGCATTTTCTCAGACTTAGTTAACACGGATAATAATTTGCCATTGTCAAGTCATCAAGTCCCTAAAGCCACTAGAAACTTTGTTTCACTGTAAGCAACGGTAGGTGTAGAGGGTTTTGCTTCTGAAGATAGCTGTAACAAATGCTTCTTGCTCAAAATGGAAACTGACCAGCATTTAATATTTAAGGATAAGGGAATTTTTAATTAGTTTAGCAGTACACAGGACACTGTTTCTTGGCTGACTATAGTTAACATGCTGCAGATGATGGTCTATGGTCAAAAATTGTAATTGTGATGCAATCAAGGCATTTTCAAATTTGGAGGTCTGGTTTGCACTTTTCTTATAGCTAAGTTTGATTAATATAATAATGTAGATTAATAATAACTTTTTAGTTATTTGCTAAAGTACATTGCCAGTATAATTTCTATAGTATTTCTTTCCCTGCAGATTTCCTGTTAGTGTCTGTTGACACATGTAGCCCAGGGATGGTGCGTTACAGAGGGTTTTACAATGTGTGTCTTTTGGGTGCACTGAACCAGTCTTAAAATCTCAGAGATTTTACAGGGTATAAGCTGGCCAGTATGTGTAATATATCTCTTACTTTATGAGTGCTGAAATTAGAGGCCTCCTTGAACCGTCACCTTATTGTGGTGGAGGGGTTTGCGTGTCCCAATGATCCTAGGAGCTATGTTGTCCGGGGCTTTATGCCCCTGGTAGGGCCACCCAAGGCAAACTGGTCCTAGGTGAGGGATGAGACAAAGAACGGTTCAACAAACCTCCAATGAAGAATAAAAACTGTGGACGACGTTTTCCCTTGCCCGGACGCGGGTCACCGGGGCCCCCCTATGGAGCCAGGCCTGGGGGTGGGGCTCAATGGCGAGCGCCTGGTGGCCGGGCCTGCACCCATGGGGCTCGGCCGGGTACAGCCCAAAGAGGTAACGTGGGTCCTCCTTCCCATGGGCTCACCACCTATGGGAGGGGCCAAGCAGGTCAGGTGCAGTGTGAGTTGGGTGGTGGCCGGAGGCGGGGACCTTGGCGTTCTGATCCTCGGCTACAGAAACTGGCTCTTGGGACGTGGAATGTCACCTCTCTGAAGGGGAAGGAGCCTGAGCTAGTGCGC
>JANRMT010062837.1:28031502-28056860 GCA_026402145.1 Polypterus bichir lapradei | reverse complement strand
CAGCCAGGGTGTTGAAGGGGTCCGGTTTGGTGGACTCAGGATTGGGTCACTGCTTTTTGCAGATGATGTTGTCCTGTTTGCTTCATCAGGCCGTGATCTTCAGCTCTCTCTGGAGCGGTTCGCAGCTGAGTGTGAAGCGGCTGGGATGAGAATCAGCACCTGCAAATCCGAGACCATGGTCCTCTGCCGGAAAAGGGTGGAGTGCCCTCTTAGGGTTGGGGGGCGAGACCCTGCCCCAAGTGGAGCAGTTTAAGTATCTCGGGGTCTTGTTCACGAGTAAGGGAAGAATGGATCGTGAGATCGACAGGCGGATCGGTGCGGCATCCGCAGTGATGCGGGCTCTGCATCGGTCTGTCGTGGTGAAAAAAGAGCTGAGCCGTAAGGCAAAGCTCTCAATTTACCAGTCGATCTACGTTCTTACCCTCACCTATGGTCATGAGCTATGGGTAGTGACCGAAAGAACGAGATTGCGAATACAAGCGGCTGAAATGAGTTTCCTCTGCAGGGTGTCTGGGCTTTCCCTTAAAGATAGGGTGAGGAGCTCAGTCATCCGGGAGGGGCTCAGAGTAGAGCCGCTGCTCCTCCGCATCGAGAGGAGTCAGATGAGGTGGCTCAGGCATCTGATCAGGATGCCTCCTGGACGCCTCCCTGGTGAGGTGTTCCGGGCACGTCCAACCGGGAGGAGGCCCCGGGGAAGACCCAGGACATGCTGGAGGGACTATGTCTCCCGGCTGGCCTGGGAACGCCTTGGGATTCTCCCGGAAGAGCTGGAAGAAGTGGCCGGGGAGAGGGAAGTCTGGGCTTCTCTCCTTAAGCTGCTACCCCCGCGACCCGACCTCGGATAAGCGGAAGAGGATGGATGGATGGATGGATGGATGAAATACGAGGCTCCCTAGCACTAGAATATTTACCCTATGAGAGTGTATGTGTGTATGGTCTGGTACTGGATTACATATGGCTTTTATTTGTTACTACCTATTGCTTGTGATGTTGCAAACTCAAAGTTGAGGCACAATTTTGTTTCACATAGATAGATAGATAGATAGATGCAAACTCCACTCAGGGAGGACCCGGGAAGTGAACCCGGGTCTCCTAACTGCAAGGCAGCAGTGTCATGGGTGACTAGAGCGTATCTTACCAGTATTGGATGCAAAATATTTCCATCCCGTCTGAGGGCTCACTTCCATACACATGGCTAATTTAGAGTTAGCAGCTATCCTGCTTTGCATGCTGTATGTTTATGGAGATGTAGAGGTTGCCCGAGACTTCAGAAGGATAGACAGACTAAATATGGGGAAGAATTAGATATGGGACTCATACCCAGGATGCTGGATCTGTCAGATGGCAGCATTTTCCAAAATTGAAAATAAAGAAGACCCAAACTTTCACCTTTAAATCTTAAAACATCATTTGATCTTGTCAATTCCTTTTAATGGTGAGTGTAATACATGTGAGAAAAATATGATACAACCTTTGTGGTGGCATAAATTGATTCTCTTGATATTGGTAAAGTATATTTGAATGCTGCAGAATATTGTAACAGATGCAGGTTAACTCTTCATGATACACTCATAAAAATAACCGTTCTTTAATGTTTAATGGTACTTTACAGGATGTTGGTGCTAATCGTAAAACCATTGCCTGACAAAATAAAATTTAATTCTGAGAAGGATTCTTTACATATGAAGTTGGTTGGACCTTAACATAGGCTGTTATTACTGTATATGCAGCAAAAGTCACTTTTAAAATCACGACTCCACTGGTATTTTATAAAACAGCTATTATCTATTCATGGTAATTTATGGAGCTTTTTACTGACCTAAATACTTTATATAAAGGTTTTTTCCTTCATGTGAATGGCTCTTTGGGGGAAACACAATGGTTCTCTTATGGCATCACCCCGAAAAAACCACTTTGGCACCTTTATTTGTAAGATTGTATAAGGGAATAGGCTTTTTCAGTAGGATAATTTTCTATGCTGAAACAGGTTATTGAATTGTCTAGTATTTTTTTTGTGTTGTGTATATGCATTTCTTTTTGTTCATTAAGACACAATTAAAATCTCAACATATTAGCATGGTTTAGGAAAAAAAACTTTCTTTTGTCAGAGTTACATTTATTTCAGGGCACTTTCCACTTTCCACAACCTTGATGGCTTTTAGATAAGGCACTTTTTTAATGGGTTGGGGGGACACATGTAGTATTACAGGGATTGAATCCTGAATTCAATGATCAGTGTTGTGTGGAGTATGCACAGTCCTCCAATGTCTGCTTGGTTTTCCTTTGGAAGGTTTTCCTCCTTCATCACCAAATGTGTACTAATTGAGCTTTTTAGTGATTCCAAAAAATCCCATTCTGTGTGTGTGTATAAGTGGGCTCTGAAATGAACTGGTGCCCTTTGAAGCATGCTTTGTGCTCAGTGCAGTCAGAACAGGCAAACCTGATTTATTAAATGTTTAATATGTTGATTTCTCCATAAGAACAGGTAAGAGGCTGTTATAGTCGTCATCTGTTAACTGCTATTAGTAGTCTATGAATTTATGTTATTAACAATACTAATTTATTATTGGAAGCTGTAAAAATCTTGAAATATGTTTTTGTTATTTTGCAAGATTTATATCAAATTGAAAAGGCTAAGAATATATTTTATAACATGTATCATATTTCAGGAAATTAAATATCACAAACTCATTTATGACACCTAGTCATGAGAAGATGAGCAGGAATTAAAGGATATACAATGAAGTATTACTTAAATATGTGGAGGGTGGAGGCAGTAAGAATGAATCAGGAGAGCCAAAGACAATTTGGGGTGCCAATGGGGCCACCCGATTTAGTGCTATCGTCCACAAAATAGAACAGAAATAAGCATGTGGTGGCGCAGTTGAAAACAGGTGTAAAATCTGTCCTTTCAGCCTCAATGCCTTTTCTAAGCAATTGGCTCTCTCAGGCAGGTTTGTGTCGGGAAGCTCGCGCATGCACAATGATGTTCCATCAACTGAGACTCCATCCTCCATGAGCTCTGACCTTTATACTGTCCCAACCTAAGAGGCGTGGTTTACTTGTGTGGGGGCATGACTGAGTTGCCCTCCATGTGCGGTTTCTCTAAGCTAGGGAAGAGAAAAAAGAAGACATGATTAGCATTGGCACCCCATCCTGTCCCAGTAGGTTATTGTATACCTTGTCCGAGCCTGGAAGGTGATCCTCAAATGCCCATAGGTGAAATATGCTTTATAAATAATTATAGCTTCTGCTCCATTAACTTACCATAGGTTATAGGGAACAATATATAATGCTGCTGAAGAACACCATGCCCTGTAATTAAAGATTCTAACAAATCCGAACACAACCTGTTCTTAGCACCACCTTGTTCAGAAAATGATTTAATAGTTTACATTATTGATTAATTAAATACATTCTGAATCACTGAACATGTACTTAATGTAGGGTTTGAGAAATAAATCAATCAATTTATACTAAATCAATACTTAGGATTTATTTTTTGAGAAGATGATTCAGCTTTCTGAATTGCTCTCTGTTCTATGTAGACACCGTGATGCTAACTATCAGAATGCTTTCTATGATGTATTAATGAAAAATTAATTAACACATTTTAACATGATAACTGCACTAAATGTTCAGGTACCCAATATATACAGTATTGTGGGCATGAATAATTGCTGATCACATTTCCTACTTTATTGTTTATTTCCTATGATATACTGCAACTTCTGTAAGAAGGTCACCATGTGCTTTGCATCCTACTGAATAGTGCATTCTCCTCTCTTCAGGATACGACTTTTGGCCTAAACATTCAAAATTAGATATTTTGGATATTTTTAGACTAACTCTAAACATACAATAACAAAACTCTTTACCAACAGAAAAGAAAATAACTGAAAATAGAAGCATTGTGTCTAATTAAATACTTTCAAATACCTCTTGAAATTAATTTTTTTTTAATTGTTAATTAAAATGGTGACACTTATAGCTTAAGGTATAATCACTGCAATTATAAAATGCATTACAGGCTAATTCAACATGATACACACCCATGTTCAAAGGAAATAACATTCTTCAATAGTCTTGCTATTTTAAATAATAAGTAATTTTTTTTAGCATAATGTATAAAATATGTATAGGCTAGTAATAGTTGTTTATAATGAACACCTAAACAAAATTATTACCTCATGTATTTTTGAACTTGTACCAGACTTATTCTGGGCAATCCAAAACTCAATATTGTTTTAAAAATGTGGTAAAAAGTAAGAAAACGTATGCATGTTGTAACATTCAGGTGTACTCCAAAACTTTTGTAACTGATTTGAAATTTGAACCGTTTTATTTTTGTTTTAGTTGTTTCATTAGTCAGTCACATTTTTGTTTATTAAATTTGTGTAACACTGAGCCATATTCAAAAATAAAAACAACGCTTGAGCACAATTACATGCATTAATAGGCTACATTAATTACATGCCTTTTATGAGAACTTTATAGTGTCATGTAATTAAAAACATAGCCTAAATAGTCTTGTGGCAACTCAAAAGCTTTCACAGACAGAAGATACCAAATCAAGTGATTTAAAAATGGTAAGTGATTTGTTCTTTTTCTTTCTTTTTTTACTTTTACAATTAACTTACCTCAAGATAGGCTCATATACCACAGGTGTGGTTAGCATATATACACCTCTCCATTTTTCTCTTAGGAGTGGATGTTGGACAAATAAAAGGATAAATTATACAATTAAAGTTTAAACAGTAAATTAGTCTATCACTGAGGTCAAATAAAACGTTTCTTTGTTTGAAGATAAGTGAGTTTGCAAACTCACCAAAGCTTTTTAATGGGAGATTTTGAAATTTCAACAACATATAAAGCATGCCCTATTTTAGATGTTTCAATGAAAATTGAAGTTTCCTGTCAAATTCTCTTTATAAATGTATTGAAATGAATTACCTGGAATATGTTGCAAAGATGGAACAATCAAATTATCATCATTTGAAGACTTACCAGTACCTAATGAAAGTTAAAATTTGATTTACACCCAGACTCAGAACATTTTCTAAGTGCTATTAGAAAATATGATAGAGTGTTGCAAATTACATCATTTAGTGCAAAAAGAATAATCAAAAGCAATTTCATGCTAAATTTTTAAGTACAATGGGCTACACAGCTAGTTTAAAATATATGTGCCTAAACTTTGCCCCCTTCTAAATGCTGTTTATGCCATTTATGCATCAATTTTCTTAACTATTTAATCATGGAGAAGTGCAAGTTATACTTTTAAATTGCTCTTTACTGTAAATGGCTACACTTATATACAGAGAAAATGTACAAATCCAATACTAGCTGTTTTCACTGAGAATACAGCAAACTTTTGTAATATTAATTCTCAGAGTATGCTGAAAATCCTGTGTTTTTCACCTCTGATTCAAGTGATAATTTTGATGTTTATCTGTAAGATGTTTTCTTCTGTTTCTCTCTTACTGTTATTTGTCCATTCTGATGATCTTCCACAAATGGCAGTGATGTTAGGAAGCTCTCAATGAATTGTCTTTCCTCCAGCGTCAAATCGTTTTCATTACTCGTCTCCTTTTTGGTAACATGGACTTTGATTCCTAATATTTGTGGTGAAGTGAGATAGACGTCATTGGCGGTAAAAACACAGAGGCAGTGCAGACCCCATGAGTGTAGGTGTGTGAAAGAAAAGGGAATTGAGGGAATTGGCTGATTGCATTTAGAATGTCCACAGGTGGTTAATGCAGCTGTTCCTCATCAGGAATTAGAGGTTTGTTTGGCACACTTGGGGATAAAAGAGGTCTGGGAACAATAATCACGGGAAAGGAAATAAAGGTAGTAAAATCAAAGAAGAAATTGAAATCTTGATTGGGGTTGGGAGCAGGTAGAGTGGACAGGAAGCACGGTAGTCTGAGAGGACAGCTTCCTGACTGCTCCTGCCGAGTATTCAGGAAGCAGTAGTGGCTGCAGGGTTTTGGAAACCATTCTGTGGACACCGAAGGATGGTGGTGTGACAACAGAGCTGGGTTTTGGGTGTCCCAGTGGTGACCAGTCGAGGTGGCAGTGGTGCAGGCCGTTTTAATTGTTGACTGAATCTCTGTTCCCAGCTGAGGAGACCTAATGGGTGAGCTGGGCCTGAGAGAAGAGAAAACAGACACCGAGACTCAGGTGGAGAAGCACACAATTTTATTCTTTTGATTTTAACTCTGATCTTAACTAATTGGCTTTATTTGAATTTTAAGTTCCTCAGAATTTATCACAGGTTATTTATTTATGAAGATACTTTTTTTATTGATTGAAAATTGGTTGGAGAATAAAAGCACTTTGCAACAGCTATTGTTGTTTATGTGTCCACATTGCCTAGTCTATCCTTGGTTTACGTCTAACAATGTCTAACAGGTTCAAGGATATTATGCCAGCTGTGGGCAGCCCGGGTATCACAATAATATATAATATTTCATTTATTTGAATGGGTTGAACAATGACACAGTGGTTAGCTTTACTGCTAAAGCTCCAAATATGTATTTTGGCATAGACATGGTTTAGGTGGAGTTTATATGTTATTTGTTCAAGTGAGTTTTTCACTGGATAGTCAAGTTATCATTCCACATCCCACAGCCATGAAGATTAGATTAACTGGCCCAGTATGAGCACATTTTTTGGAAGATTGTACCCTGCAGCGGAGTTGTGCTTCATCTAGTGTTAGTTCATGCCTGGCACTCAAATACCACTCTCTTGTAACGATGACTGGGATAAGTGATATATTTGTGTGTTTAAAATGTGACTAGCTGTGCTACCCATCCAAAACAAGGTGAAATTTAAGTAATCAATGTCGACCTCAGTGTATTCAGCTTTAAAGTCTGCAGTACACCATCTATTGGAATATATTTTATAATGCTCTACTAATTTAATGTTGTGTATATGTTATTCCATCATATTGCATCTTACAAACATTTGTAATAAGAACATGCATTGTATTTTTCATCCCATCTTTTACAAAACCCATACCAAAATGGCATATACAGGAAGAAAGAAATTGCAACCGGATGGATACACCAGACACACACACGCACACTTGTCCTTTTATTAAAATGGATACTGCCATTGGCCAATAGGGGTGCTAAATCTTTTGTTTGGCTTTTTCGAGGACACTGTTGCATAGGTATAGGAAAATAAACCAAGAGGTAATATATAAGAACCATTCTTATAATTAGAACACACATCCATAAAAAATGTACAAATAAAAATAGTGAAGACAGTACAACAATAATAATTCTGAATTTAGCAGAATGTCTGTAACTACTGGAATTCTTATAGCACTCACGGTAAAAGAGTTCCTACATTTATTGTTCTACTCCCTGGGTGACTTAATCTGTAGTCTAATGGCAACAAATGAAACTTGGGGAACAAAGCACAGCTACCACCTCCCTGATAGAACAGAGTTTGCCTTCCTTCTAACATATTTGTTATGCAATGCAGTGATAAAGGATATCTGCAAATCAATAACTTTGCTAATCATTTTGGGCTGTTTTGTTTAGATGTCCTAAAAGTTAGAAAATGAAGCCTGGATGGTGAAATTACTCAGAATTTCTGCATCCAGTCTAGGAATTGATGTGCGAGTCAGATGAGGATGGCATTGAGGTACTCAGTCACTGCATCACAGATTATATCAACTTTTGTGTCAACACTATGTTACTTTCAAAGACAGTGTGTTGCTTTCTAAACAACAGGCTCTGAATTATTAAGGAGCTAAAAGGTCTCCTGAATGAGAAAAATAGGCCATTCATATCTGGTGACAAAGAAGCTCTGAAGGACACACAGCAAGTGCTATAGAAAATGCTGAATGAAGCTCACAAAAGTAAAACAGGAAGCACTCACTCCCAATCCAGGACTCAGATACTAAATGTGGATATAACTAATGCCCTGACCCAATATTTTTAAAGATTTCTCCCTCCCACTATTACCTTCTTGCAATGATCAATTTCCTCATACCATCCCTACTACATCAACATCTCCTACCATGTCAACTGAATGTGCAGTAATGAGTCCATCTTTGACCATCGGTATGGGCTGTTCATAACTGAAGACCAAGTAAGGAGACAACTGAGGAAGCTACACACAGAAAAAGCTACAGGACTAGACTGAGTCAATCCTCGAGCTCTTAAGGTCTATGCTGACTAACTTTGTGGTATTCTCCATCACCTCTTCAGTCTGTCCCTAAGGCTCCAAAAAGTGCTGCTGATGTGGAAAACATCCTTATTGTTGCTGTTTCAAATATGGCAATTACCTTTTTGCCTAATGACTACAGACCAGTGGCACTTACATCTCATATAATTAAGACCAATGAAAGGGTGGTCCTGGACTATATGAGTCCTCTTGTGGTAGACCACCTAGATCCATTGCATTTTTCCTATCAGACAAAAACTAGAATGGAAGATAAAAATGATCTATCTGCTGCACAAGTCTTATTCTTACCTAGACTGAGGTAGAAGCACTGTGAGGTTTACGTCTTTTTGATTTCTCCAATACCATCCAGCCATCCCTGTTAAGGGGAGATACACAGGTGGATGAGTTTATGGTGTCCTTGATCATGAACTATCTGTCAGGCAGACCACAGCTTGTAAGACTCAAGGACTGTGTTTCTGATATGGATGTGAGCAACACTGGAGCACCCTAAGGAACAGTCCTGTCTTCTTTTCTCTTCACAGTGTACATCTGAAACTACAAATATAACACCAGGTCATGACACTTGCAGAAATTCTCAGATGATTCTGCACGTCTGGGGTGTACTGATGAAGGGGGTGAGACAGAGTATAGGAGTCAGGTAGAGACCTTTATTTCTTGAGGCAAAGAGAATTGTCTACAACTTAATATCATCACTACTAGACAGCCTCTATGCCCAGTCACTATTCACCAAGTGGATGTAGAGCTGGCACACTCCTACAAGTACTTGAGGTCCACATTAATGATAGGTTGGATTGGTCTTGTAACACAGAGGAATTATATACAAGAAAGGACAAAGCAGTAATTTTTGTCTTAGGGGACTGCATTCCTATAGTGTGACATCCTTCACATATTCTACAACTCTCTAATGGCCAGTATGTTTTTCTATGTTGTGGTATGCTGGGCTGGTAGCATTTTTTAAGAGGGACAATCAACAAGCTAATTAATCAACAAGCTAATTAAAAGGTCAGGCTCAGTTATCGGACACACTCTGGACCCCCTGGAGGTTGCAGAAAAGGGGAGAATTAAAACAAAACTGAATGCCATTGTTATCCTTGCTGCACATTCTCTCTCTGACACATTGGCCAGATTCAGATAAGGCTTTATCTTAGAAAATCTGCCTCTAAGGCCAGCATCCCAGAGTTGGTCTTTGTGCTGTTACAGGTATTGTGTTTTCATCACATTGTTTTGAAGCACAATATTAAGTCAGGGTAAAGCAGTGCCTTTCTTGTATGGCATGAGATAAAAGTTTGATGTGGTAATGAAATATGTATAAATAAGCATTTTCTGTTAGAATCTAAGAAGTAATATTGAGGAAAATATGCAATCAAAGCAATACTGGGAGCTCAGTAGGTTTTTCTTTATCCATCATTTCTTTCTTAGGCTCCTGCATGACATAAAATGTAGTCAATTGTTCAGCTTCTGCTGAATCAACAAAATATTCCAATATCAAGACCAAATTCAAGGCACACTACATTATGCTTATGAGGTAATGAACTCTGGAATGAAAATAACAATAATATGTGTTTCAGCTGCTATAAAAGTGAATTATGGTGGTTATCCTTTGCACCCCTAGAAAAGCAGGCAAAACTAACAAAAATGACACTTTTCCCATAAGGGAATGAATACATGGAGAACAGAAAGTACAAAATTAAAGAGAAAGACAACTTAAACATCCTATCACTGGGATTTGACTATTTAGGATTTAAACCCTGTTGATCCATTGGATGGTTTGCCCACATGTTCATAAAAGTACCACACAAAAGTACTCCATTTCACATCTCCTATCTCCTTCTATCTCTTCTCCACATGTTAGCTTCTTCCTACCAGTTGAGTGTTAGCCCCACTCTTTCTGACTCTGAACTCAATGAATTATTGGACATGAGGTGGTTTTAAACCCAATCCAGAGTAATTTCCGGACAAGTCTATATGTCCAAGGGCTGCTGCTTATTTAGTCCAGGGACACCAGTTTATAACACCTTTTAGCCGCATTTGGCTGCCTCCACACTAACAAGGGTTAGGCCTCCAAGGTAGCACACAGCTTTCTACTTTATTAAGGAAAGCACAATCCCACATTTTCTCTGCAGGGTTCCCTCTCATTGTTATGTGTTGCCTCCTTTAGCATCCTCATTCTCTGTATGGCTAGGCAGCCAGGTATGTACCCACTGCTGAGACCTGGCCTATAGCATCAGGGGAAGCCATATAACAGGTTGTCTTTAGTCCACTTTAGTGCCTGTGCCCCTGCCTAATACCACCACAAAGACATACCACTACTCAGCAACCTTTGTGCTTCCATGGCGAGATCTACAGGATGTCTCCTGCTGCTACTGTGTCTTTTTGTTTCCTAGAAGTTTTCTGTGGGATTCAACATTGCCCTTTATCATCATGGTGGTCATGTTTTTGCCCCTGGCAACTAACCACCCCCTCAAACTGCATATACATTGGAAATGCAATTTTAAAGCTTGGCCTTGCACATTCTATCAGTCTACCTATACAGCTGTAACATAAGTAATTTCGTATGGAATTAAGCAGACCCCCGTGACCCTGTAGTTAGGATATAGCAGGTTGGATAATGGATAGATGGATGGATATTAATAAAGGTTTCTGATTCTGATTCAAGGTATGCTCCTGTTTTCCCTATTTATGACACACTGTGGTCCTGTGGTGAGTAAAAATGGATTCAAAATGAGAAGGGTCATTATATTAAACTAAGCTCTGTATTTGACTTTCCCCTGCTTAATTTGTTTTTGAATCTCTAAGTTGTAATAAAATGAATACATTGAAAGTAGGTATTGTCTCATATTAAACTGAAGGTGTAGTGCATTATTACACTTGGATTGAAACTGTAAGAATAGCATAATATTCTCAAAGTTGCTTAATCCAGTTCAGGTTCACAAGAGAGCCAGACCCCATCCTGGCAGCATTGAACACAACGCAAGAAAATGACTGCTAGCAGAGTATTGGAATATGTGTGATAATATTTGAGGTTGACAAAACAGCAAATCACCTCACCAGATAGGCAATGGTGCAGAAACAGTGTAAGCCAGGTTCTTGTGGAACACTAAGGGTTATCTTTGTGGCTTGTTTGCTGTGTGGTTCTTATAACAAAACCACAGTATTTGATACATATCTTTACTTTGTTCTCTCTTTGTTCAGTGAGTTTGGGTTCCTCGGTCAAACAGTAACAGAAATATTATGATGAGTTTAAAGTTTGTCTTATAAATGATTTTATATTGTGCTTCTGTAGCATTATGTTGATTTGTATTCACCGTACTTGAATGCTTTCTGAACTAAAAAAAACATTAATACTACATGGTATAAAACATTCAGTGGTTCAACATGAAAAGCATTGAAAATATTTTTGTGCAAATAGTTTCAATAAGCATCACAGATTAGCTATATGTGCTTAAATAGTGTTCAAAAATTAATACTTAACAAATGGTTGTTTCCAACATATTCATAAAGTTGAACACTTTCTTATATATGTTAAGTATAAAAATAATAATGTATCAAACATGCACTTAGGAAGAACAAGGCAGAATCAAGTTTTGGTCATTCACAGGCATAAGGTTCAGATAGACTGCCAGCTCTCATGGACATTAAAACTTAGAAAATTCATGTATAAGGATACATGTGTAAATGCTGAATAAATTAATAACATCTCTCAATTACTTTTAATTTATCAGATCATTTTTTTATTTACTTCTGCCATCATCATTTTATATATATTTTGCTAAATGAACTTAAAGTAACATAATGTACATTATGAATTATACTGAAGTATTTGCAACATTTAAACTGTGCTTAATTTATATTTCTGTTATTCTTTATTGCCATTTTTTGATGAAACAGTTATTAGAAACACTTTGACAAAATTGAAACTTTTTATTTTTATTTTATTTTTACTTTTTGAACAAACATTACTGAAAACTCTTTGCTTTGTGGTGGATGCATAAAAGAAGATCACATAGAAATCTATGACAACATTTGATGTGCACTATAATTATAACAATCGAAATCTTATTTTTGATATGCGTATTCCATATTGTGTACTCAGGTGTTTCATTTTTCTTGTAGCGCTGCTGCCTTGCAGTAAGGAGACCTGGGTTCGCTTTCCGGGTTTTCCCTGCGTGGAGTTTGCATGTTCTCCCCGTGTCTGCGTGGGTTTCCTCTGAGTGCTCCGGTTTCCTCCCACAATCCAAAGACATGCAGTTTAGGTCCGAAATTGTCCCTAGTGTGTGCTTGGTGTGTGTGCCCTGCAGTGGGCTAGCGCCCTGCCCAGGGTTTGTTTCCTGCCTTGTGCCCTGTGTTGTCTGGGATTGGCTCCAGCAGACCCCCGTGAACCTGTATTAGGATATAGCGGGTTGGATAATGGATGGATGTATGGGTGGATGGATGGATGGATGGATTTGTGACTGTCATCATGACAACTTATCAATAAACCTTTTTAAAATATTGAATCCATGGGAGTCACATTTGGTCTTCATCTCACAAAGGGCAGACCTAACACAAACATCCTGCTTGTAAATCCCAGTTGTTCAGTTAGTGTTTTTCACTCAGACACAATATGTAGTAAATCAATCCCCTATTGGCCTATGACAGAACAAACCCAGAGACTCTGGGCTGTGCATGAGATTTGTGCTGTGCTTTAATTGAGGCTGACTGGTCAACAAGGGCATCCAATCATATTGCAGGAATATGGAGGAAAATGACGGTATGTAGTTGTAGGAGGTTCAGGAACAAAGTGTAGCTGCCATGGCAATGAGATCTATTAGCAATTCAAATTGCGAACAAATTAGAAAAGATGAAAAAGTAGAATGAAGCTGTCTTATTGCAATAATGTCTATAACGTATTCTGTTTAAAACAGTTGGGGTGGAGGCCATGGCCAATCTTGATTGGTCAGGCTTTCCTTTAATCTTTTCTTTTGTGTTGTGATCATGTGGTGCATGTGACAGGATCCGACCATGGCAGACTCAGCTCTGGGTCTAGTGTGAGAAATCCAAGTGAGATTTCATTGGTGGCATGCTTTCATGTTCTCTATTTCAGAAGTCTTTTTTTACAGCTAGTAGCTCTTCATATTCAACAAATCTGGGGGTAATGGCTGCAATAAATAAATTTAGTAGTCATTAAAGATAGATCTTTTAGTGGCACACAAAAAATATACTTTACAAAGATACATAAAGCCAGTCTCCCCAATGTCTATGTTCCAAATGGATAAAATGCTTCTGGTCATTAATGGTTTAGCTAGCCTAATGACTTTTATCTCATAACTTTGTCAGATTAAAAGGTGTCCTGAAGGACCTTGTTAAGCTTTGTAACCACAAGCTGACTTGTTACTTATTGTGATGGGTACACTCAAGCATGTGGTCAGGCTTTGACCTTCTCCAAGATGTGAACTCTGACCTGCTCAGCAGTTCTAACCCATTCCTTAAAAACCTACTTGCATATCTCTCTAACACTGTCTTTGGAGGTTAGAAGCATTTAGGACTGGATGCTGTTTGAAATCTCTCTGCAAGATCATTAGTTCAAAGATTTGCTCTTTCTAATTTCTGCTTTCTGGCCACCTCTCTGAGAATGAACCTCTAACTTGTGGTCTAACTAAGTGGTTCTGGATACCTAAATTCTTGGGAAGACAGCTATCATGGTAGTCAGTTAGAGTCATGTTTTTCCATATTAAGCTATAGTTACAGACCAAAGTGAAATAAGGATGACCACATTACAGATATGGACAAAGGGCTGTATTAAAAGGACTAATAAATGTATTCCAACAAAAACAAAGTATTTCACTTGAAACTGGACCAAAAACAACACCACTTGACACACAATATGGCTTTCCCTTAAAGCCATGGAATCCCTGAAACTACTTTACTTGTTTCAGGAAAAGTAGGGATCTATTTAGGTAAGAAAACAGCAACCCAAAGACTTGCTTTGTTGTTCTTCATTTTAATTGTGTGTCAGAAATAACTGTCTTAGAAAATAACTGAACAAGGACTTAATATGTCAGACAAGAGAGAGGAGACCAAACTATCGATGCAGTTCATTTGGTTAGCTAATACTCAAGTTGTCCCAGTATCTCCTCTAGATGCTAGATGTTAGGTACTCTTTGGGCTTTTACAAGATTTCACATACATTGTAAACTAGAGAGCCTTGACAGCCTAACACTGAAGCCCGCACTTACTTATGCTGTCTGTGCATTAGAGCAAGAAATGGTGAGCTGATTGTGATGTCACATGAAAGTTACAAAAGATAAAGCATTCAATGATAAAAACAGGAGATATAACTGTACCAAGTATGTAGTGAATTTCCCTATAGATCAATGACTGCACAAGCTCCTGATGTTTGTGTGTTAAGGAATAGGTGGCAAAGTAGAAGAGCACTTGGTGGATGGTTTAGCTACTCATTAGGAAGGCTACACAATTATTTATAAGACCATTTAAGCGCCTGTCTATACCAATTCAAAAGCACAGTGTAACACCCCAAAGCCACAAAATGCCCATTCTTACACAACAAATCTTCTTTCATTTTAAAGAAGACTCACACTTCCTGAGACACTGTGTAAAGTTAGTAATTTTGCTTATGAACCAAGGCTAAAACAGTTAATCAAATATCTATTGAAACACTCCTTGAGCTCCTAGGAAATATGGTGGTTTGAAGAGGCATTTGAAGCATCTGGGGCCTCATGCATAATGGCGTGCATAGAACTCATACTATAACATGGTGTAAGCGCAAAAGCAGAAATGTTCATATAAACAAAAAAATCCAAATGCATAAATCTGTGCGAACACCAACTTCCACATTCTTCCGCTACATAAATCCCAGTCTGTGTGAAAAGTAACGCACATATACGCGTCTGCTGTCCCGCCCCAACTCCTCCCAGAATTACGCCTCTTTGAATATGCAAATCAACATAAATAGCCCTTAAGCTCAGCGTTCTGTGAAAAGGCAATGGCAAAAGCATGGGGGAAATAGAAGAATTTCAGCGAATACCAAGTGGAGGAAAAGAAAAACATACTATTTGTTGGTTTAAACAGTGGTATAAAAAACAAAAGGAAGTTGATCGAGTGACATAGAGTGTCAGAGAAACTTGAAAGCTCAAGTTCACCAAGTCACATAGTACCAGAAATAAAAAAGAATTTGTCAGATATCAGTTGGCATGAAAAGGTGAGTCGTAGCCCACCGTCTGAGTGTCATATGAAAGCTTATTAGGGCACAGAGAAAAAAAATAGGCACACAGTGGGGAAAAAAGCATGAAATGTCAACTTTAACTTCGAAATTTCCACTTTAATCACGTTGTTTATTTTGTCATTAAAGCAGAACATCATAAACTTAATCTTTAAATCGTTTCATTTACTAGTTTCTCAAATCCCATCTTAACTAAAGTACCACATTAAATGCTTTGTTTTGTATTTGATCTTCAATGTGCTCTATATGTGTGAATCAGTATGTGCTTCTTAAACAGGCTTTCTCTTCAACCGACAGGACCCAGAAACCATTACATTCGTGATATTATAGCTCTCAGAATAATTCAAATACTGAGATGTATACTTGATATCATTTTCATGATGTTATGAGTTAAAGCATGTTATTAAACATGAGAACATGGTGGCGCAGTAATTGCTTTCTGCGCTGTGTGTGACCTTTGATGAAATCATTTATTGCAGCAGGACTGTCTCTTTCAACCGTACTAACCTCAAATTCCTGTCCTTCCTTTTCTTTCTCCAAGTAACCAATCGCCACAAAATCAGCTCTGTAATAGACGTTAAGCCATCTGTAAGCTTAGAATGCCAATTCTTCAGAACTTTTAAGAAACATTGAAATATCTTCGTAGTACATGTTTAATTATGCCATCCATCTATCCTTCCAATGTTGCGCCAGCACCAGCAAGAATACAGCGCGAGGCAGGAACAATCTGTGAATGGAGCACCAGCTCTTTACTAGTGCTGGGCACCGTGTCCTCACATGTTTAATTATTAACAATATAGATTATTTAAATGAAGTTAAAGTTTTTTCTGTATGATATAATAAACATATTTTGCTGCATTTCATCTTAAAAAAGATATTGTCATCATATGTAAATACGCACTTTATAAAGTGACTCAGGTTGTGCAATATTATAACTGTATCACAAGTTTACAGTGAGGTAATTGTTCTTATAAGTAGAAAGCATTCTACAAGGAGCACTTGATGGACTAATTGAGTACATTTATAGTTCTTGGGATAAAACTGTTTCTGAACCGCGAGGTCCGTACAGGAAAGGCTCTGAAGCGTTTGCCGTAAGAGAGCAGTTCAATAGACAGCATGACTGAGGCACTGTGTGTTTGATGCTGTATACCGATAATTCTCTTTCCAATCAGCTGCTCTATAGCTGTGATTCCCCACTCAGATACAGTGATATAAATACTCCAAGTGGTGCAGTGAGAGTAATATGGAAAATGATGATCCGCTGTGGCAACCGCTAACAGGAGCAGCTGAAAGAAGAAAAAGAAGGTACAGTGAGAGTAACAATGCTAAAGCAGCTATTGTATTTAAAACAGTTTGACCATTCTGTGGACCATTATATTGTTACAGGTTAATTACAATCATATGCATTGAACTAATAAACAATATCCGGTTAATTTCAGTGTATTTATAAAGCCGCATCAGGGATGTGGATCTAAAAAAGAAAGGGAAACCACACTGGAACAGTAGTACTGCTTTGACGCTGGGTGCCACCAGTCTGCAAAACAGAGCACAGAACTTGCATACCCCAGGGTATGAGCTACCGTGGAAATGTGCATGGCTTTACGCCAAGTTTAGGTTTTATACATCGCTATTTGAACGTAGAAATGGGCTTATGCAACATTTTTGTGCGTATGCACCCTTTATACATGAGGCCCCTGGTAAGGGACAAAATGCTGGGCTGAAAGAAAAAACATAAGAAAAATGATCTGTGATAATGCTTTATATTTACGTTATAGGGTATACTGGGGAGTAAAGAAGTACTGATAAAAATGTAACATAGAAAAATAAAGGAGAAGAGGTTGATAGTCTGTGCCTGGTGTCATATATGGAAAGATTGTTATTAAGAACACCATATAGAGGTATTTATCATGCATAGCAGTACTGGAACTGTATAGAACCGTGTCTTATATGTATGTGATAATTTCTGGCATTCTAGAAAGCAGAGTTTATAATCTATTTAAACCATCTTTATACTCAGCTCAAACTAAACAGCACTGATTTAACAAAATACACCAATACACCAAAGTTGCTGGGTATCATGGCCTGCCTGTACACTTGTACTGTGAGTGCTGTACATAATGGAGACAGAACCTCTGTGTATTTCCCAGTTGATTCTGGGGTTCATCAGGGGTGTGTTCTTGCTTCTACTCTGTTCAGTGCTTCCATGGATTGGGCCTTGGGCAGGGTCATGGGTCCCTTAGCTGTGGGGCATCTTTTGGTGAAGAAAGACTCACTGATCTTGACTTTGCCAACGAGTCAACTGAGGCACTGATTGGGGTTCTCGAGAAACTGAGCGAGAAGTCTGAATGTCTGGGCTTGTGTGTGTCCTGGATAAAATCCAGGACCCAGGTCTTTAATGGCCTCTTGGGCACAGCCATTACCAGTGTGTCTGTCTGGGGAGAGAGTGTTGGCCTTGTCAAGAGGTTTACTTACCTCGGCAGTTACAGTCATGACTCTGGTGACTCATCCTATGAAGTCAGTAGACGGATTGTGAGAGCATAGGGGGTCATGAGGTCACTGGAAAAGTGTGTGTTGCGCTCCCCTTTGCATGGAAAGGGGTGTGTGGTGCTTTGCAGAAGAACGAAGGTCCAAGTCTTTAGAATCCTGGTGATTCCTGTTTAGCTATATGGTTGCTAGACATGGATGCTATCCAGTGACATGAAATGAAGACTGGACTCCATTGGTACTGTGTCTTTTTGGAAAATCCTTGGGCACTGCTGGTTTGACTTTGTGTTGAACAAGTGGTTGCTCACAGAGTCCTGAATGAGGCACATTACCTGCATTGTGAAGGAGCATCAGTTACGACACTACAGCCATGTGGTGCGATTAGCCAAGGGTGATTTGACTCACAGGGTCCTCATTGTGGAGGACCTGAGTAGCTGGACAAGGCCAAATGGATGCCTATATAACAACTGGCTGCAGCAAAGGATGGGACTGGACTGCGTGTCTGCCTGGGCGGTTGCTATTTCGTTGTATAGTGGGTGCAGCAACGCGCTGTACTAGTGCATGCTCCCCAACCTGACCTGACCTGATCATTGTGCCTTAAAAACACAGTCAGGTCCATATTATCTTTTGTAATGTAACATATGATATTTTGAATTATTATACTATTTTTAAACATACATAAGCCTATTGAAATCAAAAGACACAGAAGTATCAGATTTGGCAGAAAAATAAAATATGAGGATTTGTTTTCATATTTAACATTGCTGGCTTTTAGTCATTTGTTGAGGATATGTGCAATTCATGAAGAAGCAACTAGCAGTTCTGCTAATTGTTTGCACATAAGAAACATGTTTCTTTTTGTTGGCATGTTTTTTTCCTGCTCATTTCACATTTTTGTGCACAATAATGATCTATAAATTAAGAAAACATGAAAAATGTGGGTTAAATGAAAAGTCTTTCCTGTAGGGAGCTCTAAATGTACTCAATCATTCCATCAAGTGCCCCCGATAGAACTATTTAGAATTACAATTATCTCACTGTAAACTTGCACTACAGTTTTAATATTGCACAACCTGAGACACTTACGCTTTCATATTGTATATTTTTCACTGTTTTTTTCATATTATTATTATCATTATTATTATTATTATTATTATTATTATTATTATTACTGTTATTTTATCATTTTATAGGAAAATAAGTTTATTGAGGATTTACATATTGAATCTCATTGTACCATACAATAAAGGTATTCAATAGAAGAAAGTGCATATTTACATATGATGATGACTGACTTCTAAGTCGATTTAGATTTCCAAGCGCTATCTTCTTGGAGCTCTTAAAATCATTTTTAAGATGAAATGCAGTACAATATGTATATTACATTATACAGATACATTTTTAACGTCATTTAAATAATGTATACTGTGTGAGAGCTAGCCCAAACACCATCAGACTGACACCAGTATTTCTATAAAACACCCGTTTATTTACAGTTTTGCACACACACAGTGCCCCACACCAATCACCCTTACTTGGGCCTTTCAATGTCCATAAGCCGCCTTTTTTCCCTCAGTCACTGGAGCTTCATCCTCCTCCAGCACCCAACTCTCACTCCCCGACTGTAGGAAGGGGGCCCCCTTTATAGTCACCCGGACGTGCTCCAGGTGCTTGCTGACGTTCTTCCAGCGGCACTTCCTGATGTGGTGGAAGTGCCGCATGAGCACCCGGAAGCAGTCTGGGCGTCGCTGGAAGGTCCTTCCTCAACCTTACCAGGTGTGGTGGAAGCAGATCTCCCAGGCTTTATGAAGCTTAGGGTGCTCCCTGGCGGTAGCCACGGGCCCCCAAGGGCTTCAGCCTCCCTGCTACTTCCCCGTGGTCCCCTTGCTATCCAGGGTGGTTGCCCCCTCGTGGCCTAGGGGACATATAGATCGCCTCCCAATCCTTCCAGGAGTCCTGGCTGGGTCTGGCCCAGCACCTCCTGCCACAACTGGTAATAATTAACTTGTGGGTACGGTGGTTCAGCAGTAGTGATGAACTGGCACCCCATTCAGGGATTGTTCCTGCCTCTCGCTGTATGCTTGCTGGGACTGGCGCGACCCTGGATGGACAGATGGATGGAATAATTAATCATGAAGTTATTTCAATGTTCCTTAAACGTTTAGAAGAATCGGTGTTCTAAGCTTAGAGATGGTTTTACATTTATTAAAGAACTTACTGGGTGGTGATTGATTACTTGGAAAAAGAAAAGGAGGACAGGAATTGGGGGTTGTATGTTTGAAAGAGACAGTACTGCTGCAATAAATGATTTCATCAAAGATCACACACGGCGCAGCAAGCATCTTGCAGGAGGATGGAACAATCTCTGGACGGGGCACCAGTTCGTCACTATCATTTTGTTACCGTGTTCCCATGTTTTATACATGCTTTAATTCCTATCATCATGAAAATGATATCAAGTATACATCTTAGTATTTAAATTGTTCAGCGAGCTGTGATATCATGAATGTAATGTATTCTGTGTCCTGTCAGAGGAAGAGAAAGCCCGTTTAAGAAGCACATAGTGATTCACACATATACAGCACATAGAAGAAAACATACTAAGCAAAGCATTTAATGTGCTACTTTAGTTCCGATGGGATTTGAGAAACTGGTAAATTAAACGATTTTAAGATGAAGTTTGTGATGTTCTAATTTAATGACAAAATAAACAACGTGATTAAAGTGGAAGTTTTAAGATTAAAGTTGGCATTTCAAATGTTTTTTTACACTTTGTCCCTATTTTTTTTTTCTTTTCTCTCTATCCTGGTAAACTTCCATATGACACTCAGATGGTGGGCTACAACTCGCCTTTTCATGGCGTCTTTGATATCTTGACCACTTTTATTTTGGGCATTGTGTGACTTTCTGAGCTTGAACTTTCAAGTTTCTCTGACACTCTATGTCACTCGATCAACTTCCTTTTGTTGTTTATACCACTGCTAAACCAACAAATAGTATGTTTTTCCTTGCCTCCACTTGGTATATGCTGAAATTCTTGTTCTTTCCCCATGCTTTTGCCATTGTCTTTTCATAGAATGCTGAACTTATGAGGCTATTTATATTGATTTGCATATTCAAAGAGGCATAATTCTGGGAGGAATTGGGCTGGGGCGGCAAGCTCATGCCACATGCATTACATTTCACGCTGACTGGGATTTATGTAGCAGAAGAACATGGAAGTTGGCGTACACACAGATTTATGCATCTTGATTTTTTTTTTGTGTGTGCACATTTCTGTTTTTGTCCATACGCCATGTTTTAGTGTGAATTCTATGCACGCCATTATACATGAGGCTCCAGGGCTTAATAGGCTGTGCCTGCCTTACAACCCTGTAATGGGCTAGGTAGGTTTGGCAGTGGATGGATGGGTTTAGGTAAGTGAAAAAGAGGTGGATTATCTATTGTATTTTTAAAATATAAATGTTTCAGTCCATCTGGGTTGAATTTGTTTACATGTCACGTGGACGTTATCCACCTGTTTTTATTGCTATGTGAAAAATGTATATAGGCATATTTTCTATAACTTAAAACCTGAGAATCTTCACTGTCTGGACTGAAACATTAAAAATACCTCTAATGTATTAACATTCCCATTTTAGCAAGACTATAATTTCACAATACCAAAAGACTGAGGTGCACTTCTTTGTGCATGCTGGGACTCTTGTTATTAAAAGTGAGTGTGATATTTTATTATTATTCATTGATGTAGTAGCATTATTATTAGTTTTAATATAGTTACAGTTAATATAGTAATTAGAGGTTGTTGAGTCCAGAGCCAATGCCAGCAGTATAACTCTTATATGACTGCATGTGCTACTTTTTTTTTTTTTCAAAAATGTACATCAGGTGTAGCAGTCTCAGTTCCTGAGGAGCACTAGCAGCTGCAGATTTTCTTTCCATATTATTTTTAATTAGAAGTCAGTAATTGCTGCCATAGAATTTTAGTTTTTTGGCTTAATATCCACTTCACTTGCTTATTAAGATTCAGAACTATTCATTCAAGTCAAGTAATTTATTTATATAGCACATTTAAAAACAACAGCCGTTCATCCAAAGTTTAAAATGAGAGAATAAAAAAATGCTACAGATGTATTAAAATATATAAATAAAATAAATAACATAATAGAATATAAAATATACAAATAATATGAAACAAGCATACAAGGAGTAAGAAAATTCCAATTAAAATAAAACAAAATTAACGTAAATGTAATACAATAAACAACAGAGTAAGAAGAAAAGTGTAAGAGCAATTAAAAGTAACATATTAGTGGAGTTGACAAAACCCTAGGAGAACCTCAACCTGAAATGAAAACAATGGAAAAAAAGGTGGTCTTTAATTTAGATTTCAACTCATCAATAGTAAGGCAAGACTTACTGTTGGATGGGAGATTATTCCAAAGTCTAGGGGCAGCTATAGAGAAAACCTGGTCACCTTTGGTTTTGAGACATAAGTGAGGAACTGAGTGTAGCTGTTTAGAAGATGACCTAAGTGACTGGGGGGACTGAATATGGAAATAGCCGATATGGACTTTATTTAGGGGCTAATCCATTGAGTACTTTTTTTTATGCTGTCTTTTCTTTGTTCCTGTTAAAATATAGCAGCTGCATTTTGAATCATTTGAAGTCTAGAATGTGTGGAACGGGACAACACCATATACAGGGAATTACAGTAGTCAAACCAAGAGGTAATAAAGACACAGATAATTATTTCCAGGTCCTAATGAGATAATATCAGCTTTAACTTGGCTATAGCTCTAAATTGATAAATGCTTCCCTGTACAACACTGCTGACTTGTTTTCTAAAATTAAATGAAATATCCCAAAACACGCCAAAGTTTTTAACTTCATTATGCAAATTTAACGACAGTGGACTAAGTGTGCTGCTAAGATTAGTGACAGAATTTGGGGGGGGGCCCCGCTGGTCAAATAAAATTACTTCAGTTTTGTTTTCATTTAGATGTCATCCAGCATTTAATATCATCTTATCAACTGAGCAGGTTCTTCAGAGAGCAGGCACTATCAGCTGTAACTGGTAGGTAAAACTATATGTCATCCGCAAAACAATGATACAAAAAGTTATATTTTATAAAGATACATCTAAGGGGGTACATGTATAGTGAGAACAAAAGAGGTCCTAAAATCGAACCTTGGGGAATGCCACATTTAATGGAAGTAGTAGATGAAGCTGCACTGAAGCTGTGAAGGTCACCAATGTTAAGCCAGGTCTTAGTTACAAATAAAAAATCCACCTGTTGAGATATAAAATGGTCATTCAAAATGAAAGTCTTGTTTGATAGGGACTGAGCATTTATTAGGGCAATTTTGACTGGTTCTGATTCCAATAGTTTATGTGCAATCTGTTTATACAACATTTTAGCACAAAATTTTAACGTGCAGAGATTTGTAGCATCAACTCCACCACTTGAAACAGAAGATAATTTAGGAAATCATTTATTGATGAAAACAGGGTCGGAATAATGCAGTGGGACAGACATATTAATATTAGGTAGTCATGCACATGGACAATTACTAGTGCCGTGCGGAGTATTATTAAACAAAATAAAATAAATAAATAAAAGAAAAAATCATTTTACTTTGCATCAGGTACCATTATTGCAAACTGAGAAGCCTACTACTGATTGGTGACAGACAGCATCATTTGTTTTTACTTGAACAATGACCTTCGTGACAAAAGCATATTTGGTTAGCAGACTGGGAAGTTCAGATATTATGTCATTCACTTTGGCCCCGGGAAAACAGACAGCTGTAATCCACTTTGACTTCACTTCTCTAATTACGCAGTTATCGATTAAGAGTGTTGTTGGAAATCTTTCAGAAGACTGGAGGGACTATGGCGGTGTTACAGCCTGGTCTGTAGCTCATGATCTACACAGCACAGGTGGCCATGGAAGTGTGGCAATACCTGTTTGCTGTCTCCAGCAACCTATAGATGCCAAGTACATGGCCATCTTCATCCTTCGCGATGGAGTCTAAGCCTTCATCCGGAGGATATTCTTGTCTACTCAGGATTCTGAATCTGTTTTCCTGTGGAATTTCTGATGACTGCGTAGCATTATAGCGCTTACACTGTCCTACCACCGACCACAGAGTAGAGCTGGCCAATGCCTTACGCTTAACTCCTAGTTTGGCCAGGAGGCTCCATCAATTTATCCATGATTGCTTCAGAGCACGGGGTGGCCTCAAGGTGAGGAACGGTGGTGTTTGGGCCAAACCAGGGAACAGTGGAGTCAAACTCACACCTGGCATCTGCAGTAGTGGCATCTGTTTCAACTACAGGGTCAAGAAATTGCTCATCATCCCTGATCTGATGGAGAACATATATTAATATATAAGTCTTATTAATCCGCCAGCCGAGTGGCGCCATGCTGATATTGTTTCTTTTACTCTTGAACAGCTGCCATCTCTGTTTATAATTGCATCTGTTTCTTCTTAAACACTTGCCATTTAGCGATAAAATGTGAATATAAACATAATCAACAATTAACTAGCTTGCTTGGTTCCATTTGCACCAATGTGCATTCATCATCCTAATGCAGTAAAGAAACAGTGATTGTGTTTTATTGCCATAACAATAAATTACAGTTGCATGAACTTTGGTCAGGAAAAGCTCATCCAAATAAAACAGTAACGCAAACACTTAGCACAAGGACAAGAGTAATCATCAATCCCTAATTGCCCCAAAGAACTTACTTAAAACACACTTGGACATAGTCATCAAATTATTATAGGCAACCCTATACAATGAGATTTTGAGTACATGTATTTAAGAACTTATTTTAATGAAAAGGTCTTTATTGTTTGCCAGAGAATTTTTCAGTCTTGAGAAATATAAATTTACAGTAGTAGACCATTATGTAATGATTTTAGAATTGGCGTGCACCACCCTATTTCCTCAGTGATCACCATGGCAAAATGATTTTGTGACGATGAAGAAGAAATGTTAGTGTTTAATACTACTTCTTTACCACTACAGGAGACTGGGTTGGAATTTTAGACTTGGAATGTCATTTTCTAGCTTACATATTTTTCCCATGTAGAAAATACTCATTACTTTATGTGACACTCCAGTCTTCTTTCCTTGTTACAAAAAGAACATCCTCTGGTGAGCATTTCAGACCAAAACAGATTTCAGACCTCTTAAGCTGGAGTAGTGGATATGGTGGTTTTCCAAGAGCTTGAAATGCTCAACTACCTCTACAACCTGGTCATATACTGTACATATTTTATGTATACAAACATAAAATGCAACTGACTAACTCACTCACTCATCAACAAAACACTATTTCCCATTTAGTTAAAAAGCTGAAATTTGTCAGGATAGTACATCTAGATCAGTAGGTATCTGGTAAGAAAGGGCATTTTGATATATATTTAGGGGTAACCCCCC
>JANRMT010062837.1:28011447-28031102 GCA_026402145.1 Polypterus bichir lapradei | reverse complement strand
ATGAGTGAGTGAGTGAGTGAGTGAGTGAGGGCTTTGCCTTTTATTAGTATAGATAGGCATAGATGTCATTGCCTGGAAAGCAACTTGAATTGCATTTGTTTAGAAAATGTGCTTTATATTTAAATTTGTACATCACCTTTACCTTAATACTTGCAAAGTGTTGATCCAGTTTGTCATTGTGTCTCTTAAATCTCCCTGTAATTTTTCTTTACGTGTTTTGGGATTGTCTCCAGTTTCTGCCTTTTGTTTGACTTTTCTATTTCATTTTTCTTCTATTCTTTCTATTAATATTTACTTCTCAATCATTTTAGTTCCCGAGACATTGGGGTATATGATGTTGCAAAATTATTTTGTAATAACTGCTAAATATACATCAAGGTATCTTAAGACTTTATAATTGGCATGTAATTCTGCATCTTGAGTATGGTGTACATTTCTGGTCTCCATGTTATGAAAAAGAAATAGCAGCTTTGGAAGTTTGGCAAGTAAGAGCAATCCCAGTACTATAGGGTCTTGACAGGATAAGAGAGTTAAATCTCTTAAGAGTTGAGTACAGAACATTTCTTACAGGCATTGATCTGAAGACATAAATGTAATTGATGAGAAAGTTAAAAAATAGCACGGCTGAAAACAAAGAAAGAGGGATGGAAAGATGTCTGCTACTGTATATAAACTGTGCTAAACTTTTTGAAAGACACATAGTGGAATGTGGTTTTACCTAACTGATGATTTGATTTTCATTTAATTATATTGGCAGTTTCTTTGTTCTTTATGTCTTTTGCCCTTTAAATTCTAGACAAATTCTAGACACGGTCTGCATGTGTGAAACAGGCTACTGTGCATCTAATGGGTGAAAATAATTTGCGTTTAGGAAATTACATTCAGGTTGTGTGCCAGCTGCACAAGCTGCCAAAAGCTTTCAAGATCTGATGGAATTAGGAGATGGCAAAAAATTGTAAAGCAAGCAAGGTGTCAAAACCAGAAAAATGACTCATCAAGTAAATTATCTCAGGAAGTAAAACACGAATCCTAATCAGGGGATCAAAATAATTAAAAAACAAACAAATAACCAGAGCAAAATCTTTAAACATTAATCTTAGTCAAAAAGCAGTGTAAGAATTTATCTGGGATTGAGAAACAAAAGTAAATGCAAGGAAATTATTTTGGGAGAATCCAATCATGGACAAATAGAAAGTGTATGATACTAAACTTTATAGGTATTACCTAATGATGTCATCTGCCATAAAGTTCTGCTTGAACCCGCGTAGAAATGGATTAACATCCAATCAATAAAAATATTCAAATTTCCAGAGGTCAGTTGAAAAACAAAATGGCATCACGAGAGAAACAATGATCATTTTCAACTTCATGAAAAACACACATGTAACCGTGAGGCTCCTTACTTGTGAAACTCCATCAAAAGGGGCCCCCCTGATTTTTAACAGTCAATGAAAAATTATACAAAAAATAAGTAGCAAAATCCTATTCATGACAAATGGGGGGCGGCACGGTGGCGCAGTGGTAGCGCTGCTGCCTCGCAGTTAGGAGACCTGGGTTCGCTTCCCGGGTCCTCCCTGCGTGGAGTTTGCTTGTTCTCCCCGTGTCTGCGTGGGTTTCCTCCGGGCGCTCCGGTTTCCTCCCACAGTCCAAAGACATGCAGGTTAGGTGGATTGGCATTTTCTAAATTGGCCGTAGTGTGTGCTTGGTGTGTGGGTGTGTTTGTGTGTGTCCTGCGGTGGGTTGGCACCCTGCCCAGGATTGGTTCCTGCCTTGTGCCCTGTGTTGGCTGGGATTGGCTCCAGCAGACCCCCGTGACCCTGTTCGGATTCAGCGGGTTGAATAATGGATGGATGGATGACAAATGGGTCGTATTTCCATTTTCATAACATATATTTAAATATCATTCTCAAATCTTCTTAAACCAATTCAGAGTTGTGTGAGTCAATGTTGGTTAATTTTATGTGTCTTCTTGCTTTTTTGCTTTTGTTTTGATATTTTACTCTTCAGAGTCATTGCAGATATTAGGACAGCTTAGCTAATAGGTAATCAAACAAGCTTGATTAACAGAAAGGTCCCCCCATGTTTTTCAGACTTGTAATGTTTCTAAAATAGCATTTTGTTATTATTGTTTTGATTAATAATAATTTACACACACACATCAATAAAGTAACAGAAATATCTAAGCAAGTAATATGTAAGTCTGGCCATCAGCCTTAGCTTTTTTATCTAAATGAAAAAGGCTCAGTAATTTATTAAAAGAATATGTAAAAAGTAATACACTATACACTGTCATTGGCAGATAGTTTTATAAATGTTAACTTTACACCTCTTTTCCAATTTTATTCTAAACTTACAACTATTCTGCAGTACAGATAAAAATATTTTAGCAGATTCCTTACTACTCTGTAAGCCTTGTCTCTCAAGTACTAAACACAGAAGTAGTTATTTTCACTCCAGGTATTGGACTAATCATTATCTTCCTCATATACTGTATTACATTACACTTGATGTGATGCTGAATTAATGCTTTTTGAGATTTTTACACTTTAGTGACTTTTAATTTGTAATTAAACACAACTTTGTGACAGCATACCAAGCTCAGTAAAGCTGCATGCTGCAGATTCATATCTTCAGTGTTTGACTATTACAAAAACTAGAGCCAGTCAGTCAATCTCCTTTATGTATTTTTTACTAAATATTTAATTAACCTCTTCTGTTGCAGATCTGTAAGAGGAGAGCAGTAGCTTGAAGATATTTACAAACAATTAGTGTCCACAAAACACTCCACTGATGTGAGAAAGCATGGTGTGTGTAAGACAGTCTTAGTTTTGCTTGACAGTCTTGCTCAATTTGTTTTGTTAATCAGTGTTGGAGGTAAATATGCAGCTAAAATATAGTTAACTCCTTCATGAATAGACAGAAGAAATAGAAAACATCAGTAGTATGTGTGGAATATAAAATATGAAAACTAAAGCATTGGGTGACATGCTGGCATAGTGGTGGTGCTGCTGTCTCACAATAAGGAGACCTGGGTTTGAATCCTGGGTGCGCTTTGCATGTAGTTTGCATGTTCTTCCTATGCCTGCATGGGTTTCCTCTGGGTGCTCCAGCTTCCTCCCACAAGTCCAAAGACTTGCAAGTTAGGTGGATTGGTGATGCCAAATTGGCCCTAATGTGTGGTTGATGTGTGTGTGTTCACCCTGTCATGGACTGGCCATGGTTTGTTCCTGCCCTGTGCCCAATGCTAGCTGGCTAGCTGTCAGCACCACCCACGACTTTATTCAGGTCACTGCGGTTTAGAAAATGATGATGTTGAGGAGGACAAAGCATGGCTTTCTATTTATTAAAGTGGCCAGTAAACAACAAAACTCTATGAACGTTTATTTTTACATTGTTTTAATTAAAATAATATATTATTTCACTAAGTTATTTTCTTTTTAGGAAAGCTCCCTTTTAAATAAAAGTACCTTCCATATGAGTGAATTCAAAACTACATACATTGCAACATATCAATATCCATTTGTGATCTGATTATTTTTGAGTTTGTTTTGACATTTTTTATTAAAAAATGATAATCCACAGTTAAAATTTGTGTTGATATTTTATTTTCCAATTTTATACATTTAAATAATTCAATTCTAGATATGCAAAAATATCCATCATTTAACCAATAAACTAAATCTAATTTTACAGTCACAGTTAATCAGAGCCTATCCTGGTATAAGGCAGGAACTTGTCCTGGACAGGCTATCACTGGGCACATTCATGTACACACCAGAGAAACTCAGAATCACCAATTTGCCTAACAGTTATGTCTTTGAGATGTGGAAGAAAACCAGAATAATTTAACATGTGCCTAAGCAGGCATACCACTTGCATTTCAGAACAAGTAATCCTCCTGAAGCAAAGCATGACTGAACCTGGCCAGTACTTGAATAGGAGACCATCCAGGTAATTCCGGAAGACATACCGGAAAAAAATACAATTTTACCACTGCATAAGAAAGGAAGTTGTGAAGAATATGGGGAAGATACAGTGCTTCTAGCAGTGAGTATAATGGCATTAGTACAGTTGTTGAGAGTATTTGGATTGGAACCACAGAAGCTGAGATTAAATATAAGTATAGCCAAAACAAAGTGGTTGAAGATTGGTAATAAGAAGAAGCTAACAGATTGGAATATAAAAGTCAAGAACTGGAAAGAGTAGAGAGATCTGCATATTTGGAAAGCAAGATAAAAGTGAAAGGCAGCTGTAAGATGCATGTGATGAAAATATTAATTTTGGTAGAACTATTTGTTTTGTTAGAAACCTGATTTAAAGGCGCAGAGACATCAAACGGTGGACAAACTTAAGAGTCTGTACTGTAGGTAGATGAAAGCTGGACATTTTGTTTTATACTTTGTTAATCCCCAAGAGTGAAAGGTAAGGTCTACAGGACGTAGTAAGAGCAGCTACGTTATATGGGTTGGAGACGACAGCACTGACCAGAAAGCAGGAGACAGAGATGGAGGTAGTAGAGTTAAAAATGCTAAGATTTGCATTGGGTGTGACAAGGATGGATAGGATTAGAAATGAGTACATTAGAGGGTCAGCTCAAGTTGGACAGTTGGGAGACAAAGTCAGAGAGGCGAGATTGCACTGGTTTGGACATGTGCAAAGGAGAGATGCTGAGTATATTGGGAGAAGGATGCTAAGGATAGAGCTGCCAGGCAAGAGAAAAAGAGGAAGGCCTAAGAGAAGATTTATGGATGTGGTGAGAGAGGACATGCAGGTGATGGGTGTAAAAGAGTAAGATACAGAGGACAAAAAGATATGGAAGAAGATGATCCGCTGTGGTGACCTTCTAACTGGCGCAGCTGAAAGAAGAAGAATCCCCAAAGGGAAATTGTGTTTTCACACGATCTTTGGGGGTCAACCATTGAACAACACCCCTGATGTTCCAGCGGATTGTAGTCCCTTCTAACAGTACCTGGATTTGAACCGGCAACCTTTCAGATACCAGTGCAGATCCTTATCCATAGAGCTACCACTTCGCTTATTTAGCCAAGCAATTAAGAAAAGACTGGACTTTGTCAACTGAAAATGCCTAAGGTAGATTATGGGAATAATATGGCCAAGAACAATTAGTAGCAAGGATTTGAGAGAAAAGACTGGTCAGATGAGCTGAGTCAAATAGGTTTATCAAGAATGATAAGATGGGCAGGACATGTATGGCGCATGGACAAACCGAGGAGAGCAAGAAGAGTGGAAAGATTCATTCTGGTAGGAAGAAGCAGAAGGTCAAGATAGAGGTGGAAAAATATGGTGATAGAGGACACAAAATACAAAGAAGTAAGACGAAGAAACCTAGAAGAAGTGGCACAGGATAGAGAGAACTGGAGAATACAGATGGGGACGGAAGTGTGGCTAACTAACTAAAGCGTGGGTTGGTTGGTGATGGAACTATATGCTTTTACTGTGTTGTAAAAGTTGAAGCTGTCTTTTGGATGTGTAGTAAAACAGAGATGCTGACTCTATGTAGTAATAAAAGATCCCTGGGCACTTTGCGAAAAGAGTAATGTGTTTCCTGATGTCCTGGCTAAATTGCTCATCATGACCTGGTCATTCTGACCCCTAATCATTCCTGTCTCTTATTAGCTAATTTCTTTTACAACCCTACACCACCTAATAGTTAATGGTGCAAGAATGTCTGCTGCCGCATCATCAAGGTGGATTGGTGGTGTTTGAAGTGGCTCCCCATTGTCCATGTAAAGTTTTTAGTAGGTTAGAAAAGTGCTATGTAAATATAATTAATTAATTATTATTATTAAGGAAATATAATGCAAAATACAAATTGGCAGTGCTTGGAGAATTTAACCCAGGATTTTGGTACTGAAATATTTCTGCCCAACAATAAAGTCAGTCCTTCTTAATGGCGTATGTTCATTTTAATAGATGGAATTATTTTCTACACTGAGGTGGTGCCCTCTACAAAATTTGTTAATAAAGGTCCGAGTACTAAAGAGGTCTCCAAATGATCTCCAGAAGTAAACATGACATTATGAGGTGGTTTTCTTTATTGTAGCTCCTTTAAGGTATAAGAAGAGGTATAAAAAACTAGGATTGGTAAGATTGCATTAGAATCTATTTAGGCCATCAGAGTAACAAATATGGGCTTGAACTCAGCTCTTCTCCCTCCAATATTTACTCTGAATTTACTTATTTGTGGATAATATGAAATGTAGCAACTGATGTGATGGCATAATACATTGCACAAGCCGTAACAGAGATATTGATTGCAAAACACACAAAATAGGCGTGTGATCCAAAACAATCCACAACTTGGGGGTATAGAAATGTCCCAATAATAAAACAAAGTCTGAAGAAAAAATACTCAATTTCAAAAAATACTAAAATTATCCTAATTACTTTGTGTCGTTTATTGTGTTACTGTGCTATTAAAAACTAATTGAATGTAATGTTGCAGCTGTCCTTTCCAGAGAGGTGATTATCTTCTTTTTCAATTTTTATTTTTTATTGTAGCAGTGACTTTTCCCACCTCTTTAGTCTTGTAAATCTTTTCTAACTTTTTATTTCTTCTACTTTTCTTTCAGCCTTGTCTATTGCTGTATTTCATTCTGTATATTGTAGACCAAAGAGGGTACTGAAACATTTTCTGCACAAACACAGATTATTTCCAAAGAAGTCAAGCTATGAGAATAAAACTGTGTATAAATACAAACTAAAGGACACAGGGTTAGGTGACAGAAGGCAATTCACAATAAAAAATAATAAGAAAAACTAAGCCTAGTGCCTGTCTTGGTCTATTTAAAAGCACCAATAAGATGGCCTTAGCAACTCATTATTTGCCTTCACTCATTCTGTTCCCCCAGCTCCATGGCCTTATGACCCAGACCAGTAGGTACTCCAAGGGTCAGCACCAGTCCACTAAGGAACACTTCCAGGCGATGGGTTGATATATTCCCTCATAAGCAGCATCATGTCACATCTTTCTCAGTGCAACCTGCTGTTTCTGCAGCCCCGCAATGATTTGTTCAACAATAACAATGTGATCCCCTAAATAATATTGGGGCCTGACACACCCAATTGTGCTGGATTTCATAATATGTATTGTAGGATACATTTTATTTATTAAGCAATACATTCTCTGTAATAAAACCAGAAGATTGAAATATGTGGGAATAACAATCATTATTTTACAAATAGCATCTTACATCTAACATCTAATTGTGACTCTCAACTTATTATTGCATAATTTTCTAACTTCTAAATTGAACTTTTGAGATTATGTGGGTTTCCCACAGGAGGTTGTCTTTTCCTCCTCCCATAATTATATAGCTGTCAGGTTATTAGTGACAAATAACTGTGTGGCAGTGTGTGCATCCAGTCTTGGTTGAGATTCATTAAGGCTGAACATGACAGTGGGAATCTCTGAAACCTCTGTTACCACTCAATAATTATGAAAGAAATTTCAATATCCTGCAGTTTTTCAAACTCATATTTATATATCAGGACATTCAACATGAGAAAAAATGTAATTGGCCTCTCTAGTAATACTTTTACATTATATCATGTCATTTTTTAACCCACTTAGTCCAGAACAAAGTTATTGTGCTGCTGGAGCCTTTCCCACATAGCATAGGGTGCAAGATAGGAACAGACCCTGGACAGGGCAACCTTACACATCAAATACACACTAGGATCAATTTAGCATCCCCAGTTCAGCTAACCTGCATGTCTGTGGACAGCGAGAGCAAGCCAGAGGAAACCCATGCAGACACATGGAGAACATGCAAACTCCATTCAGGGAGGGCCATGAATCCTGGCCTTACTGTGAGGCAGCAGCAGCCTCACAGTAAGTACAGAAAATTGTTTTAAGTACTTTTTGTTATATTCTTTTTTTTTTTTGCCACTATTATTTTTTCCCTTTAGCATTTTCAATGTTCATTTTGCTTTATTGTGTTTTTTAGTGGGAAATGATTCAGAAGAACTTCCAACTCTTCTGCATTTTGCTGCTAAGAATGGACTTAGGAATCTTTCAACTTTGCTTCTACAATGTCCTGGAGCTGAAAGAGCCATTAAAATGACCAACAAGAATGGTGAAAGCCCAGTTCAGCTTGCTGAGAAAAATAATCATGCACAATTAAAAACAGTACTAGAGGATATGCTGGTAAGTGTCCTAATGCTGTTATAAGTTGGAATTGACTTTCTACACAATCAACCACACCTTTTCCTCCATAATTTCATGATACAAAAATTTGGCTAAATGTTCACAAGCTATGCATAACCTTGTTGTTTAGCCAGATGATAATTTATCTGTTTATGTAGCATAAAAGGCAACAAATCTATAAGGACTGTGCATTAGGCAGTGTTATTAGTAAAGAATATCTGTCTTGAATTTACTGATGACATGTATTTTGGATGCTTTTAAGTTTAAACAATGATTAAGAGCACAGCAAAGAAAAAATATTAATTTTTAGCTGTTCAAAGAAAAATGTGTTCATTTTCAGTTATCAATAATATATTACTTCCATTTAACAGTTATAATTCTCATTGCAACTGAACTCTTAAACATTGAATAATTACCTGGCTAAATACAATTATTTGGTTGTGCAGGGCTTTTAATTTACTTTTAATTAGCAATGAAGCAACAGCCAAGATTGTAAAGGTCACATTACAGCCTTCACAACTAAACATTAATTGCTAGCTTATACAGGCACAGTGTTTATTTTAGAGAAATCGGCAAAGAATCTTCTTTGTGGGAGGCTGTGTGGAGGTGAGAATAAGGAGGTTGCTTAATGATGCGATTCATTAACTAAAATGTCAACTGAAATTTAAATAACAATTTTTAACAATCAAAATAATAACTGGGTGAATTTATGTCTGTTCTATAAAGCTATTTTATAAAGATTTCTGCTAACAGTAATTCCTGCTTTAAATTTCTCTCTGCTTTAGTTGCACATTTCATCCAATGTCATCATCAGCAGTATTTGCCTTAAAGCATTAGTACAGCAAATTCTTGTTTTTGTTTAATTTAATGACTAGCTGCTTATTTCTATGCTATAAAAGGAAAATATGATAAATTATTATCAGTATCCAAACTGTAATAACTAGTTCAGAAAACCCACCAAAGCTGGAATTGGATTGTTTACTTTGGTAGAATGCTTTGTTGTGTTTTGTAGTGTTCAAGATATTTTAGCTGTTTATTATATTCTAGGTATATTTTATTAGTATTTTACCCTTACATATTCGTTCTTACTTTGGAGTTGAAGAGTCTGAAAAGAATACCTCAGCTGAAGTGTAGGATTCGTCCAACAATAAAGCTATTTAATTTAATTTTTCTTAATGACTAAATATTTAGATTTTACAGTTGAAGTGCTAAGAACATCTACAAAACTGGTTCTTAAAATTTGAGCATTCTTTTGTACTTTTATCATCCATCAATCCATCCATTATCCAAGCTGCTATATCCTAACTACAGGGTCACGGGGGTCTGCTGGAGCCAATCCCAGCCAACACAGGGCGCAAGGCAGGAAACAAACCCCGGGCAGGGCACCAGCCCACCGCAGACTTTTATCATTTTGTTTTGTTAATTTGTAATAGACAGTACCATATTTTTCTCCTTTTATGTTTTGCACCTTTTTCTGCAATTTATTCTACTATTTTAACACAATGGCTTGTGAGTTTTTTCTTCTCATATCATGATGTTTACAGATACTGTTAAATGTGAAAATAGTCCACAACTTAATTTGAGTCTAGGATAGGATTCAGTGGTGCAGGAGAAAAAGAACACTTGTATAGTAGAAGAGTATTATAGAAGGTAGTTCAAAAGCATTTCATTTAGGGATAAGAGAATTCCCCTGTAAATACAAAATTAGATACTGGAAACATTCTTACTTAGCCTCTGAGGATGTATGAATGATTTCCAGAGTGCAGCCCAATGTCCAATGTGGATTCTCTGCATTGCTACCTTCCATTCCTTTTCTGAGATATTGAGTGGGAGGTAGCAATGCAGAGGGACTGTAAAATGTTTTTATATATCACAGAAATGCTTAGCCGTAGTCCTCAAGACTGATCAATAGTTTTTCCAGCATTGAGGTAGGTGGGAGGTGAGGAAAATTGGGCAGGTTCTGTTTAACAAAGTTTCTGATTTGAAGGTAGTGAAAGAAATGTGTTCCTGGAAAGTTAAATTTGGAATGTAATTGTTCGTAGGATACAAAGACGTTGTCTATGTATAGATCTCTAAGTGATTTAATCCCAAATGTTTTCCAGACATTAAAAACTGCATATGTTTGAGAGGGTGGAAAAAGGTGGTTCTCGTGTAGAGGTGCCACAGATAAAAGCTTCTTTATCTTAAAATGCTTCCTACATTGGTTCTATATTCTGCACAATTAAGGACAATTGGGTTGTTAGTATATTGGTGATAACTTGTACTTATTGGGGTACAAAGCAAAGAATATGAAGAAGTGCTGCAGGATTTGATTTCTATTGCAGACCAAGCCTATGTATGTTCATCTATTTGTATCAATGTCCAGGTTTTTATAGGTTGTATATTTCCTGCCCAATAATAAAATTGAAAGTTAGGTAGAGCCATGCCACCTTCTGCTTTAGGTCTTTGTAGGGTTGCAGTTTGGTTAAAAGGATGTTTTGAATTCCAAATAAATGTTTCTCTCTCATGTAATTTAGCAGTTGCATTCTTGAATGAAAATTCTGGTGAGGCCCAACCAGGATTTCCCTGTATGTATGCAGACTGTAACATTAACATTAACTTTACCTAACTTATAACATTTGTTTCTCAGTTTCTGATGTCTAGAAAAACATACAAGTTTATGCCTCTTTTAAGTCACAAAAAATTAATTGAGCAATGGGAGGCTGGTATAATGTGTTTCAATTGGCATTAGATCATAGTGATACCCTCTGACATCATCCTCATCTGACAAAATATGGTCATAGATTTAAACATTGTTAAAAAAATGTGAGATACTCAACTATCTGCTGCTGAGGGAAATATATTGAATACTAACTACCTGAATTGAAATTAAAAAAATCCAGATAAGCTGGCGAAAAAAAAACAAAATCGGCAAGGGTATCAAGGCCTAAAGATGGCCAAGCACCGACTGGTCACTCTGACTAACATTAATATGTTTAAGTTGTTCCTTATGGTTTACAGGCTTCGTCCCAGAGAATTCGATGTATTAGGTCTTGTGAACAGGTAGAGCAGCCACCTCTTTTCAAGCATCACAGGTGGCTGTCTGGTACTTTGATCACGTAGTAGTGTCGCATACTACCACAGAAAGCAGAGAAAAGTAGAGATTAATACTGATTTCAAATCCATCAAGAATATGTTAATTATATGCATGTATAGTTTATCAATGTAGCTAAAAAAGACAAATTAAAAAAAGTAGATTTTTAGGATTTTTTAAAAAATGATCCACAGTGTTAGCTTGGTATATCTCTATTAGTAAAGTATTCCAGATTTTTGGTGAATATCTGGAAAAGACCACCTAACCACTTCTTTTATACTTCGCTCTTAGAATAACAAGCAGGTTATTATTAAAAGATCCAAGCATAGCATGTAAGGGGACAGGTATTCCAAGATTATTTAAGGCTTTATATGCCATTAGTAGTATTTAAATTCAATTCTAAGGGACATGGGTAACCGATGTAACGATGTTAGAACTGGTTAGATGTGCTAACATTTTCTTTTTCTCATTAAGATTCTTGCTGCAGCATTCTAATTGCAGCTGATTTCGGTCTTTCTTAGATAGTCCTGTTAGGAGTACATTGCAGTAATTTAGCCTACTAAAAACAAAATGTGACTTAATTTCTCAGAATCTTGCAATGTTACAAGGTCTAACTTTTGCAATGTTTCTTAAATGGAAAAATGCGGTCCTAATAACATGGTTAATGTACAGTATGATTTAAAGTTTACATCTGAGTCCATGATTGCACCTAAAGTCTTTACTTCTGTCTTAAATTTTAGGCTAAGGAATCAAGTTTATTTCTAAGACCTTCACTATATTAAGTTTTGCTGACCACTAAGATTTCTGTTTTGCCCTTATTTAGCATGAGTAAATTACTACTTATTCATTCAGGTCCACAATTGCAGAGAGTCACAGGGCAGCTGAAAGAATTGTAGTAGTGTGACTACAGAAGTTCCCTAAGCTATTTCTGACCCAAGAACAGATATATTTATCTTTCTTTGATTGTGTTTCCTGGCTGGGGGTTGAAAACCTTTTCGGACATTAAGCCATTGTGTATGGTGTTTTGAGAAGTTTGTAGCTAGCAGGCAGTAATGGGGCCAGAGCTGAGATCTGAAGAAGTTGAAAAGGAGGGTCTTTTTCCAAACGTTTTGGTGGGTGAGTGGAGAATAATTACTATTAAGTTAGCTCCAAAAGGCATATAGGTAGTTGTTGTTTTTGTCTATTAACATGATGCATTGTTTCTTAATTATTTATTCCTCTTCCTTTGTTCTATTAATTTCTTTAGCAAACAAACAATTTTTTTTTTGTGGTTTCACTACAGTTCTGTGATAGATCCCACAACATATTTAAAGTGAATAAAGAAATGGTTTGGGTTCCTTAAAGAATACATATTTTTGAAAAGGATATCTAGCAAAGAGCTGAGGATAAGTCGGGGTGTTGAGGCCAAAGAGAGATGAGCAGAAGTAATTTATTTTAATTGTTAAATGATAACTCAGAAGCCACAGTGGGGAGTTAACTTAAAATAGATTACTGCAAGTAAAGCAGGTGGACACCATGCAATTTTCAGCAAAATGTGGGCTGGTGCACAACCAGTTTTAGAGATTATAATGAGACAGGTACATTGCAAGAAGTTGTCAGAATATTGGCACTTGCACAGTGAGTGAATTTTTCACTGCCATATATACTCAGCAAAAAAAGAAACGTCCCTTTTTCAGGACTGTGTATTTCAACAATAATGTTTTAAAAATCCAAATAACTTTACAGATCTTCATTGTAAGTTGTTTAAACAATGTATTCCATGCATGTTTAATTAACCATAATCAATTAATTAACATGCACCTGTGGAATGGTCGTTAAGACCTTAACAGCTTACAGAAAGTAAGCATTTAAAGTCACAGTTCTAAAAACGCAGGACACTAAAGAGACTTGTCTACCGACTGTGAAAAACACCCAAAGAAAGATGCCCAGGGTCCCTGCTTATCTGCGTGAACGTGCATTAGGCATGCTGCAGGGAGGCATCAGGACTGCTGATGTGGCTAGGGCAATAAATTGCCATGTCCATACTGTGAGACGCCTAAGACAGCGCTACAGGGAGACAGGAAGGACAGCTGATCATCCTCGCAGTGGAAGACCACGTGTAACAACACCTGCACAGGATCGGTACATCCGAATATCACACCTGCGTGACAGGTACAGTATGGCCACAACAACTGCCTGAGTCACACCAGGAACACACAATCCCTCCATCAGTGCTCAGACTGTCCGCAATAGGCTGAGAGAGGCTGGACTGAGGGCTTGCAGGCCTGTTGTAAGGCAGGTCCTTACCAGACATCACCAGCAACAACGCCGCCTATGGGCACAAACCCACCTTCGCTGGACCAGACAGGAGTGGCAAAAAGTGCGTGAGTTTCTGCATGACAGCAATGTCAGTGTTCTGCCATGGCCAGCGGAGAGCCCAGATCTCAATCCCATTGAGCACATCTGGGACCTGTTGGATCGCAGGGTGAGGGCTAGGGCCATTCCCCCCAGAAATGTCCAGGAACTTGCAGGTGCATTGGTAGAAGAGTGGGGTAACATCTCACAGCAAGAACTGACAAATCTGGTCCAGTCCATGAGGAGGAGATGCACTGCAGTACTTCAAGCAGCTGGTGGCCACACCAGATACTGACTGGTACTTTTGATTTTGAGCCTCCCTTCATTCAGGGACACATTGTGAAACATTTTTAGTTTATGTCTTATGGTGTTGACTCTTTTAGTGTTCATACAAATATTTACACATTAAGTCTACTGAAAGTAAAAACAGTTGAAAGTCAGGGGACGTTTCTTTTTTTGCTGAGTATATTTATTTAAGCATTTTTTTTGCATCCTGTATTTTAGTTAAGCAATGTTTAGAGACTTTCTCCTCTCTGTCTTCTACTTCTTTTTGGAAAATTCACAACCAACAATGGCTTCACTGTACAAAATGTTTTTCTTTTGAAGAAGAATCATTTTTGGCATCTGGTTTTATAAAACTTTTAAGTTCTAACCAAAAGGTTATCAATATCACGTGTCTTATGAGATGGTGATAGTTCAAATATTTTATTGAAGATGATTCAAACTGCCAACTATCAAACATCAAGCCATTGCAAGGGCAGTATTATTAAGGAACATTTTCTGATTACATTTTTATACTGAATGTCAGTCAGTCAGTCATCATCGTCCAACCCGCTATATCCTAGCACAGTGTCATGGGGATCGGCTGGAGCCAGTCCCAGCTGGCACAGGGCGCAAGCCAGAAACAAGCCCTGGGCAGGGTGCCAGCCCACTGCAAGACAAACACACACACACACCAAGCACACACTAGGGACAATTTAGAATTGCCAAGGCACCTAACCTGCATGTCTTTGGGCTGTGGGAGGAAACCGTTTTATATTGATATAAAAATAAATAAAACAAATGTCTGATTACGTTTACATTTAAAATATGTTTTAAACATATTTGTTGATATTTTTATTGTAACAGAAATACAATAATTTATTTCAAATAAGGGAACTAGAAAATTCCATTCTTATTAACATTAGTCAGCATAGGATTTTTTCACCCTAAATTAAAACTGAAGTGGAAAGGTTGTAGGGACATACTACTGTGTGCTTTCCAAAATAACTTTCCTTTCAGTTTCTATCTTAATATACATAGAATGGTCCATTGTCTCATTTTATAACCTGAATTAATATTTTACTATGCTTATCTCACTGACTCTGTGTATTCAAATAAAATAAAAAGATGAAATTTTGGCACATCCAAGTGGATTTATTGGAAAGGCTTATCATTTGAATGGGAAAGCTGAATTGTATTTCTTGTTTATATGGTAGTGTATTAAATGGAGTCACATCCCACATCATACAGTATTAATAATCACTCTGCCTGTTACTATATTTACACTTTACCTAAAATCCATTCTCAGTTCCTTCCTTTGACAGTTTAGGGCGGCCATGGGCAGCAAGAAATTTGAGAAAGGAACCTACTCTGTATGAACTCCCTGTAAAGATTTTTCAACATACTGCAAAGGTTTGGGGCAGCCACCCGTATATTGTCCCTGGCTGCAAAAGGTTTAAAGAAAACACAAGGATGTTCTCTGGTTGAGTTCCCAAAATGAACTGATCTGTCAAGATGGAGGTTTTATATGTTGGAAACCGGAAGTGATGTCATTAGACCGGAACAGGAAGTGGCATCTGTCTGGGCACCGGAACAGGAAGTGGCATTAAACCAGGCAGGTTTTCCCGTATTTGGTCTGCAGAAGTAACAGAAAAAGGTTTAGAGCACTCTGCCACCCCCTGGCCTGGCGGATGATTACCTTCACGTGGTCCACTCAGCTAGCTCCTAGTCTCACATGTGTGACACGGTCCCAATCTCCCCCAAAGGCCCAGACCCATCGGGTCGGGTGTACCTGTCCGTGAGGTCGTGGCACCCGGAAAGGGCATCAACATTGGCCTGCAGTAGACTTCGACGATAACTTGTAATAAAAATAATAATACATTTTATTTATTTGTAGGTGCCTTTCTAAACACTCAAGGACACCGAACAATAGACAAAACACAGATTATAAACAAAAGTAAAACACAAAAGTTAAAATCAGAAAGAGCAATTGTAATCAAAGAGAAAAAGCAGTCTTAAACAAATGAGTTTTAAGTTTAGATTTGAAAACTGAAAATGAGTCAATATTTCTAAGCTCAGGTGGCAGTAAGTTCCAAAGCTGGGGAGCAGAGTAACTGAATGCTCTGCATCCCATAGTAGTAAGACGGACGAAAGGGACAGTCAAGTGGATGGAGGAAGAGGATCTAAGGGTACGGAAGGGAATGGCAACATGGAGGAGGTCAGACAGATATGGAGGGGCAAGGTTGTTTATAGCCTTAAAAGTTAGTAGGAGAATTTTGAATTTAATTCGGAACTGAACTGGAAGCCAGTGAAGCTGCTGCAAAACGGGAGTGAAATGGAACAGTTCAAGCATATAAAGATATTTGCGAGAAAGACCAAAGAAAAGGAAATTATCAATAGCATATGAAAAATGATCAGTTTTGGATAATGTTGATTTTGTACCAATGAGGAGAACCTCAGTTTTGTCACTATTTAATTTAAGAAAGTTTGATGAAAACCAGGATTTGATTTCTGCTATGCAATCAGTAAGGGAGGAGGGTGAAAAGGAAGCAGTAGGTTTGCTAGTGAGATACAGCTGGGTGTTGTCAGCATAACAGTGGAAGCTAATGTTATATTTTCGAAAGATATTACCAAGGGGAAGGAGGTAAATAGTGAAAAGGAGGGGCCCCAAGGCAGGGGCACACCTGAAGTAACAGCGGTGGGTTAGGATGTGAAAATTTTAAGCTGAACAAACTGAGTGCGGCCTGAGGTAGGATCTGAACCAATCTAGTGGAGTGTGGGTAATGCCAATCGAAGATAATCTATTGAGAAGAGTAGTGTGACAAATAGTGTCAAAGGCTGCACTCAGATCAAGGAGGATGAGAATAGTAATTAAACCAGAATCAGCTGCCATAAGGAGATCATTAGTAATTTTTATAAATGCCGTTTCTGTACTGTGGAGGGGACGAAAACCAGAATGGAACTGTTCATATTATTTTGAGATTATTTTGAGATAAATGAGAATGAAGGCTGTAGGTCTAAAAACCACCTTTTGACTTGTGGATTTGAATCCCTGTGTAACACCATCCACTGTAAAGGTGCATGGTCAGTCACCAGGGTGAACGCACGTCCCAAGAGGTAGTACCTCAGCTGAGTAATCGGCCATTTAATCGCCAAAGCCTCCTGCTCCACTGCCGCATACCTGGTCTCTCGATCCAACAGTTTCCGACTCAGGTACATAACGGGGTGTTCCATTCCATCGACGCTTTGGCTCAGCACGGCACCAAGACCTGTGTCCGAAGCGTCCATCTGGAGAATGAAAGGCAAAGAAAAATCAAGTGCTTTCAAAATAGGAGCTGATGTAAGGGCCTGCTTAAGGTCACTAAATGCAGCGTCTGTAGCATCATCCCAAACCACGTGATTAGGTCTCCCCTTCTTTGTCAGGTTTGTCAAGGGCGTTGATCTCTCAGAAAACCGGGGTACAAACTGCCGATAGTAACCAACTAAGCCAAGAAATGCCTGTACCTGGCACTTGGTTATTGGATGAGGCAAATTCATTATGACATCTATTTTGGAGCATTGTGGCACCATACCCCGGCCCACTAGGTAACCTAAATATTTGGCTTTGACCAATCCAAAAAGCATTTCTTTGGATTAATACGAAGACCGGCATTCGCTAGTGTCCGTAGTACAGCCTTAACCTGCTGTAGGTGTTCCTTCCAGGTGCTGGAATAGATGACAACGTCATCCAAGTAGGCAGCACTATACGAATTATGGGGTCAGAGCACTTTGTCCACCAGATGTTGGAAGGTAGCGGAAGCCCCATGTAATCCGAATGGAAGTACACAATACTGCCAATGTCCGCTAGGGGTTCTAAACGTAGTCTTTTCCTTTGCGGAGTCTGTTAAGGGAACCTGCCAGTACCCCTTCGTCATATCAAGAGTAGTCAAAAATTTAGCATTTCCTAGCCTCTCGAGGAGGCTGGCATAGGATAGGCATCAAATTGGGAGGCTTAGTTAAGCCGATGGAAGTCATTGCAAAGCCTTCAACTTCCGTCTGGCTTTTTGACCAACACGATGGGACTGGACCAGGGACTATAACTCTCCTCGATCACACCTAGATCCAGCATTCGTTTGATCTCCAACTCCACTTCTGCTTTTTTCCTCTCGAATCCGATATGGGCGTTCTCTGACTATAAATCCTAGTTTTGTCACTATGTCATGCGCAACCAGGGAGGTTCGTCCAGGCTTTTCACTCACAACCTCTGGAACAGACAGAATAACTGCTTCGAGCTCCTGTCACTGTAAGTAAGTCAAATCATCATTGAAGTTAAGGTGCAATTTATGAGTGAAGAGTGAGCAGGGCTGTCCAGAGGAGGGATCGGGATCATTTTTCTTTCACAGTTTCAGCAAATTGACATGATAAATCCGCTCTCTAGGACAACAATTAGGTTGGATAACTAAATAATCGACCAGACCCTTCCTCTCCTTAACTTCATATGGGCCTTGCCAATGTGCCAGTAATTTGGAGTGTGAGGTAGGAACCAATATCGTGACTCGAACCCCCAGGCAGAACTCCCGAAGGGACATGCCACGTTTATAACAACGAGCTTGGGCTGCTTGCGCCTTCTCCATGTGAGACTTTAGGATAGGTCTAATTTTTGCAAATCTATCGCATAATTGCGCGATATATTCAAATATATTTACAGAAGGAAGGGCCTCCTCCTCCCTGCCTTCTTTTAATCTATACTAATAAAAGGCAAAGCCCTCACTGACTGACTGACTCACTCACTGACTCACTCACTCACTCACTCATCACTAATTCTCCAACTTCCCGCGTAGGTAGAAGGCTGAAATTTGGCAGAGTCATTCCTTACATTCCTTACTTACAAAAGTTAAGCAGGTTTCATTTCGAAATTCTACACGTAACGGTCAACAATGTCCGCCATGTTGAACTTTCTTATTCATGGCCCCATCTTCACGAAATTTGGTAGGCGGCTCCCCTGCACTAACCGAAACCAATGTACATACTTATTTCGGTGGTATGACGCCACTGACAGCCACTATATTGAACTTTACAATGTCACTAATTCTCCAACTTCCCGTGTAGGTAGAAGGCTGAAATTTGGCAGGCTCATTCCTTACAGCTTACTTACAAAAGTTAAGCAGGTTTCATTTCGAAATTCTACACGTAACGGTCATAACGGTCGATAACGTTAAACAACGTCCGCCATGTTGAACTTTCTTATTTATGGCCCCATCTTCACGAAATTTGGTAGGCGGATTCCCTGCGCTAACCGAAACCGATGTACGTACTTATTTCGATGGTATGACGCCACTGTCAGCCGCCATATTGAACTTTCCAACGTCACTAATTTTCCAACTTCCCGTGTAGGTAGAAGGCTGACCCCATCTTCAAGAAATTTGGTAGGTGGCTTCCCTACGTTAACCAAAACCGATGTACGTACTTATTTCGGTGGTATGACGCCACTGTCGGCCGCCATATTGAATTTTCCAAACATCACTAATTCTCCAACTTCCCGTGTAGGTAGAAGGCTGAAATTTGGCAGGCTCATTCCTTACAGATTACTTACAAAAGGTAAGCAGGTTTCATTTCGAAATTCTACGCGTAACGGTCATAACGGTTGACAATGTTCGCCATGTTCAACTTTCTTATTTATGGCCCCATCTTCACAAAATTTGGTAGGTGGCTTCCCTGCGCTAACCAAAACCGATGTACGTACTTATTTCAGTGGTATGATGCCACTGTCGGCTGCCATATTGAAGTTTCCAACATCACTAATTCTCCAACTTCCCGTGTAGGTAGAAGGCTGAAATT
>JANRMT010062837.1:27981441-28011437 GCA_026402145.1 Polypterus bichir lapradei | reverse complement strand
TTCCCGTGTAGGTAGAAGGCTGAAATTTGGCAGGCTCATTCCTTACACCTTACTTACAAAAGTTAAGCAGGTTTCATTTCGAAATTCTACGCATAACGGTCAACAGTGTCCGCCATGTTGAACTTTCTTATTCATGGCCCCATCTTCACGAAATTTGGTAGGTGGCTTCCCTGCGCTAACCGAAACCAATGTACGTACTTATTTCGGTGGTGTGACGCCACTGTCAGCTGCTATATTGAACTTTCCAACGTCACTAATTCTCTAACTTCCCGTGTAGGTAGAAGGCTGAAATTTGGTACTTATTTCGGTGATATGATGCCACTGTCGGCCGTCATATTGAACTTTTCAACGGTCTTTGATACTTATGGGCCCATCTTCAAGAAATTTGGTACGCGGGTTCCCAACACTAACTGAATCCTACTTACGTACATATATACGTCCATAGCCTGCAGCTCGGTCACCGTGTGAGGCGGCGTTGGGTCCCCCATCCCAACGCCTCCCATGTTGTTGGCTGCCTGCCTATATAAGGCCGTCTGTTGCTCCAGTCTCTACATTCCCTTCCTTGCTTCGCCACGGTATTCACGTCTCCCTGCTGATAACTACAGCCTTTTTATTTAATCCACGGCTTCTCCGCTGTTTTATTGTTCATTTATTACGATTATAGTTATTGTGTAGGTATTTTAGACTTACTTTACATTGTTCAGGTACCCATTTCCTTTATCATTCCAACCGTACCCCCATTAACATGTCTATCGAGGTGATCACCATCGATCAAAGAACTGTCACTTACCAAGTGGTTTCCATGCCCGGAGATGGCACCTGCCTTTTCCATTCTCTTTGTTACATATTGCACGGCCATATCAGGCTCACTCTTGATATCCGGAGGAACATTGTGTCTTATGTATTGAATGACTGGGACAGGTTCAAGGTGTGGACTGATGACGGTACAGGAGATAATTATACTACACAGGAGCACTAGAAGAGTGAAATGCTTAAGTGTACCGAAATGGCCAAATATTTTACACCTTTGGACAACCGCCAATGCCTCTTAAACATCTTAGATTCACAGGTGACGATTTCAGTAGTGGACGCTTTGATGTTTAGAAATGTTTAAACTCTCAAAAGCTGGATGTGAAGTTATCAATGAAACTGGTTGTATACTTACAACGCTTGACAGATGCTGAATGTCTCTTCAACACAAGTCCTACAAATACTGTCATAATTGAAACAAACAATGAAACTCAAACCGATTATAACAGCAGCAATCAAAGCTGTGAGATTTGAAACAAGATTACTGTTCACATGGCCAACTGTACGTTGCATGCTCAAGAGTAAGCTCAGCGCACAGCTACAGCTTGGTCATATTACAACTGGAGGGCCGAACTGACAACGTGGCATACAAAGAGATCCTTAACAAATAATTATTGGTATATTTTCCCTCAGTTTTAAAAAGGTTTAATTGTCTTCTTAATAAAAATTTTAAGGCAGTACTTCGCCGCTGCGAAGCGCAGGTATTTTGCTAGTATATCCAATATGCCTCGGGTTGTCGTCCATACAATAATTCAAAGGGAGAGAACCCCGTGGAGACTTGTGGGACTTCCTGATCCCAGTTCCTTCCTTCCTTATTGACTACCTTGCATAGCATCTGTTTGAGAGGAGATCTTTAAATGTTTTATTTTCAGTAATTTAGCTGTGTCCCTGAACGTCTCCGAGGTAGAAGGCATCCCTTGATTCATCAGGATTTCTTTAGGGATGCCGACTCGTGCAAAAACTACTTCCAACTCCCGTGCAATTGCTTTGGAAGTGGCTGAACATAATAGAACAGCTTCAGAATATCGGGTGGCATAATCCACCAGGATCATTATATATTTATGACCCCTGGCTGAAGGCTGTAGAGGTCCCACCAGGTCAACCCCTATATGTTCAAAAGGGACATTAATCAGGGGTAAAAGTATTAAAGGAGCATGGTCTCTCCTAGGAATCTGCTGTAATTGACATTCTGGACAGTACATGCAAAAGCAGCGGACCACCTCATTAATCCCAGGCCAAAACAACGGAGCTTGATTCGCTCTAAAGTTTTATTGGGGCTCAGATGGGCTCCCAGGAGGTGGGTAGAAGCCTGTTCACGGACTTGTCGCCTTTAAGTCCGTGGGACTAAGAGCAGAGACCTCACCCCTCCTTTATGTTCTGCCACCCGATACAAAAGGTCATTATTTAATACAAAGTGGGGACCTTGTGGCATGGGATGTGTTGTGTGCTGGCCATCTATTAAGACCACTGCATTTTTTGCAAATTTAAGGGAGTCATCTTTCCATTGCTCCTTGTTAAATGAATCCGGGGTCTGCCTAAACTGAAACTGCAGACGACTGAGGGGATCAGACTCCACCTCAAGGTGATAACGCATCGCTCTGCGACAACCCAGCTGTCTCCACGTCATTCTCTGAGGCTGTGATCTGCTCCCCTACCGGCTATGTACACGGCGTGGAGATAGCTGAGGACGCGGAGTTGGCATCCATAACAAGACCTAGTGTTTTTGTAGGGATAGAAAGTGTTATGCCGCGGTATTTGTCTGACCGATCTCTACCTAGTATCATGGGGAATGGAGAATTGTCGTGAACCACCACAATCATTTTCTTCATGACGCCATCTTGGCAGATGTAACAGCGGGCAGACTCGTACAATTGGACATCTCCATGAATACAGGCTAGACGGGTCTTTACTTTTAACCGTTGTCGCGGCAAACCGAAATGGCGAGTAACAATGGTAATGGTTCTGCCAGAGTCAAATAAAGACACTACCTTATGGCCATTGACTAGCGCTTCTCCTGTATGTGAAAAGGCCAGAGCACTCTGCCCCCCCTCCCACACTCATTCTGCCCCCTCTGCGTCTCTCCGCTCACCCTCCTGTCACCTCGTGAAGCCCTCAGCCGTGTATCGGAGTTCTCCAAAGCATGTTCTGTAATGTAAGAGTAGGACTCTGAATCAGGGACACAACTCCATCTGCGTTCACAAAGATCCCATTCTGGTTCTCCCAAGTAGGTTTCCTCCCTCAAGGTGTTAATGATCACCAGCAGGGAGTCCATGGTACTGTATGAATGTCCCCAAGGTCACCTGGGCGAACTTAACGGGAAGGCCATTTATTAATATGGCACAGGCCACTTTTTCCACAATTTTACAGACATATTTATTATAGGGCCATAGCCAACACCCGACTTTCTGCTATAATGTCATGGCCTGTTTTTGTAGGGACTCTTCTGGGTTATATTCCCATTTCATTATATCCCTCATCTGCCAACCCACGTTTCTCAAAGGATTTTTCCTTTGTGGGAATCTTTGAGTTGGTCCCCATCTTCAGGAGCCCATAATAGGTCTCCACTGTGTTCCTTTCAGAACCTGGCCCTTGTCTGTAGGTCATCTGCCTACGGTCCCAGGTTCTCTTTAGGGAGAAATGGTCCAGATCCCCCCAACACACACCGTCAGACCCCAGCTCGGCAAAACGTTAATGGTACTCTCCTACCTGATAGGTCTTCAGTTTGGGACGATGGTGTGTTGAAATGTTGTTTTGGTTTGGCTTCCGGTTCCACAAGGAGGTCATCCTACCGACTACGTCACTGTAAAAGAATGAGTCTCAACACACTGGAAAGGTTTGGGGCAGCCACCCGTATATTGTCCCTGGCTGCAAAAGGTTTAAAGAAAACACAAGGATGTTCTCTGGTTGAGTTCCGAAAATTAACTGAACTGAACTGATCTGTCAAGATGGAGGTTTTATATGTTGGAAACCAGAAGTGATGTCATTAGACCGGAACAGGAAGTGACGTCAGTCTGGGTGCCAGAATAGGAAGTGATGTCCGTCTAGGTGCCGGAACAGTAAGTGGAGTTAAACCAGGCAGGTTTTCCTGTATTTGGTCTGCAGAGATAACAGAAAAAGGTTTAGAGCACCCCGCCACCCCCTTGCCTGGCGGATGATTACCTTCACTTGGTCCACTCAGCTTGCTCCTAGTCGCAGGTGTGTGACACTCATTAATAAAATTATTTTAGATATTTCAGATTTAGGTTGTTAAGATGAAAGGAACATGGTGTTTTACAAACCAGATACTAAGTACTAGTATTTAATCATTAGATCCAGTACAACTGTAATGCAACAGAACTTCACTTGGTGTACAAAGACAGCAGTGTGTTACTTAGCTAGCTAGGAACTGACCAGGGACAGCACAAGGGCGAAAGAAAGGGGAAAGTTTTAAGAAGACTACACAAAGTGGGAAATGAAAGGTGCTTGTACTGTATATTCTAGTGTGCATGGGTGTGTAGCTATTGTCAGGAGAAATTCTTTATTACTTCTGATGGTCCAAAACGGATACTCAAAGGAAATCACATAAACACATAACAATCTAGTGAAACTCCCCTAAACTGGTAGGTAGTATCAATCAGCCATCTCCTGGAAAAGGTCTCTGATTATTGGATCTGTCAACTCAGAAGCTTCCATACAGATCAGGATCGTTTAATGGCAGGTCAGGGTTCACTGTGGCAGTAAAGTCTGGTGTCTTGTGTCAAAATAGAGCTGTCTTTGACCATAAAAGAGACTTTGGCGCTTGGTCTAGAAATAAACTTCTGGTCAGATTTAACAAGTATACCTTGCCAGAAGACTGAGTTTAAATTTAGGAAGTAAGTTTGTTAAAGAGAGGAAGTGTTTCCTGAAGAGGCATTAGCTCTCTTGGAAATGTGTTCTTTTGAAATTGTGGCATATTAAATAACTAAACAATATTGTAATATACCAGAAAAGGCGATATCCCTCCCATCGTGATTACAGCGGTACAAGAATCACATGAGAAAAAATATCTTTTAGCTTATATTTACTGACGGTTAACGCGGTTACAGACGGGGAGGCATATGGACAGACTTTATCCAGGTGGGAAATCTGGATCAACACAGCCCGCCATTTTCTCGTCCCCACGCTAGGAGGTTTTTCGAAACTTTGTTGACACCGCCTTCAAGGGTCTGGCTCTTGTCCAAGCCTTTTATAATGTCTTGCTTCACTTGCTGGTCTTCTCTGTCTCCAAACAAGGGCTGAATTCCTCCTCCACAAAATACAGAAATATCATAGTGCTTACATGCCGTTTCTCATTCTCCCAATAAGGAAAGAAGATTTTGTGCTGACAGAGGACAAAAATACACTATCCTGTGTTTAAGCTGACTATACAAGCCTCCAGTTGTCTTTGGCTATCTAATCCAATGCTTGGCTAGCAATTTTAACTGCTGAGCCCCTGTGTGCCAAATTTAACATGCACATGTGAATAAAACTCATATCATTATTGTCCAGATATAGTGACATAAAGAAAAATGTAATATAACAGGAAGGGAGAAATGAGATGAGGAAAAGAGTGTTTTTAGAACCCTGGACAATTGGTATAGCCCAACATCTATAAAACAAGGTCAAAGAAGCCTATATAGAGTTGGAAACCCAAGTGGGTCTAAAAGTTTTTTTTTTTTATGGTATTCCTTTGATACTTTGTAGTTTATTCCTATAATCACTCTCCATTGTTTTAGCTAATAAAAGGCACATTTCACATTCCCAGCATCTCATGTTTACTAGAGACTGATTTTACCATTTTAGGTCCCTGTGACTAAACATCTTACTTTACCTTAAGCAAAAAAATTCCAGACACTTGCCAGACTTTTGTATGTATTTGAAATAGTTTAATAAACAGAATGTAAAACACCTATATGATCACCACTATAGTACCACAGTTTCATCATTAAGCATTGTTGCAAGACTCACACCATGAAAAGTGTCTTTCTGAAGAAAAGGAAATCCAACAGATGAAGCCTCAGGTTAAGGAGCAGTGTTTACATTTCAAAGTTTCTGTATGAGACAAAGAATGTTATATAACTAAAACAATTCTTTTTATGGTTTAAAAAATCCAGCTCTCGAAAATACTGATTTTACTTTGTGGTTCTCACTCTTTGAACTGCTTTCCTGGACTGTTTGTAAAGCTCTGTATGTCTTTTAATGCCTTTGCTATTCATCCTGATAGTAATGACTCCATTATGCTACTGTATAAATGAATGTGGACTGCTAGTTGTGAAAGCTTCACCCAAAACCGGTCAATTGTTTTCCCATTACTTCAACTCATTTTGCCAGTTATACTCATATTCCTTCTTTTTAGTTTTGTGTTGCAGTCAGGGCTGGCACCACCATTAAGGCGAATTAGACATTCACCTATGGCGCAGATCATAAGGCGGGGAAATACTCAGCTGTAGGGTTGCCAGACATCTCTTATATATGGGACATGTCCCATATTTGATCATTTTGTACGCTGTCCCGTACTGACCTTTCAGGGACACCCAAATGTCCCATATTTAGTTCATTTTCAAATTTCTTAATAAAAATATACGGTACAGTACAGTACTTAGTTGTAACTTTATAAGTAATTATACTTTCTTTTCTCAAATTCTCTTGATGAAAATAACCCAAATGTAACAAGGAAACTAGTGTTTGCTGCCTGTTTGCAACTTGTTCAGTTGCTATGGTTGGCTGAGGACAGCGACACTCTTACCGTTTTTGCTCTCCAGCCGAGCTGCCGTGCAGTTCTGTATCAGCATTGCAACATACAGTGTCAACAAAGTGTGTTGTTACTACTTGCCATGGCCCACTTTTTTTCTAACTTAAAAACTAATCCATCCATCCATCCCAAGATGCCAAAACGTAAGTGTAAATTTTGTGATGAATATTCCAGCAAATGGATATTTATCAAACAAGGCAGAAGCTGTTTTGAAGCAAACTGTGGTGAATGTAATTGCACTTTCTGTAAATAATTTTCAAATGATTTTACTTTTGCTTTCCTCATAACCCATTTAAATCCTTGCTTTATCTTTTTAACTTATGTCTCTACTTTTATATAATATATTGGTCTGGGTGTGTAGGGGGTATGTATAAATTTATATGTATAGTAATAGAAAGAGAGATTTTAAGAGTGTCCCATATTTCTAATTTTCTAATCTGGCAACCCTACTCAGCCGTTAGCTACAGAGCAGTCAGTTAGCAGACTAATAAGCTTGGTCTAGGGCACAAAATAACCTAGCACTGGCACTGATTGCAGCTCTGTTTTATAAATTTAATTTAAATTATATCAGTTATACTTCTTAGCTCCTCCTGCCATCTATCAATGCTACATGTTTATTTTTATTTTGCTTGCTGATGGTGGCTCTGAGGCTAGGGATCTGCACTGACAATCAGAAGTTTGCCAGTTCAAATTCTGTATATGCCTGAATTCACTCTACTCTGCTGGGCCCTTGAGCATGGCCCTTAACCTGCAATTGCTTCATCCTGGGCATGATGTTAATCTGCATCCAGCCCTGCAAACCGGTCCTCCAATTTACAGGGAGAATGTGAGGGTTGGTAGCAGGTTTGGCACTCAAGCCACTGTAAAAATAAACCTCACACTGTTCCAGTGTGGTGCTGAGGTGTCACCCGCTACACTCGGGTCCCAATCCAGGTGGCTCTTTGTATGGTGAGTGGAGTGATACACTATCAGCGCATGCTCCCAACTCTTCTCTCCTGCTGTTTTTGATTTTTATTATACTACTGAGATTGTATATTTGATAATATATCATGTTCTTTTTTTACTTCGTAAAGTGCTTTGCTAGTAATTGCACTTTACAAAATAGACACTGGTTAGTCGATACAATCTTTCATGCTCATCAAGCATTTGATACACATCATCAAATCGTTCTTTGAATAACAGCAATGATGGTTCAAGACTCTCCCTTTTTTGTTACTTTTTATTTATTTTTGTTTACTTACAAGAGTGGGTGAAAACTTCTTACAAAATAACCATGTGAGTTTATGATGGCTTGACATTTACAGTATGTGACCCAATTGCTGCTTTGAAAAAAATCAATTTTTTTTTTTCTAAAAAAGCCTACTCTTCTCAACTCCACCTTCAAGGACTGTGAATCACTAAGGGAACAGTTCATAACTGCTTCTATCCCGGCAGAAAGTAGGCCCTGGAATGGTGACACCTGTTTTGATGTGTGGGGTGCATATGAGGAAAATGTACTCTGTGGAAATGGAAGAAGTATAGCCCAGGAGCAAAACATTAATAATAATAACATGTTTTATTGTCTGAAAAATACTAATGAAGCTAGAGATGAAAAATCAAGACAGGTAAAAGATAAAGGCAAAAAACCTGAGGAAAGCAAGCACCAAAGGTCTCTGTATACGTTATCACAAAAACAAGCAGAGCACTAGAGTGTAGAACATAAGGGCATCTAATTTATTTCTCTTTCATGTGACTGACTCATAGTAAACTGCCATGCAACATTACTAGAAATATGAGGACCAAGACAGGAAATACATGAGACAAGGTTTCAAGAGTAGAGTTTACAAAATTCATGATATGATTAGAATAGAGAATGTCACACTTAGAAATCCAAACCACTTCTAATATACCGAGCTAAGAAAAGTATGGTGTCTTTCTGAAGTAAAAGCTGCCATGGGTTGAGCAGTGAGTGGTGCTTAAGTCAATACTGTTTACAGCAAAGAGACAGCTGCTACAAATAATATTGACTGAAGAATCAGAAACACATTTACAGCAGCTCAAATCACTCAAATGATGAGTGAAAAACACATGAACTGAGGGCTGATGAATCTGACAAGGAGAGAAGCAAAACAAATCAATTGAACAAAACAGAGCTTGAAAAATACAGCTGAAATCACACATCCTTAAACACATTTTAAGATACATTTTTCAAGTCATATAGCAACAACCTAAATTCTACGATTAGGGTCTTTAAATAGATTAAAATTAACAATCAGCATATACAAATGAGCATCATCCTTACAGATAGTCTCAAATGGACTATGTCAGCTTGTATGATATCTTTTGTCTTCTTTTACTGGAAAATATAGTGAATTTATATTTGCAGTTATTTTATTGAGTTGGCATGTCGACACGGTGGGTAGTGTTGCTATCTTACAAGTGCAGGTTTCTGAGTTCAGATACAAACCCAGACAGAGTCTGAATGTAGAATACCTGTTTTCCTTATTTTCATTTGTGCTTTTTGTACATATTCCACCTTTCTGCCACAATCCAAAGATTTGCAGACTAAACTGACTAACAGCTCTCATAAGGTGTTGTGTAAGTGAGTTTAGGTGTGCATAAGAGTGTGTCCTGCAGTGAGCTCAGCTGACATCCAACTGAGGAATGGTTTCTGTTTTGCTTGTGTTGATACAAGGATATAATTTTCCCCACCCAAAACTGATTTGAAATAAGTGGGTTTAATAATGTATATGTGGATTACTTCTTCCTTTATCTCAACTTTTTTCAATATAGGCCACAGGTTGTTTAAGCTTCTCCTGGACTACACTGCAAGAAATAATGCTGGATGGCAGACATTACAATTCACTTTAATGCACACCTATTTTCACACAAATGAGAACCAATAAATTAAATAAATTAAATTGCATTAAGTAATTAAACATATGCATTCATGGTATAAGGAATGAAACTGGAACTCCCAATGAAAACACACACATAAAGTAACAAGTGCTATCTGTCTGCCTGGGATGATGTGTATTTCCTGTTTAATTATTGATTTTGTTATTTCTGAATTATTTTTCATATTTTTATGTAATTTCTGTTTATGATTTAATGCTTATATGCTATCTCTTTATGTGTTCTTATATTCCTTGTATACCCTAGAACCCCAGGAGGTGGAGCCTTCCTGACTTTATAAGGCTGACAAAAAAGTGAAATCCAGTAATGGAGCATTGAGTTTGTGAAAGAGTCATTTCTGGGAACTGCTATTCTTTTGTGATTTTTCTGTTTTTGTTCATGGATTACTGCTTTCGGATTGTGGATTGGATGTAATTACCTTAGATTGCCATTTTAGGCACATCCTTTTAGCACTTTTGAGTATTTTTTCTGTATTTCTTTCCACCCATCCATTATCCAAGCCGCTATATCCTAACTACAGGGTCACGGGGGTCTGCTGGAGCCAATCCCAGCCAACACAGGGCGCAAAGCAGGAAACAAACCATGGGCAGGGTGCCAGCCCACCGCAGGGCGCTGTATTTCATTATTTTTTTTAAATAAACAATTATTTATAAAGATTAATTTTTGCCCTTTTTACAGTTCATAATTTTAACAGTATCTTTTCCTTATTGGACATTTTTGGCACATTTGTAGTATTCTTTGAAAGTAAACTTCTCATTGTCTGGGGACTTGCCACCTTGGGGTGGGTTTCTTCTGGACTGGGCAGTGAAGGTTCTGGCCTGCTTTTGTGGTTTATTTTGGAGGCCACACTCCCATTTGCCATGTCCCTATCTCTACATTACAACAACAACAAGGCTTAAAATTAAACCCAAAACTTTGGAACTGTAAAACAGAGGTACTGACCACTGTACCATCATGTTTTCATTTTAAGGATTTAATTCCTTTACAATAAATCTTCACATACTATCTATACTTTATTGCTCTTACAGTAATGATTTGTATGCAAAATCTGTGAAACAGTCATGTTGTGTTTATGTAATAACTTCTAGATTAGTTCTTAAAGTTCAGATACAACTTTTCTAACTTTATTTTTCATTTAGTTTTAGTAAGCATGACTTAAATTCTCCTTCTTTACATTAACATACTGCTTTGTAAACAAGAAACAGCATCAGCTTTACTGGCAGTGTACCAACTCTCTACTTGTGTATTTATTTATTTATTTATTATGCAAACACAGTTATAGGCAAAAGCATTACATAGGACTTCATACGGAAGTTGAAAGAAAATAAAAAGGCAAAACACTGCTTACATTTATTCACCACCATTATAAATATATAGATAAAGTCATTTAAAACTGATTGCAGGTCTGAGTCATTGCCCAGGTTCATTGTGGCCTATAAACTAAAACAAGCACTGACCCCTTCACTTGTTCAACATAAACAAAATATGTTACTTTTGGTTTGTGAGGTCTTTCTCTCTTTGGAAGACGTTAGCAATGTCCTTCTCTCCATAAGAAGCTGCTTATTGTCTTCTAGTGATATCATTCTAACCTTCTAAGTAACAGGTTGTAGTTTCCAGTCCCAGAACTTACTTATTGCTATGCAAATTGTGAATAGTCACCACTCTACATAATTACTGATATGCATCAACTAGAGTTTCTGTATTTCAAGAGCTCCTCAGCTACAGCTCCTCTATGTTTTCCTTTCTTCATGATGGCTTGGTAGTAACACTGGATTGATAGTTAGACATGTGGCACCAAGCCTTGATGATGAAAACAATTACTAGGGCAAATTCTGAACCATTCTTGCAACACTCTTGCAACTTTCCTATAACAAGAATCTTCTGAGCTGGAATCTGTAAGTACAACCCTGTCAGGGTCCCTGGATTTCAATAGAGGCTGCTGTGGGGGGAGGACTGCCTTACTATCTGTATGGCCCGGAAGCGTTTCCCAGAAGCATTCCCAGGTCTGGCGTAAATGAGAGTCCTTTGCCTCTTAACTCTGACTCATCAAAGTGAGGCAGTGAGTGACACTCGTCAGAGGTAGAGAGGACGAAGATTTGGTGCTTTGTTGTTAATTAGTTTATAATTGTGGTGCATTGCTAGAAAGAGATCACAAAAAGGTGCTTTGTGGAATAAATCATTTATTTTATTTATACAAACGTGTGTTATGTCTGTGGTTTTGGACTCTGTGGTGCCCCTTTGTGGTTACAGTGCATTTTGTCAGCATTACCAAATTTTGGGTTTGCAGCATACAGGCCAAATCAATCAGCAATGTTCTTCTAAAGATATTGTAACTGTAATCTTTGAAAGTCTATCAAGTATAGTGATTAACCCAGTAATCTAGGAGGATATAACTTTGGGCCAGATTAACTTGTTTATTGGACTGATGGGCATGGTCCATTCTTCATACATAACCTTTCATATAATATACTCACCATAGTACACATAGCATCTGAAGAATTCTATAGAACTTCAAAATATATAGTACAAACTACCAAATCTCAATATGGTGAGAACATCTGTAAGTACATGTCATCTTACTTCACCTAAAGTTAGTGTGACATTACACAATTTCTAGTCATTGGTTATGTTATATTTACTGACTGCAGTTTACTGATTGCATTGTCAGATCATATCAATTTAAATGAGTGAAAACCACAAAACATGTTGCACTTACCAAATGAGTGCCAGTCTCCCAGTGTAGTCATGCTTGCCCCTTTTTGTGATAGCCATTAGTGTTCTGCGTGATGGAGCTGTGGCTGTATGAAGGGTTAACAGCTTTGGTGACCTTATCCACAATTTCAGCCTTTCTTTCTTTTTTTCATGCTGGTGTGCTATATAAAATAAGACATATGACATCATCTCACATTCTGTTTGTGAGATCCAAAGCTCCCGTGTTCTTATTCGTTGCTGAATTATAAGCATTGTGTTTCCAGGTAAACATTCATTGGTTGCCAACTCTCATGCACACAGGTTGATTTCATTGGTTATGTCATTTTGCATTACTGGCTTGTCTCTGACGCAGTAAGATTATATGAGATTATGTAAATGAAGGCTAAGATTGAAAATCACCTGAAAAGTCACCTAATGTGAGATAGCCTTAAGAAATGCTAACAAATGAACTAATGGCTCTTGTACACTAACAAGCTCGCCATATGAGTAGTGATATATATTAAAGATAGAGGCAAATATTTTGTTCATTATCTCTGAGAAAAATTCTCACTATTAAAAATGGCAATGCAGTGACACCAAATCTGTATATTTTTTCTGTAGATAAATTGGTTCCTGATCCATACAAATGATACGAATGTTAGGGGGATTATTGAGTGGCCTGAGAAATGCATGCTGACAAAAGCGTGCGGTGATTTATAAACAAAGGCAAAATATGCAGCAACAAATGCAGACAGCTAGTAAACGCCTTTTTTATAATAAAAATTAAAGGAAATGTGTCTAAAGAAAGCATATAACGAGAAGAAACACTATACACAAATGAAGAGAAACCACAAAAAACAAGTAATCAAAGGGTAACTATTCAGTGCAATTTACTGTGTCATGTTATGTGCAATCCTGTGCAAGATAGGTAAATTTGGTATCTTTCAATATATTGGTGACTAGCAAAATACCCGCGCTTCGCAGCGGAGAAGTAGTGTGTTAAAGAAGTTATGAAAAAGAAAAGGAAACATTTTAAAAATAATGTAACATGATTGTCTATGTAATTGTTTTGTGACTGTTATGAGTGTTGCTGTCATCAAGGATTTGATTATCATTATTTCTTTCAATCAGGTTCGTATTTGGAGGATGTGTTGTGTTCAAGTTACATTCCGTGTTTGTCTAGTCCAGGGGTCGGCAACCTGCGGCTCGCGAGCCACATGCGGCTCTTTGGATGTGAAGCTGCGGCTCTTTAGTTCCATACGCAAATATTATTTATTTTATCAAAAATAAAATTATCTAATTTGTTGTGAAAAACACTACTTATATATGAATAAATAGATATTTTTTCTTATGAATAAATAGATTAGTTTTTTTTATCAAAAAACTTTATTTATGCGAGTACTATTTATTGTTGGCAAGAAAAGATTTTGTGGCTCTTTAAAAACTTTGAAATTTTGTAAATTGTAATTTTTGACTCTTCCGACTCAAAAGGTTGCCGACCCCTGGTCTAGTCTATCCCTGACCATCTCATCTTCGTTGTCAACCGTTGTAAAGATTACAGGTTTCATTCATCGAAGTGATCACTACCCAAATTGGTACTTGTGAATCTAAGATGTTTAACAGGTATTTCCGGTATTAAGTTGTGGATTTGCCTGTGAATATTTAGCGGCAGCGTGTCTATGAACGTAATGCGTTTTTTGTTCAGTGCTCTTTGGAACTCTTGCTTGTTCTCTGTGTACTGCGTTCACAGTCAGTTCACGTGAGCCACTCGGAGTACATGCATCGAAGGTTCTCAGCTGTGCTTGTGCTATCTCACGCGATCTTGCGATGTCCACGGCTTTATTTAATGTTAGCTCATACCCCGGCACTTAAAAGTTTCTCTCGCACTTTTGCTGAGTTTGTTCCAAACACTATTCTATCCCTGACCATCTCATCTTCGTTTGCATAAGCACAGTCTTTCACCAGCAATTTTAACTCCGTTACAAAGTGATCAAAAGTCTTGTTTATACCCTGCGTCTTCTCATTAAACTTGTATCTCGTGAATATCGTATTCATCGTAGGCATGACAAACGCCAGCGGCAGCGTGTCTATGAACTTAATTATAACTTAAGGTTTACACCATGCTTTGTTTCCGCAGTATCTGCACTTATGAATATGCTTGTATACATCACTCGCTTCATATTCTTTTGCTGCCTTCTCAATTGTGTAATGCGTTTTTTGTTCAGTGCTCTTTGGAGCTCTTGCTTGTTCTCTGTGTACTGCGTTCACAGTCAGTTCACGTGAGCCACTCGGAGTACATGCATCGAAGGTTCTCAGCTGTGCTTGTGCTCTCTCGTGCGATCTTGCGATGTCCACGGCTTTATTTAATGTTAGCTAAGACCCGGCACTTAAAAGTTTCTCTCGCACTTTCGCTGAGTTTGTGCCAAACACTAGTCTGTCCCTGACCATCTCATCTTCGTTTGCATAAGCACAGTCCTTCACCCGCGAATATTTAGCAGCAGCGTGTCTATTGGATTGCTGCTGACGGACGGCCTTATATGGGCAGGCACTCAATTACGTGGGAGGCGTGATGATGGGGGACGCAACTCCGCCTCACACAGCGACCTAGCTGCAGGCTATGGCCGTATATATGTATGTAAGTAGGTTCCAGTTATGACCATTACGCGTAGAATTTCAAAACGAAACCTGCTTAACTTTTGTAAGTAAGCTGTAAGGAATGAGCCTGCCAAATTTCAGCCTTCTACCTACACTGGAAGTTGGAGAATTAGTGATGAGTCAGTCAGTCAGTCAGTCAGTGAGGGCTTTGCCTTTTATTAGTATAGATACTTGTGTATACTTTTCACACTGAACTCCATTTTTTAACAAAAAACACATGTATAAATCATGGTCTATACTTAGTTCTTTCCCAATTACTTTAAAATTTCTTTATGCAGTTTCTTCCACTGCTCCAGCACATTTTTGATATCCATTACTAACTCATCATTGTCATCCGTGACTGCCTTATATTGTTCCCCCATACTTTTTCCTCAGTCCTCAAATTAATTTCCAAAGTCTTTTACTTTTTTGTGCATTTTTGAATTTTTTGATTTTGCTTTGTTTGTTTATGAATTTCTTAGCTTTGTTTTTTAATTTATCTTATTTATTTCTGTTTTCTTGACTTCTGTTTTCCATATATTCCTTCTAATATTTGTCTTCATTCTAACAGGATCCTACTATTTATCTACTATGTTGTTCTCCTCCACTTTGTGTTTACTCTCTGTGTTCCATATGTCTTTCTAGCTGTGTACATCATGTTTTCGTTTATCTTTCTTTATTTATACATCTATACTCTCCCTGCTCTTCTCCTAATTCTTTCTTTTCCAATTCTGTTATTTTAAGATTTTCAAATCCCTTTACTTTCTACCTCTGTTCTCTTCTGGCATCAGTTACAAGCAACATTCTTACTGTATGATGTGTGGCTACTTCACTACCTCGTATCACTGCTACTGAAAATTAAAGCTCTGTGGTATAAATTATATCATCAATTATACTTTCTGCTTCTCTTTCTCCAGCTCTGTAAGTAATCTGATGAATCCTTAGATGCGGAAAATTAGGAGCTGCCAATCTTTAAAACAAATTTGTGATACTGCAACTTACCTTGCTAAGTTTTATGAGGACTTGTGAGTCAAAGAAAGTGAACTTTCGTTTAATAGTTTCATTCTGCTATATGATTCAGCTAACTTGAAATTACAGAATCACGTGTCTGACTTTGAATTCTAGAACAGCAACTATGTCTTTAAAGTGTGCACGCCCCCCTTGTACTTGTGAACGTTTTCTTTGGGTGATACTGTTTCCTTCCAAATTCCCAAAGATTTTCATTTTAGGTACATTGCCTATAAAAAGTACTCACCTTCTTTGAAGTTTTCACATTTTACTTTTATACAATATTGAATCACAGTGGATTTTATTTGGCTCTTTTGACATTGATCAACAGAAAAGACACTGTCGCAGTGAAAACGGATCTCTGTAAAGTGGTCCAAATTAATTACAAATATTAAACACAAAATAAATGATTGTGGAAGAATTCACCCCTTCATGTCATTATTTAGTAGATGTGCCTTTGGCAGTCATTACAGCCATGAGTTTGTGTGGACAGGCCTCTAATATCTTTGTATATCTTGATACTGCAATTTTTCCACAAGCAAAAATGCCAAAGTTCTGTCAGGTTGCATGGGGATTGTGAGTGAACAGCCTGTTTTCCATATTCAGCCACAAATTCTCAACTGAACTGCGATCTGGACTCTGACTTGGTCACTCCAGAACATTAACATTGTTGACAAGCCATTTGTGTGTACCTTTGGCTTTATGCTTGTGGTCACTGTCTTTCGGGTAAACAAATCTTACTTCAAATAGGTTACTTGAAGACCGCATCAGGTTTTTCTTCAGAATTTACCTGAATTTCCATCCATCCATTATCCAACCCGCTATATCCTAACTACAGGGTCAAGGGGGTCTGCTGGAGCCAATCCCAGCTAGCAGAGGGCGCAAGGCAGGAACAAACCCCGGGCAGGGTGCCATCCCACCACAGGGCACACACACGAAGCACACACTAGGGACAATTTTAGGATCGCCATGACCTGCATGTCTTTGGACTGTGGGAGGAAAACGGAGCACCTGGAGGAAACCCACACAGACACGGGGAGAACATGCAAACTCCACGCAGGGAGGACCCAGGAAGCGAACCCAGGTCTCCTTACTGCGAGGCAGCAGCACTACCACTGCGCCACCGTGCCGCCCGTCTCCCATATGCCTCTTTTCAAATTGTAAACCAGGATGTCATCTGAGTTTTTTTAACAGTAGCTATCACGTTGCCATTATCTCATAAAACTGTGACTGATGAAGCACCTGGGCAACAGTATTGTCTGCACAGTCTCACCAATCTGAACTGCTGTAGCTTGTAACTCCTTCACAGATGCTATTATCTGCATAATTTACATTCTCAAGGAACATTTTATCAGAATCAGTATCAGATTTATTTTTCAAGTATGGTATGCACACCTACAAGGCATTTGACTTGGCTTTAGTAACTCTGAAATTATAAGTTATATAATTGACATACACACAACAGTTAATAACACAAATTTCTGATTATATATATATATACTGTATATATATATGTGTATACATATGCATTGCATACAAAGTATAGAGTGCAACTCAGTTCATAAAATGCTGAAATAAACACTGACAAAAAAAAAAGTATTAGCAATGTGTGAACAGTATTGCAAGACCCTGAGAGGCCTAGGGAGATGAAATTAATCATTTTTGAGCTTGATGGTCTGTGGGGAAAAAAACGGTTCTTATATCTTTTTGTTTCTGAGGGGGTCTGTAAAGATTTTCCTAGCCTGATTCATGACTCTGGAATACTACAGATCCTGTAAGGTGGGCAAACTGGTACCAATAATATTTTCAGCAGACCTAATTATTCGATGTAGCCTGTTTTTGTCACGCTTAGTAACTGATCCAAAACACACTGTTATGGATGAGCTGAGAACAGACTCAATGACACTTTAAGTTATATATAACTAGGGAAAAATGAAAATACAAAGGGCTAAAGTCATTTTGGACTTTATAGTAGATCACACGTAATCAGTTTTTGATACAAAATTGGTTCTCTAAAAGGCACTGGGAAAAATAATCACTTGAATGACCATGAAGGTACCATTTAAAATGCTTTGGGCTTACACAGTGTCATTAAATTTACTGTATACAATTTCTGATTCATGGATTTCAATATAATCTTATTTTGGAATTGCATTTATCCCCTTACATTCATGTTGTAGTTTTTGACATCCCATTTGTGAAACTTAGAAGGGATCAACATATTTAACGTTTACTAATGTGAAACTCCAGTACTATACATTAAGTACATCAGCTTTTTAAAATTATGTGACCTCTATTGACGTGATCATAATTATAGTTGAAAAAGTCGAAAGAGGCACGATACTTTTACAATAACTCAAACGTGTTAGCTCAGACTCTAAAAGGAGGTTCTTACTTTTGCCAACTGCTTTTATTAGTTTTTCACAGAAAAGGGAAGAAGGCGATCTTGAACAAATGTAGAAAGAGACTACATTTGTGCATTTCACAGGAATTGAGTCATCCTCTAAATATTTGATTATGAAAATCAGATCATTTCCAACTGCAAATATTGTGGTTAACACAATGCCTGGTTAAACAGACTTGTATATGTTCATAGTATGTCAAAATACTAGAGTTTTCTGTGCAATGCAAATGAATTAACAATGGTGCCTTAACATTGTGTGGGTTTGTGTGTTATGAGCAAATATATCATTTACAGTAAATACGCACTTTCCTTTCTATTTATGTTCCTTGTATCAATTTTTTTCTATTCCTCCGTTATATATATCGTTTCACAATTATAACCCCAAGGGAAGTTTCCATATGCAGTATTTATTTTGTATTAATAATTTTGGTATAAAGTATAAATATTTCTGTCATTTAATTCTAAGTGTGTCGCATTGGCATTTTGCAGCTTCAGTATTATGTTACTGGGTTGCTTGGACATGCAGCACTGTAGCTAGGGGCTTCTTTTCAAGAGTCACATCACAATAACTTTATAACCCCACATAGCACCTAATCCGGAGTCACAGTAATATTTGGTATCTCTGAACTCCATAGTGCCTATGATTGTAGGCCAGGAATTGTGATGAAATTTGTAAATCATGAAAAAAATAAAACAATGATTCAGATCTTTTTAATGAATTGGCCCAAATGACTTGAATCTCTCTGGTGAACAATGCTCATTACTAGGCAGGAGTAACAGTTGTTATGTGTAGATTATGAGTTTTAAACTGGCATTGTAGAATGAGTAGTCAAAAACCAAACAGTTAACTGTGTAAAATCACTAATTTTTCGATTAGCTTTTCAAGATGGTTGTTGGACAAGACAGCATGAGATAATAATAGATTTAAGGCACTGGCCTTGCAAGATTACACCTGATGTACAATCTTTGATGTGCATGACTGCAGAGAGTTAAGGCCTACACCACTGTATGTCTGCTCAAAGCACAAAGAACAGTAACTTTCCAATGGTTGTGCTTCTTCTTTTTTTTACCTACAATGATATCATTTGGGCAGGAACCAAATATGGAAAACATGCTCTTCAGTGTTTACTACATTGTTTTTGTCTTTTAGCTGCTCCCATTTCGGGGTTACCAAAGTGGATCATCCGTCTCCATCCATCCCTGTCTTTTACATCATTTTTTCCCACACTGATCGCCCTCATGTCCTCCCTCACCTCATCCATAAACCTCCCCTTGGGCCTTCCTATTTTCATCTTGCCTGGCGGTTCCATCCTCATCATTCTTTTTCTGATGTACTTCTCATCTCTTCTCTGCATATGCCCAAACCATCTCAGTCTAGCTTCTTTCACTTGGTCACCAAACTGTTGTATCTGTGTTGTCTCTCTAATATACTTATTCCTAATCCTGTCTACCCTCATTACTCTGAACAAAAATCGTAGCATCTTCAATCTGCCACTTCCAGCTCTACCTCCTGTCTTTTCGTCAGTGCCAAGGCCTCCAAACCATATATCATAGCTGGTCTCACTACCACTTTATTGACCTTTTCTTTCACTCTTGCAGGTACTTTTCTATCACAAATTACTATACTTCTCCGCCCAGTCCACCCTGCCACCATGTCTTCATGCCTCTGCCTGCACTTCTCTTACTCCTACTGACTTTCATTCCCCTTCTCTGAAATGTGTACCTCCACCTCTCTCCAGGTTAATCTCAACCTGCTGTCTATTTCACTACAGGTCACAATGCCATCTGTGAACATCACAGTCTACAGAAACTACTGTCTGATTTCATCTGTCAACCTGTCTATCACCAATGCAAACAGGAAAGCGCTCAGAGTCAATCCTTGATGTAATCCTACTCTCACCTTGAACCAGGCTGTCATTCCTACCGCACACCTCACCACAATCACACTGTCCTCATACATATCCTGCACAACCTTCAAATACTTTTCTGCTATACCCAATTTCCTCAAACAGTACCATAATTCTTCTCTTGGTACTGTGTTATACACTGTCTTTAAGTCCACAAACATGAAATACAATTCCTTCTGACATTCTCTGTACTTCTCCCTCAACATTCTTAAAGCAAACATTGCATCTGTAGTATTCTTTCCTGGCATGAAACCATATTACTTCTCACAGATCACCACCTCTCCTCTCAGCTTAGCATCCATCACTCTTTCCCATATCTTCATGTTATGGCTGATTAACTTTATACTCCTGTAGTTACGGCAGCTCTGCATCTCTCCCTTAGTCTTGAGAACTGGTACTAATAGACTTCTTCTCCACTCACGCCTTTCAAGATTTTCTTAAACAATCTAGTTATAAACTGTACTGCTCTCTCACTTAAACATCTCCATGCCTCCACTAGTATATCGTCTGGGTCAACCGCTTTTCCACTCATAGCTTCTCTCACTTCAGCCTTGCTTATCTCCAGCACTTCATAATTTACTATCCCCACTTCATCGGACCTACAGTCTCTCTCACTGAGAGATCTGTTAGGCAATTGGATTGCATATTGTTATAGCTTGGTTTACTTGACTTGATTCAGATACCCTCCACCTGTCAAAACACCGAACCCCACACACACACATCAGTAACTTAACCATAGTGTAACAGGATGTATCACGTAACATTACTGACATATAATGCAAAGCAACAACCTCCTCAGTGGATCAGAACTCTGGAGGTTCGCAACTTGATGCTATTGGAGTTATTGCTGTTTCATAAATTGTTAGATTAACATTGAACATTCTGTTTAGGGCCCCAGTTTGGCTACTGGGTGCACTGACTATATGAGGTTTTGGTCTACCAACAAATTTTGTTCAGTGTCCCTGTACCATCCTGAGTAGTACATTTTATATGTTGTGGGTCTCAGACTTTTTTGCTTGGACCTACTTCAGTTTCAGCAAGACTGTGTACACAGGGATTTTAATTTATTCCTAGTATTAGTTTTCAGATAATAATCATTTTGTTTCTGTCGTCTGAACTACATGAATGTAGAATTTTTAAAATTCTAATACTACTAGAGAGTGAATACTTTCAAAATATAAAACATAATAGTTAAAGAAATATATTACAAACTAAATGTCTGTTATTTTTCCTTACTTACACTTACTAAAAAAACAAAAAAAAAAAAAACAAAGAAAAAAAAATGCCTAACAAAACAGAGAGGAAATGGTTGCAGTAACTTAAGATCTAATAAGTGTATTAATTTAAAGCCCATAGGCTATAATGTGTCAAAATGTGTAAATTATAAGCATAATGTTTCATGTATAAATTATTTAACTTTATTTTTGCAATATCTATACCAAATATACTTTGCTCATGCTTGTTGACAGAAAGAGAAATGCACAGTAATGCCGGAGCATTAAAAATGCACAAGTAGTAATAATTGTGCTTCCCCTGTTAAAACTCTGAAACATTTATTTTAGCAGAAGCAAGTAAATATACGTACATGATATGCGCATTCTATATACAAAATAAAATGAATATTCTGGTATTTCATAAGCATAATGCCAAAAAGAAAACTATCCATTGAATTAGTTTTAAGTGAAACAAAAAACTTATCTTGGAAAATAAAAGTGTTAAATGAATGGCTGAAGCATAAGGGAAATGAATGGTGTGTAAGAAATGAATTTCTACCTCATTAAATATGTGTAGAAAGTTATTATAAAGCATAAGGGCATAAGGATTTTCTGCAACATATCACATTTTTCTGCTCCTGTCATTTGAAGAGTTCACAGGAACAGCACACATTTGTAATATTCCTGATTGTATTCTGTTTGACAGATGATAGATATTACAGGCAATTTTCCATGAGCACCAGGTACCCAGAGCTCCCAGTCCTGTGATTGTTTTCATGCCTTTCCAAACCTGCTTTAGATAGTTATCATTAAACCACCTCTTAATTTTTTCCCCGTAGATCTTTTTAGTTTGTTTAGTCTGTTAAACCTTTGCTTTAAGATTAATTTTTTTTTATCTTATTTTCTTGACGAGCATGTTGTTTTTCCCATAGTAATGCTTTAACCTCTTTAGTGATCCATGGCTTACTGTCAGGGAACACCTTGACAGATTTTTCCTTCATGATCAAAGATTCACAGAATTTCATATATTCACTTACAGTGAAAGTGGCCTCATTAAGAGACTGTAAGGATATCCCAGTCAGTACAGGAGAAGCATTCCTCTAGTTCCTCTACACTGTCCTTGCACCAGTTTTGTGTTTTTTGTATGGGTGGAGAATAACGATGTGGTCAGATGCATCCAGGGCTGCTCTATTATGTGATACGTAGGTGCCAGGGACGTTTCCATAACACTTGTCTAGTGTTTTATCCCCTCTAGTATTAATATTCACGTACTGAAATGTAATGTGGTCAAACTGATTCCAGGTTGCGTAAATTAAAATCACCCATCACAATTTTGAAAAAGACAGATATTTGATTTCTAGTTTCTGAGCAGTTTCAATAATCGTTTCAGCTGCAGCTCTTACATCAGCATAAGGCGGTATGAAAACTACTGTCAGAAATAATTGGTTAAACTCTCATGGTAAATAGTATTGGCAAAGCCCGACGGTGAGTAGTTCAACATTCACCATGCAGATGTGCTCTTTTACAGTGATATTCTTGCACCACCTTTTGTTCATTTAATAGACCCCACCACCCATTTGTTTACCAGAAGCTTGGTTTCTGTCTTGCCATATACAATCAAATCCATCCACTTCAACAGCTGTGTCTGTGTCGGTATTCTTAAACCAGGTCTCAGTAAAGCACATCAGACAGCTTTCTCGACACTCGTGGAGTTATTGCACAGATTCTCTCAGCTCGTCCTGTTTACTCCTCAAGGACTGTGCATTGCTCATGATGATAGTTGACAAAGGTGTTTTAAAATTTTTCCATCTCAGACATACTTGAAGTCCACCTCCCTTTCCTTGCTTTTTGGGTTTCAAAGCTTTTAATTCGTCTGGTATATTAGTAGTACACGGAGAGTAACTGGTAGCTGGCCTCAATGATAGTGACGCGTCCCGGCTGTAAATGAACAGCCACACACCTGGGGCTTCCCACTCATGTAGAGCATAAGTGTCTCATTGGCGACAATGATCAAAAGTAAATAACTTTCGCAAATGTTATAAAGCATTTTATAGAAATTGTCAGTTCATTAATTTTTGGTTTCAAAGAGAAGGTCCTCAGATTTCAGAGAGCTTTCATGTTTAAGAGAAATGAGTGGCTTCTCACCCCAAAGAAAAAATGGACAGATGAATGCAGCTAGTTTTGAAGGTAGGTGTAACCTCTTTTAGCTGGATTAAAGTCACTTCCAGTTACAGAACCATTGTATGCTCATATGTGCTTTATTTTGTCCAGCACAAACAGAAAAAAAATATTTTCAGTTGCAAGCCTAAGATGGATGTCAATTTACGTGCCTTCATGTTTGAGGGAACCTCTGCAATGGTGCCATCTCAAGTATAATTTACTCCTTTGTTCTCAGATGAAGTACAGTGTTGTCCAAGTGTGATACAAGCTGCAGTTTAGTAATTTTCTCAGGAATGCAGGTTAGGGGTTAAGCTGGATTTCTGCCTCCCTGTTAAATCTCCTGTCTTAATAGGCTTTGGGGGTCACTTAATACCCTATCAAAAAAGGAAATGCCCACTTTGTCTTATACTGTATATAATGCTAGTTGGAGTTTTGGTTGCATTATTTTGCTTCCATAGTGTATTACTTATGGTCACTGAACAAAGAGACACATATACGTTTCAGGCCTAGAACCCTCAATGACTCCAAAATAAAAGGCATCATCAGCCATTAATTCAAATAAAACTGTTTCTGCTGTGATCATTATGATCATTTTGCTTGTTTTAAAAAATGTATTTTTAAATATCACATGCTACATAATACAATGATGTTAAATACATTTGTACTAGCTAGTAACATTGGTGATGTTTAGAACACTATGACAATGGCGTAAAAAATATCAGTAATATTTCACCTTTTTCTGCATATTTGTATGTTTGTCAAATAAGTAATTTACATGTATCTTTTAAGGAGACTGCATACTACCCAAGTATGGACTAGTTGGGTATATGGAGGTAAACTGCAATAGGAGATAACTGATTTAAAAAGAACCACAAAACCAACAGGGGAAATTCAGGGACAGGAAGAGATTCCAAGTAAAAAACTAAAACATCAATAACTGAAGGAGTAATAAGATAGAAGATGTCATGTATTAATCTTTTGAATGAAGTTCCCATGTATTAGAGAGGCTAGGAACAGATGTTGGTTATTCACCCAATTTAGAACATTAAAAGAGAAGTACAATGGCTCTTTCAAAGATACAGCCATCTGGGTTAGAGTCCCAGCTCTATTACTGTCTGTCTGAAGGTTTTGTGTTTGCATGTTGCAGCCATCTGTGATTCAGGGAAGAATAAAGAATGCCACACAACACTATCCTTTTACTGCTGTAATTAAAAAACAGTGACACATTTATGTTTATTAGAATATCCAGAAGTTTTTGGCCTTGGATCTCCTAGAGGTTTATTTTTTCCTACCATCGTTTCCAGGTGGAGTGTTTGGTTTCATCTTCTTGGCCATCTGACCATGTCATTTTTTATTTTGCAGGACATTTACTTTCTAATTTTGTTGCCTTAAAAACTTTTAGAATTAATTGTTTTAAAAAGTTTTCACTTTCTTTTTTGTAACACGTTGATTTGTTATCGTTGTAAAACACAAATTTACAGTATACATAAATTTTGCAGCTCCAAGGGCTTTTCCTCAGATACGCAGGTTTTTCTCCCACATCTTAAAGATGTGCAGGCTAGACAACTTAGGAAATCCCAATTTGCCATTTAGGAATGAGTTTTTTTGTGTAAGAAAAGTTTATGTGAAATTGCTGAGCAAAATGGCAATTGCTACTCAAGTCTCCTTTCTCATGTCTGATAAATCCTCTATCAGCTGTTGCAAATACAACTTCAGAACTTCCACTTTTCTCTAAAGCAGTTTCAAAGAACAAAATCAGGAATAAAAAGTTGCCATTCAGCTTCTCAGAAGTATATATTTTTGTTGCTATTTGCCAAAATGTGAAATATACATTTAGGTAACATAAGTTTCATTTACTGTAGTTATTTTCTTACAATCTACTTTTTGGTGCTGTTTTCTAAAATCTATATTATTAAATTTAGTTACATTTAACTTTATAGAAATACTCAGAGAGAGAAGTGTGTGAACAGACTTTTGCATTTGTAGACTAATGGAAATTGTGAGTGTAGTTAATCATATTCTTTCTTTTTTATGATGGCAACTGAGAAACACCTGCAGAGTGGCAATGAAGACAGTGTACTTAATGGGATGTAATGAGGCCAGATTAACTAGTAAAACTGTTTTTACACAGAAAGCAACAGCATACTCCACAAACTTACTCTTGCGGGAGCATGTAATCATAGCTCAGAGTCAAGGACAAGAAAATGTCAAAACCAGCAAAAATAACAAGATCAGTAAACTAAGCACTTTTTTGGAACCAAAAAAGAATCAAAACCCATCAAAAGTCAGTCAAAACCCTGGAAGGAATTCAGCAACAAAACAAATCAAGAAAAAAAAATCCTAACCGAATTTAACTCAAGCACATGATGGAAAGATTTCTTTTGAAAACCCTAAAACTATGGTAAATCTTTGTATCTGCTGGCAGCAATTATGTCAAACATCACAAGGTAATGTCCACATGACCAAAAACAGCAAATCAAGTTACAACAGAGATGGCCATCAAAATGAAATCTGACCTCACTAAAATGGTGATAGCAGAATGACTCTGACACAAAAATAAAAATAAGTGAATACAAAAAACCCAGTCTTAAACAGAAAATGATACTTGAAGTTCATAAAAAAAGATAATAAGATTCATAACAGGGAATTTCTGAGGTTTTTCTGGCTTTCATTCTTTATCAAAAACAATGTTTGTGTTAGTGTAATTGAAAAGTCAGCAATACAGTCCAGGGTCAGAACTAATAAATGGCAAAAATCCAAGTGAACAAAAAAAAATGTGTCAAAAGTCTTCTAACCATGACTAAATAATCTTTTCCCAACTTTACTATGCTGCTCAAAAAAATGAGGGAAAACTTGAATCACACATCTGATCTTGATGAACGAAATATTCAAGTGGATAATCTTTACTGAGTAATACTGTGTAATTCGTTGAGAACAAAATGATGTAACAAAGGTCAATAGAATCCAAAATGACCAACCCTTTAAGGGCTGGGTTCAACATCACAATGAAAATCAAAGTCAAAAACTGAAATCACAGGCTGATCCAACTTGCATGAATTATAGCACGGCAACTCATAATATGACACAGTAGTGTGTATGGCCCTCACGTGCCTGTATGCTCTCCCAACAACATCTGCGCATATTCCTGATGAGAAGGTGGATGGTGTCATGGCCAGGCCAGTCAATGGCATCAATGCATTCATCATCCAAGAACAGCCTACACACTCCGGCCAGATGAGGCCTAGAATTGACCCAGGGTGCACTGCTCCAGGATAAAGTCTGACAATGGCTCTGGGGATCTTATCCTGGTACCTAAAAGCAGTCAGGGCACTGTTGCCTAGCACAGGGAGGTCTGTGTGACTCTCCAAGGAAATGCCTCTCCAGACTATCACTGACCCACCACCAAACTGGTCATGCTGGTTGATGTTGCAGACACATAATGTCCACTAGGGTGTCTCCAGACTCTTTCACATCTGTCACATGTGCTCAGTGTGAACCTGCTCTCGTCTGTGAAGAGACCAGAGCACCAATGGCAGAGCTAAGAGCTGTGGTATTCTCTTGCGAATGCTAATAGAACTGCATGGAGATGGGCTGTGAGCAAAGACCCACTAGAGGACATTGGGCCATCATGCCACCCCCATGGAGTCTGTTTATGACAGTGTGGTCAGAAACATGCACACCAGTAGCCAGCTGAAGGTCATTTTTAGGGCTCTTGTAGTGCTCCTCATGTTCTTCCTCACACAAAGGATTGAAAACCAGTCCTGCTGCTTGGCTGATGCCCTTCTATGGCTCTGTCCAGCTCTCCTCATTTAATGGCTCATCTCATGGTATCTCCTCCATGTTCTGGGGACTGTGCTAGGAGACACAGAAAACCTTCTGACAGCATGTATGGATGTGCCATCCTGGAGGAGCTGGACTACCTGTGCATGCCAAATCAGCTACAGTTACCACCTTATACTACCAGTAGTGACAAGGACACTAGCAAAATGCAAAACTAGAGAAGAATCAGTCAGGAAGGCTAAGGAGAGAGCAATTGTCTGTGGCCACTGCCTGCAAAACCATTCTCTTTTTGGGGATTTCTTACTGTTGCCTCTCCAGTACACCTGTCGTCATTTTCATTTGCACCAAAGCAGATGAAGTTTATTCACAATCACTTATGCATCCCAAATGGACTGATTGATATCCCTGAAGCTTAATTGACTTGGTGTTAGACTGTGATGATTAAGTGTTCCCTTAATTGTTTCAGCAGTGTACAATAAAATATTGTTTGTGAAGAGGTTTATATTATCCAAACACTTGAATATAAAAAATGCAAGTCATATACCTGGCAACCAGAGCTATTCTCAAAATAAAACGGATGCACCATGACATGATGCACAAACTAGCATTGTGGAAGAAAAATGTTTATAATAACCATGACATTTTAATCACCAAATAACAAAATAATGTTAATAATAAGTCCAGATTCAGTACATATGTGATACTTTATTCAGCAATTTCCCTTATCTTGTGTCCTAAGCTTTTAAAAAATTGGAGCCCCTTCAACCATGAATTGGAATAAGCAGATTTGAGAATGAATGGATGATGGCATTATGGAAAGTTTTACTTAGTCTATGACAGAACTTTAATTGCTCCAAAAGACCCATTTATTTTCAGGTATTGTGTAAATATCCAATCTAGTGATTTTAAATGTTTTGCTCTTCCTTGAGGAAATCATTTATTTATTGATTTGCATTATATTATTGGGTAGAATAAAGAGCCCATTTTGGGCAATGATATTTTAAAGGTCTATGTCCAAATAATATATCTAGATCCTACCTTAAGTTCACCACTCACTGTACTTCTTATTTAATACTTACCACAAAGGGAAATATTTAGCAGAGAAAAATTACAATTATTGCAACCCACATAACAAATGACTATCCAGTTGATTTGCTACAATCATGCAATGGCTATGTAATATGTCCATGAAAACCTGAATATTATGTTTTTAAGAAAAGACTGTCAAAAAAGAATTATTTTAAATTACAAAAATAATGCAACCTTAATTCCCCATTTCTATTTTTTGAGTCATTGATAAACTGTGAAAAAAATCCCTCTTCTTTTTAATCAGGTGACCCAAACCACAATTAGATTTTTTAGGAGCTAACTATCTCACATTAATTCAAGAAGAAAAGTGAAAAATCACCTTCGATGTCACAAACAGAGTATTGTAAATACCTTGGCAGGTCCAGTAGGCTGGCTAAAGCATTTACAGTCTTTTATCCATTTTTAAAGATATAGTAACAACAGCAATGGTACTATACTAATTGTCTCCAGAAATAAACATTATATAAACTGATCTACAAAAAAACAAATATTTTTCCTACATTAAAAAATATTAATTCCATATAAAATCTACAGCACTCCCAAGCAAAGCTCATGGAACATTTAAAACCAAAAATTACTTTTATTCCTTTATTATGCCATCTGCTGAAACTTATAATGCAGTATACTGCATTGCTTGTAGCATCCAGACCAAATTCTTTATCTCTTTTTGCAATGTTTATTTTGTAATAACTAATTGGTTAAGCTTGAGCATAATCATTATTTTTTTTTTCTTTTTACTGGCAGGAGATATTTTTCACTAGATACTGTACTTTAAGCTTCCTGGAAACCATTAACATTGAAAAACTGTCTTTTGTTTCAGTCGATTAGGTAGGTAACCTTTATGGTGCAACCGAGAGTGCTACATACAACAGTTTAGTATTACTGCAACTGCTAGAAATATAGAGCCTTAACACAATAGCATTGCTTTATACATACTAGGATGGTCACAATAAGACAATATTAGGAGCCACTGCTACACAGTATGTCTTTCTTAGGTTTTGTTAACATCTAAAGAGCAAACTATATCATAAACCCATAATTTACAGTCATAGAGAAAAAAAGTGCAAAGGAAGGCCTGAACTCTCAGACATCTACCAATATTAGTTTTGTTTAAAGAACAAATAAAATATGAAACAACAGGAAATTAGGGTGCTTATGACAGTATTTACCTAATACCTTCTTATACTGTCTTTGAACGTTTCAGGTCCTTCTATATTCTGGGAAAGCAGGCTATTATCTTTCTCTAGGGTAACACTATCTCTTATGTTTTGCGTTTAATTTATCAACACATTAGTGGAATGTAATAAATATAGTATTGCACTTAATTCCATATAGTTTGCTTTAGAAAATATTAATTTAGCTTTGCATTTCATTGAGAAACCCATTAACCTGCAAAAATCAAATGCCTCAGTAGGGGATGATGTAAGAAAAACTGAGGCTTCTGAAAGTCAAGCAGTCTGGTGTAGGTGAATCTAATTCTTAATGCAGAATTTAGGAATGTCAGTTTTTCCAATTTTGTAATATTGCACCAGAACAGATAATTGCAGATAGATAGATACAGACAGACAGACAGACAGACAGACAGACAGACAGATAGATAGATAGATAGATAGATAGATAGATAGATAGATAGATAGATAGATAGATAGATAGAT
>JANRMT010062837.1:27955500-27981431 GCA_026402145.1 Polypterus bichir lapradei | reverse complement strand
GATAGATAGATAGATAGATAGATAGATAGATAGATAGATAGATAGATCTTTATTATCATTGTCACTTTTACAAAGGAACAACGAAATTGAAGGTGCAGTCGACTCAGTGTGAGGCTTAAGAGTTAAAAAGACAAGAAGAGAGAAAATAATAACAAACCAAATAGTAATACAAGTAATTTACAAAATATACAAATTGCACTTGTTATATATACAAATTGCACCGGTTAAATGTACAAATTGCACTGGTTGACTTAATGTCTATATTGCACATTGGGAGAATGATATGGAGCAGTTCAGGGCCATGATTGCTTTTGGATAAAAACTGTTTTTAAAGCTGTTTTTCCTGGTTTTCATTGCTCTGTATCTCTTGCCCGATGGCAAAAGCTGGAAGAGGCAATGACCGGGATGTGATGACTCCTGTGAAATGTCTATTGCCTTTTTGCAGCATCGGGAGGTGTAGATTTGTTCCAGAGTGGGGAGAGTACAACCAATTGTTCTCTCCGCTGTCCTAATGACCCTGTGGAGCGCTTTCCTTTCTGAGGAAGTGCAGCTGCCGTACCACACACACAGTCCGTACGTGAGCACACTCTCGATGGAACAGTAATAAAAGGCAAGGAGCAGATTTTTGGGGAGATTTCTTTCTGAGGATTCTCAGAAAATACAGTCTCTGTTGCGCCTTCTTCAGCAGCTCCTTGGTTTTGGCACTCCAGGTCAGGTCATCCTCCAGCTCAATGCCCAGAAACTTGAACACCGGGACCCTCTCCATATAGGCCCCGCCAATGATGAGTGGCTGGATGTCAGTTTTGTTTTTTCTAAAGTCAATAACAAGCTCCTTCATTTTTGTGGTGTTAAGGAGCAGGTTATTGACTCTGCACCACTCTGACAGCCGCTCCACCTCGTCCCTGTATGCCAGCTCACCCTCCTTGCCCGAGATGAGTGTGTAGAGGGTGTAGAGGAGCGGGCTGAGCACACAACCCTGCGGCGTCCTGCCTGACCCTCTGGGAGAGACAAGACAGGAAGTCCAGTATCCAATTGCAGGTGAGTGATGGAAGTCCCAGATCTGCCAGTTTGGACACCAGTCGTTGTGGGAGGATGATGTTAAACACAGAGCTGAAGTCCGCAAAGAGCAGTCTGGCGTAACTCCCCTGCTGCTCCAGGTGGGTCAGGGCAGCATTAAGGGCTGTGGCCACAGCGTCCTCCGTGGATCTCTTTGCTTTGTAAGCAAATTGAAATGGGTCCAGGTCTGCTGGCAGGCAGGCGATGATATGAATCCGCACCAGTTTCTCAAAGCACTTCATGATTACAGATGCTACTGCCACTAGGCGTAAATCATTCAGACTGTTCGTGATGGATTTTTTCGGCAGCAGGACAATGACGGAGGACTTGAGGCAGGATGGGACAGTGGCCTGAGACAGGGACTGGTTGAAAATCCTAGTGAAGATTCCGGCCAGTTGATCCGCACAGTCTTTTAGCACCTGTCCAGCCACACCTTCGGGTCCTACAGCCATCCTCGGGTTCACCTTCCTCATCACCCGCCTCACCCTACACTCTTCCACCGTGAGTATGTTGCTGTTGTGAACAGGCGGCTGTGATGGAGCTTCTGTTGGTGTTGCCTCAAAGTGGGCAAAGAAGATGTTCAGTTCCTCTTCCAGGGAAGCATCTCCCTCAGCGGCCACGAAGTTGCTAGATTTGTAGCCTGTGATGTGCTGGACACCCTGCCACACCTGCTTAGTGTTGTTGCTCCTCAGATGGTCCTCTATCCTCCTACTATATGCTGCCTTGGCCTCTCGGATGCCTCTCTTCAGATTTGCTCTGGCTACACTGTAAAGAGCCCCATCCCCAGACCTGAAAGCAGTTCATGCATTGTCGTCCGGAATGTTGTGGACGCAGGCAGGTTGGAAAAACCAAACTCTGAGTCGGAGAGCACACAGCTGCAGCATCTAAGCGTGCCACCATTAACATGATCTCAAAAAGCAGTGAAAGCTAGGTTGGTATATTATCAAATCCAACAAAGATGAAGAGAAAAAAAAAACAAAAATAGTGAAAATGTGATAAAAAAAAAAACAAAATCTAGAAACACAGATGAAAGGTCAAAAATCAAAAAACAAAAACACATAGAAACAGACACTGATAAGAAGTTGGCAAAGCTCAAGTTACAAGCCAAATACTGGCCCCTGATAGACTTCATTACCATGACAACTTTATATTAACCAAGTATCTTAATTGGTTCATCCAATGCAATACCCTGTCATAATTACTAACAGTGATCTGGACTGGGTTTTATATGGTAGTTCAATTTTTTTACAGTCCTAAACCAAAAAACTTTAATTATTTAGGTATGCTTTTCCAGTATTCCTAAATCAGAAGGTAAACTGGAAAAGCCAAGATAAAAGTAATTTCATATACCACTTCACAACTGAAAGAGACAAAATAAATAAATAAGTAAATGAAAAAAACAACATAAATATTAACACCCTGAATACTTTTATAGTAATTTAATATGTATAATGCATGCTGCAGTGATGCAGTAATTAGCTCTGGTGCCTCACAGTGCAAGACCCCATTGGTTGGTTTGAATCTCAGCCCTGCTGCTTCCTGAAGGAAAGAGGAAATTGTTCATTGACTTAAAGCTTAAATCGTAAGTAAAAGTATTAAGGTACTAGATAGTTACAATATTATGTTTTTTCTACTTTTTAAAAGCACTCTTAGATGTTCTTGACAGTTTCAAATTTCACATCAGCTGTAATGGAATGCAGTCAATCAACTGTACTACTAAAGATGTGCAATGAATCAGACCAAGTGTGCTCTTTACTCATTAACTTAAAACCACTCTAAATCTTCCATGTCAAGTATGTTAATCTCCTTCAGATCTTAAGTTTAAATAGAATTTGCAGACACAGAGGCAATAAAGATTTCTCTTGTATAGATAAAATCGATGAACTGCATTGAACAAGCCAATGATACGCTTTTAGAATAATTCTATGGACTAAGTGGTGTGGGGAGTGGTTTTTAATTCTCCATTTCACATCAGATCAAATCACTTATGTTTTTACAAATCACTTTCTTATGATTTATCAAATATTTAACCAGCATGTTTATTTTAGAGTAGCTTTTATTGGCTGCTTTGCTTTTAGTTGACAAAGCAAGTTAATTTAGTTTACATCTAGGACACAGTTATTTATAATATATTAGATTTATAAATGTACTAAGCTTTTCACTGTTGCTGTTTGCAGCTATAGGGTAGGGCACAAAGGCTCCTCTGACATGCTTCATGGAGATGCTTTTAGTTGTTTGTGCTGTAATTCTGTGTTAGTAATGTGGTATCTTTAATTAGTTTGTAAGAAGTTTAGAATGTAAGAACACATGCCAAAACAAATCACAGGAAATATAAAAAATGGTAAAATAAGAAATATTTCCAATAATCTTATGTCATCACTTGTGTTTATATTGCCTATCTACTACATCTTGGATTCTGGGCAGCCTTGGGAAATCAGTTCCAGTCCTAACAATGTGGAGTTTAACATGTTTTCTCTGTCTGTGAGTAGTTTAACTATCCTTCCACATTTCAGAGAAGAACCAAGCAAAATGACACCTTTTATTGACTAACTAAAAAGATTACAATATGCAAGCTTTCGAGGCAACTCAGGCCCCTTCTTCAGGCAAGATGTACACATTTCAAAAATACACATTAGGTTAATTGTTGACTCTAAAATGGCATTGTGGGAGTTACTGTGTCCTGCTATAGACTGGTTGTTTCAGGATTAGTTCTTGTCTTGTACTTAATGCTGCTAAGATAGGTGTTGGCTCATTGTACCACTGAAACTGAGTTAAGTGTAATTAAGAACAAGCTTACTGGGAGCCAGAAAATAGTGTGATTACTGAGCCATTAATAAAGGAAAAATGTCTTCTTATACTGTGTTTTGATATACTGCTATTAACTATTGAAGTGATTGGATTCATTTTAATGGAATCTGGTATTAATGTGGGAAAAAACTTATTCAATTTGAATAAAATGTATTTCCAAAAATGTAGAAAAAATAACAAAATGCTTAAAACAACAGAAAAGAGTACAAAAGGAGTTTCCAACAAGGTAATCCAAAAGTCCCAATACAAAATACTAAATAAAAATCTTAAGACAGAAGAAAAAAAAAAAACAGATAAAAAACAAAAATAGCAACAGCAATACTTACACCAACTCTCCACTAAAGCACTACATCTCCAACAAGCCTTAATAGAGCACTGAGGACTTCCTCAATTGTGATGGACAGATGGCTCCGCCCACAGAACACAGGGAACAAAGACATTTAAAGAAACAGTACATGCATATTTTACAAAAATAACAAAAAGCAATAATACAACAAACATATAAATTATAAATGAAATAATTTTAGGGCAGTAGGGATGCATATCAGTATGCTGAGCTGATGCACCATTAGTATTTTTGATTTTGATATCTGCAGCTTCAATGTTTGGTGATATTTTAAACAATTAGTCCGATTGTAGTGCTTACCTCAATAGAGCCAGCAGTAAGATGGAAATGTTTATGTTAAGGTGAGAGCTGCAGCCGAAACAGAGGCCCCTTAAAAGATAGTTAAGAAATCCTTCAGCATCAAAATACCTTGGAAGGTATGGAGTTTCTGATTTGAAATGAACATGCCAGATAGCTCAGCATAAATGGAAAAAAACTAAACTGATTATCCACTGTGAAATACTGAAGCTTGAAATAACTAAATATATAAACATAGCCTGCCTTGAGAAGCAGTCCTGTTCCTCTAAAATTTTAAGTGATGATGCAGGTAATCCAAGAGTTTTATTCTCAAATACTGATTGTCTTCTAAACCCAGTTCACTCAATGGAATGCCTCCTAAAAACTACTAGCAAAACTTGTAAGGCTTTTGCTATATTTTTTAACCACAAAATAAATATTAGAAATAATATAGCACAACCTCCCAAAGTTCATCCGATTGAATCCCAGCATTCTCTTTTAAGCAAGTTAAATTCTTTCACTGCAATAGATCTTCCCGGACTACGAAGAATAATTTCTCAACTGAAACCCTCCACCTGTATCCTTCACCCAATACCAAAAGGCTTTTTTCAAAGAAGTCCCTGATGTTCTAATTGATAGTATACTTGACATAGTGAACTGATTATTAGGTCAGGGGTCTTCTCTGACTGTATTATAAGACTGCAGTTGTTAAACCCCTGCCCAAGAAAAATAATCTTGACTCATCTGTTTTTGACAACTTTAGACCAATATCTAACCTGCCTTTCATTTTGAAAATTACAGAAAAGTAAGTTTTTAAGCAGCTAAATTATTACTTGATTCAAATAACTATTCTTGATAAGATTCAGTCAAGTTTTATAACACATCATAGAACAGAAATTGAACTGGTTAAAGTAGTAAATGATTTGCAGGTTAATGCAGACAGAGGCCTTATATCTGTTCTTGTTCCCTTAGACTTGAGTGCAGCTTTTTACACCATAGACAACAATATTCTTCTAAATCATCTTAGACAATGGGTGGGGCTCTCTGGTAGTGTCTTAAATTGGTTTTAGTCTTACTTAAGAGGTAGAAAATTCTTTGTTAGTTGTGTTGATTGTACTTCGATGACCCATAATATTGTATATGGTGTATGACACGGATCTATTCTAAGTCCACCGCTTTTTCAATTTACATGTTTCCATTAGGTCAGATTGTTGCTAAGCACAAGGTGAGTTACCACAACTATGCAGATGACACGCAGCTGTATTTATCGATACCTCCTGATGATCCTGACACTCTTGGCTCTCTGATCCAATGCCTTAGCAGAATTTCCGAACAGATGAGTAGTAACTTTCTCAAAATAAGGAGAAAGCAGAAATCTTCATGATTGGCAACCATGGATATAGCAAGGGTATTAGAAATAAACTTGGTCCCTTAGGCTCAAAGTCAAGACAGCGGTAAAGAATTTAGGGGTACTCATTGGCTCTGACCTAAACTGTTAAATAATAAGGAACATGAATAAAGCAAAAATTAGACCTCTTATAACTTTACAAGATGCTGAAAAATTAGTGTGACAGGTGTCTGGTCACACTTACAAGTAATCTAACGTAGACACCGTTAAAATATCCAACTATGCCACCCAGTTTTATTAAGAGACTGGGAACGCTTGAAACTTACCGATAATAGCACACAGGTTTCTTTAAATTGGGCGGTGAGTAAACACACAATGAAAGACACAACAGAAAAGCAACATTAACTTCTATTACACAAGACAATATAACGTATATTAAAAAGATGAACGAACATAAAAATCTAACAATATCAGGAACGAAAACTCTTTTTTAAAAAGGAAAGCACACAGTCCACAATGTCTATTGAAGTCTATTAAAACATGAAGTGGAGGATACAACCTTTAGTGGTGAAGAGTTCAATTTGTGCAATGGTTATCCCAACAATTAATCGTCCAACTGTCCACGGATGCACTCTGTTTCTGGACGCTTGTTTCCCAACAGAAGTTTCGTCAAATTGTTGAATCTCTGTCAGCTTCATTTCATCATTCTTTTTTTTTCCCACTCTGGGTTCCTTGTGTTGCTGCGACCTAGGCACGCCTCGCTTCTCTTCCGCCAGCTTTGTTTGGTCCTTTCATGCAGCTTCCCTCTCTTGCTGGACCCACAACCGGCATCTCCTTGTGGAGCTGTCTCTTCCTCCCTGGAGGTAAATGTTGCTGTCCTTGTGCCTCACGTCGTACCAGCCACATACCCTAGTCTGCCTGTGAGCTCCTGTGCTCTGTGCAAGTGTTTTGGCAGCCTTCTCAGTGGACCATCCCTCACATCCTGCCTTCTCCTGCCCAGGAGTTTAAACCTGCTTCAGTTCCTGCCTTGATCAACATGATAATGAATTAAACAATGGCACATGCCAAATTTCCAAATAATGTAAACACAGGTTAACAAAAAGTATTGTTTCCAACTATCAATGAGTACACATATCCTGAGTAGAAACCAATATCTTCAGACATGTTAATTTCCAAGTCAGGTAAATACAAACAATTTCCAAGGAAGGAGCAGTTCTGTTAACAAAATTTTGCATTGTTTGTATGTTTAATCTGTTGAAACTCCAAAGCGGGCGACTCTTTTGCAAGACAGAAAATACCTATATCCTGTAGACAACCATCACAATAATCAGTAAAAGGATTATTCAGGAAATTTGTCTTTCAACTTATCACCCCAGTCCAAACAATGGGTGCCTATTGCTCCTTCATCTACTGACTTTTACATACATGTTTCCTTGCCTAAAGAGAAAAAAAAATCACCCATTATTCAGAAAAAAATGTTCCCCTCTGACATTAGTTCACACTTTTGGTTTTAGTCGACTAGATTACTGTAATGCACTCCTAACAGGATTACTTAAGAAATTGGTTGCAATTAATGCAGAATGCAGCAGCCAGAACCTTAACTAGGAAGAGAAAATTTGAGCACATCTCATAAGTTTTAGCGTTGTTACATTGGTTATCCTTGTGATTCAGGATTGACTTTAAAATACTACTATTGGTATATAAAGCCTTAAATAATCTTGCTCGATCCTATATTTTGGAATGTCTGTCCTCCTACATTCCATGTTGTAACTTTAGATCTTTGAATATAAGTCTGCTTATAATTCCAAGAGCTAAACTTAAAAAAAGTGGTGAGGTGGCCTTTTACTGTTCTGCATCCAAAATCTGGAATACTTTACCAATAGAAATTTGTCAGGCTAGTACTGTGGGTCATTTTAAAATACTATTAAAAAAATTATCATTTTAATGAAGCTTATTCGTAGGGACATTTTGGTTATTTTCCTGATAGACTATATGAGCAAAGAATTATTTTCTTCCAGGATCCTTAGTCTGTGCTGATCTGTACTATTCTCTGCTGTCTTTTCTGTGCCACCACCCCCTGATCAAGGCACTATGCAGCGCCCTATGTTGATAAATTGAAGGCAGGTGTCCCAGCTGTCCACAAGACCAACATCATCAAATACTATAATGTGAAGCCTGAAAACCAAGGGGACTGACCTAACATTTATGTTAGGTAGAATGCCCAGCAGGGGCTGGGGGGTCTTTTTTGGTCACATAACCCCTGCAGATTTTTTTTTCTCTATCGTAACAGTTTTTTTGTTTGTTTGTTTGTTTTTTCTGGCCTTCCAGCCATCTGACCGTACCTTTTTCTTTGTTACTTTTTATTTAATAGTACTGTCTAATCTTATTTGTTTTTCGTTTCATATCTTTCTTTTTGTCATCTTGTAAAGCACTTTGAGCTACGTTGTTTGTATGAAAATGTGCTATATATATACATTTTTTGTTGTAGTAAGAACAACATGATTCAGATGCCACTTGGCATAGCCTCAGCAGTTATAATGCATAAAAAATGTGTAGCAGTTCTAGTGTTAACAAAGGAGTGTTGTTGTGTTATTTACAAAGGAGAAAATGTTTAGTTTGCCAATGTTTTAAAATAGATTAAATGTGATGTGAGGTTATATTTTAAGCTTTCATCAATTAAAATTAATGTAAAAGTAAAATACCATAAATCAGATATAAATAAAATGTTTATTTCTGTTTTTAAAGTTTTTTTTTTTTATAAATAATACAAGATTATAATGGATATGTTTAATATTTATTAAAATTTAAAGACACTTATATGAGATTACATCTCTATGTCCCTTAGACCTATCTCAAACTTGTGTAATACTAAAGTTAACATGCTTAGTTGTTAGACCATTGCCTGTAGTATGACTAAGATCCACCTCTAGGTTACCCTTAAAAGTTCTTACATATTTAGAGTATCAAGATTCACGTTCGGTGTGTTGACTTTCGGGTTCTTCGCTAGGACTTTATAAAAAACTTTTTTTTTTTAAATGTCTTTTCTAAAAAGCTATAAGTGACATTATTTTAATTTATGGAAAATAATCCATTGTCCTACCAGTTTAAAATAAAATAAATTATTTTATATGACATTGTTTTGTGCTAATGTATGCTCTACTTGTTTTTTTTTTTTTGTGGTGTGTATTTTTGGTTACATTATGTTTTATGTTAGAAATTTGTGTTAATAATATCAGTTATTGAGTCTTTGGCCTTTTTTGATGTAACATATCATAGAAAAGCACCTCCCATCAGTACAAAGCTATAGCTTGAACTTTAAATACCTGTCCAGTTATTACAACTGTATTTGCCAAGTGGTTATCATTTTCTTTTTGGAACTGCAAGGCTTGTCAGTAGGATTTCTCCATATGTACTTTAGAATCCTGCTTTTAGGAATAATAATAATAGCAATAGTTGGAAATAATGCATCGATTTCTTTCACAAGCTTGTCTAGTTCATTCTTGCAGCAATAACAATGTTAATACTGTAGTGATGTGTTCTTACATTTAAGTTACAAGACAAAAAGTCTGAATTTCTATAACCTGCCCTAAATCGGGATGTTCATTACAAATGTAATGCTTTGCTTTATTAGGTAGAAGTATGTAATAAAGAAGAATAGTTGCATCAGATATTTGAAATATTAGAATGTGTGTTTGAAGTATAAAGATCAAACAATCCAGTACTACTCAAAAGAGAAACTCACTAACTCCAGCATATTTAATGAATCACAAGGGACTCCATGTTTCTTCAGCCTATATAAGGTTTAGCCAGCCTTGACTGAGATGGACAGGTGGCTCTGCCTCTTTGGGAACTACCTACAAAATAAGCATAGACACATAGAAATTAAATAATAATACAAAATTAACAAAAACCACAGAATCCAAATAAATACCAAAAAGTAACAATGTTAAGAAATAATCAAAAGTGAACTGAAAAAGACATTAAATACAAATTTGAACACCAGCCAGAAAAAGAACACAAGCTAAACCAAAAAAGATCCATAGTTAAGGATCACTGACCTTACAATAGTCTAAAATGATACCTCACATGCTTATGTTTGAAATGTATCATTTTTAACTTTATGGGAGTGGCTCTTAGAGGGTAGGACCACCAGTTAAGAACCACATATCAAAGATATTATCATATTTGAGATCACCAACCTGGAAATAAAGAAAAAGATATCCCACCTGCCTTTATTATGGATCCTCATTTTTCCAAGGTTTTGTGAAAAAGAGTAAACTTGACCCACCATAGCCATCTTCAAATCCTTGTGACCATTTTGCTAAATACACTTATTAGTTTGCTCTTTATCACAAGGGTTTAATTTCCTATACAAAATATGGTCCAAAATATTGAAGAAGTCATATAGGGTTTATAAAGAATAACATGATCATCATGGACTGCCAGATTTACCTTATCATGTGTGTATACTAGATTTACCCATTTGCTGTTTCTTTCCATTAAAAGTAAACACTGCTTAAAAACATTTCAATTTTCATTTACACAAACTCTTTAAAGTTGTTTTTTTATAACTACACACTTTTCAAATCAGGTTTGCCAGTTGTGTGACATTTGCTGTTGTGAGATTACATCAGTGTGTGGTGGAGATATTAGGGCTACTGCAGTATACTAATAACAGATAAAACACCAAAAAAGCAAGATCTCAAATCCACCTTAAAAATGTTGAAACTAAACTGACATCTGCATACAGTGGTCAATTTGGCCTCAAAACACTGTCTCAGGAGTTTTGACAGCTTTACAAAACTCCTACTGCAAAAAAAAAAAAAAAAATTGCATTATGGTTTTTTAATTGTCATGGTTACAATCTTCAGTGACTAGATCTTTTCATTTAAAACAGTTAGTTATATTGTTAGATGATACTTTACTTTTCCTGTTTGCAGACTCAAAAGAAAACCTGTCCAGTAGGCTGTCAGCTTATCTAGCAATTAGTTCGGAAAAATGGGGTCAGACTTTGTGTTACTTGAATTAATTGGTACAGAATTTCATTAGATCATTGCAGTTATAAATGTGTAAGTGGAAATGCATTTCCCAAAAGAGATGCAATTAATAAGAAAAATGTGTCAGCTCTATGGCAGCCTTTTCACAGTAATCCCTTATAAAAAGATCAATTTTTAACAAAAATTAGAATTAGTGTTAAAGGTGGCGGTGCCTTTTTCTAAGTTATACTAGATGCCTGAATGTGTTTAGTCAACTGAAACCAGTTAGTGGAGCTGTCATACAATGAGCAATCGAACTATTATAAAGAAGATGTAACACCCTATTTATTTAAGTGAGAATAGGCCTTTACGGGAATTTGAAAGGGACATGTATGACAGTAAGTTTGGAACCAATTTAATACGGGAACAGGGACACCAGTCTTCTATCAAGTGCATTTACAAGACTCTGGATATGCATCGCATGTATTGTTAATGTATAACTCTAATAAACAACCAGAATAATATTGGTACTGATTTTACCGTACAACTTTGGTAACTACTTACGAAAAAAAATTCAAACCTCACCTGATTTTGTGACTTCCATAGTCATCCCAGTACAGGCATAATTGCTTCCATGCAGTTTTTTTGAAAACAGGAATACTATACAACATGGTTAGAATAACACCGTAATTCGCTGATGAAAAGCAAACCAGCTTGCATTAACAGAGCCAGAGTGCCTAAAAAAGTACTCATCCACCTTGAAAGTGTTTTACATTTTATTTTCATACAACTTTGAATCACAGTGTGTTGAATTTGGCTTTTTTGACACAGATCAGCAGAATGTCAAAATCAAAGTTTAGTGGTCTAACTTAATTACAAATATAAAGCACAAAATAGTTGATTGCATAAGTATTCACTCCCTTTATTATGATACCCCTAACTCATTACTGGTGCAGCCACTTGGTTTTGCAAGTCACATTATAAATTAAATGAAGTCCACCTGTCTGTAGTAAATGGGCCTCACTTGATTGTAGCATAAACGAGCCTGAATCTAGAAAGTCCAACTTGTAGTGAGTCACTATCATGGTCTAACATGCACAATGAAGACAACCCAAACAAACAAACAAACAAACAAACACACACACTATTGCAAGAAACTTTGTGAAAAGGTGATTGACAGCACCCGTCAGAGGGTGGATAAAAAATATCCAACTAACTGAATAGTCCCTTAGAGTCCAGTTAAATAAATCATTAAAAAATGGAACAAGTATGGCACAGCTGTAAATCTGTATACAGCAGGCCATCCACAAACCTGAGAGATCTTGCAAGAAGAAGACTAGTAATAGCAGATATGATCATTTTGAAGGTGTTAACAAGAGATTGGAGAGCCTGGGCATACAACAATTGGTGCCTGGGTGCTTCACCAGTCACAGCTTTGTGGAAGAGTGGCAAAGAGAAAGCCATTGTTTAAAAAATGCACTGACATCTTAGTTAAAATTTGCCAAAGAAGTCAGCTCGAAGGAGGTTCTATGCACTTTAACAAAAAACATACTATTCCTGCCAAGAAGCTTGTAATGCAGTGCATACGTCTCTGTTATATGCTATTTCATGTGGGATTTGTAAAAGCAGCATTAATGTTTGTGATGTTGGAATGACAAATTTAATGCATTTTATTACTACAAATGTTTGTGATGTGCCATCATTTGGAATAGCAGAGACTGGATGGACACCCAGATATATAGACACTTGTCCTTTTATTAAGATGGAATTAAATCACTTTACACCAAGTTCTTTTCACATTGATACTGAAAACTTTTTTTTTTGTCGATCAATGTCAAAAAAGTCCAGTTAAATCCACTGTCATTTAATGTTGCATAACAATAAAATGTGATGCATACCTTTTATTGCTACTGTGTACACTATTATATTGAAAGCAGAACAGAATTTTTTACCAATAAGACACTAATTACCCAGTTCCATGTGACCCACAAGAAGTGTATTACAATGAGTACTACCAATTTATAAAGAATTTATTTTATTTTAAATATTCCAAGGAAAGACTATTGCAGAGTTTTCATTTCAATATCGGTACAAAACTGGGACAAAAATTGCCATGTGAGTGATAGTTTTGTTGCAGTATCTGAAAAATCAAGTAATTATTAGACTGAATTTAACTTTTATTTAACACAAAAATAATACCATTAAATACCTTTTAAAGAAGCATTTTATAGGCATAAATAGGCACACATAAGAAATTTTAAGATATGATCCTAATTTTGTGTTAGAAACCATTATCTATATGGTATAGATAAGTAAGGTTTAACTCATTTCAGGCTTCATAGATCATACCTCAGAATCTCGAAATCAGTCCTGTCTCTTTGTAATGAAAAAATACATATATACCAAACTCCATATCTAATCAACACAATTGCAAGAGCAGTAGGGTAACACGTTAAAAGTAATGTGTGTTATGTAGTCTGATTACTTTTCAAAATAACAAGTGTGGTAGAATAATTCGTCACAAAGACAAAAAACAAAGTTTTGGGGACTGTCCCCGTATATTGTCATCCAGACAATAAGAAAAAAAGAAGTGATTAAAAGTCTTGAGATACAATGAATGATTTACTGAGACAAAATGGCGGTTATATATTAGAATAAAAACATGTGACAGGAAATGGTTGGCATGGTGTGACGCTGCAGCAGGAACCGGAAACAATGTCATTCTGATGATCCGGAAGTCGGGTGATTTGTGGGTGCCGGAAGTGACGTCATCAAGGTTGGCCGGAAGTGACATCATTGCGACCATTTTGGAACCCGGAATTTAGATACCTGATTAAGTCGTCGGAAGTCGTTGCAAAACCTCCACGAGCCATCAGGTTTAGAAACTAAGACAATTAGACTAGACCAAGGGCTATAGCTTTCTTCAACAACCCCTAGTTCCAGCATTCGTCTAATTTCCAACTCCACTTCCGCTTTCTTTGCCTGTTAGGTCTCTCTCTGACAATCACTCCAGGGTCCGTAATAATGTCATGAACAATCAACGCAGTACGTCTAGGTGTCTCGTCCACAACTTTAGGGACAGACAAAATAGCCCGTTCGAGATCTTGTCGTTGTTCGGATGTCAAATCAGGACCAAAGTTAAGATGTGTACATGACGTGAAAAGAGAACGAGGTTGTCCAAAGGAGGGATCAATGTCCCTGTCCTTCACGGTTTCAGCAGATTAATGTGATATACTCAGTCGACGATTAGGTTGTTAAACCAAATAGTCCACAAGTCCTTTTTTTACTTTATTTCTTAGGGGTCTTGCCAATGTGCTAACAATTTTGAATGGGAGGTTGGGACGAGCACCATTACACGATCACCCGGGACGAACTCCCGAATGGTGGTGTTTCTATTATAATAACGAGACTGCGCTGCTTGTGCTTTTTCCAAATTGTCTTTTAAAATGGGTCTAATTTTCTCAAGTCTATCACGTAATTGCTTGATATATTCAATGATATTTGAAGTAGGGAGGACCTCCTCTTCCCATCCATCTTATAACATATCCAAAAGCTCTCTGGGTTGTCTCCCATACAATAATTCAAAAGGAGAGAAACCTGTAGAGGTCTGCGGGACTTCCCAGTAAGCAAACAAAACGAGGGGAAGCAACTGATCCCAGTTTCTTCCATCCTCGTTAACTACCTTACGTAACATCTGTTTCAATGTTTGATTAAAACGTTCTACCAACCCGTCAGTTTGGGGATGATAGACTGACGTTTTCAGATGTTTTATACGGAGTAATTTGGCTATCTCCCTGAACGTCTCTGAAGTGAAAGAAGTCCCTTGGTCTGTTAAAACCTCTTTGGGGATCCCAACACGAGCGAATATCCCTACTAATTCCCGTGCAATGTTTTTTGTATTAGCTGAGCGGAATGGAACAACTTCTGGAAAGCGAGTGGCATAATCAACTAACACCAAAATATATTTAAATCCTTTTAATGAGGGTTCTAAGGGTCCTACGAGATAGATTCCGACTCTTTCAAATGGGATATCAATAAGGGGAAGGGGAACAAGAGGAGCTCGAGTCCGTCTTGGAATCTAGCGAAGTTGACACTCCGGACAGGAAGCGCAAAATCGCCGGAACTCCTCATTTATTCCCGGCCAATAAAATCGGAGTTTTATCCACCTAGAAGGTGAGCATGTGCCAACTCACACACTTGTCGCCGAAAAGTGCGGGGGATTAACAACGATGCTCGCACTTCACCCCCGTGGTCTGCCACTCTATATAACAAATCATTTTTAATAACAAAGAACGGCATCGGTGGCATGGGATCCAGAGTTGTATAACCCTCGGTGGAAACTATAGCATTCCTAGCAAATTTTAAGGAATCATCGTTCCACTGTTCTCTTTTAAATGATGAAGGTGTTGAAAGGAATTGTGAAGTTAAAGTTTGAATTGGGTCCTGCGTGACCTCAAGGGGAGGGGCTTCTGCTTCCACCTTAACTGTATTAGCTCCCGCAGAGAACGATGGGACATCGATTTCTTTGCATTGGGTGCTTGTATCAGCCCGTGCTACTGTGGGACATGGCGTGGAGTCTGTCGGATCAGTATTTTCCATGACTAAGCCTAAATATTTCTTTGGTACAGTTACATTTTTACCACTGGTAATTTCATTCCAATCTCTACCAAGTATGACTGGAAACGGGGGATCTGGTAATACAGCCATGACCATGCTTGTCAGGATATGATTTACTGCCACTACACATCTAGCTGTTTTATAATACCGGATATCCCCGTGAATACATTTAAGACTAGTTTTTATCTTAGTCCACTGTTGCGGTAAAACGAAACGGGCAGCAACTAAAGAAATGTTACTCCCGGAATCAAACATTGCCCTTACCTTTCTGCTATTTATAACAACTGCACCTGTATAAGGAAGAGACAAAGGGTTATTCACTGTGGTACAATACCTTTCTCCCTCCACCAATGAGCAATCCATGGGCTTATAGGAACAGTTAGGGGTTAGATGTCCAATCTCCCCACACTTGTAACAGCGGGAAAGATTAGCTGGTCTATCCCGTCTATGGGCGGAAAGTTCGGGAGCTTGTCGGGGGGGCTCAGGAGCTGCCCCACGTGCCTGTTGGGTTCGGCGAGAGAACCGTTCTGATCGCCCTGATTTGCAAGCTGCCCAATGATGCTCCGCGATTTTAATTAGAGTATCCATGTTGTCAAAGTTATGCTTCCGGACTTGCTGGACAATATGCTCAAGGAGGGCATGCACAAAGGTCTCACACGCAAGAAGCTAGGCCATTTTATGTGAATTGATGTCGGGCCGTAGCCAACGACAGACCTTGCCCCAGGCTTCAAAGCCCTGGGTTCTCAGTGGCCTCTTTGGGTCGAACTGCCACTCCCTCCATTCTCTTGCCTGCTGCTCCGGGGATACACCCTAGCATTTGAATACTTCTAGTTTGAGAGCATCATAATCAGCAGCCTGCTTCTCATTTAAATCATAATAAGCTCTCTGCGCCGTTCCCTTTAGGTAGGGAGCCAGTTAGTACGCCCACTCCGACCTCGGCCATGCGTTCCGCTTAGCGGTACGCTCGAAGATCAAAAAATAGGTCTCAATGTCGTCTGATTCAGTCAGTGTTGTCAGCGCAATAGGTAGTGACCGAGCGACCTCCATCCGTACTCTAGCTGCAGCACGAGCCTCCAATTCGGCTAATTGGGTCCTCGTCTCACCCATTTGAATCTTCAAAGTTTGTAAATCTCCCATAATGGTGGAGAGAACGGTGTTCAGGTCTTATTCCTCAGACATTTTGAACAATAATCCTGCCGACTACGCCAATTGTGGTAGAATAATTCGTCACAAAGACAAAAAACAAAGTTTTGGGGACCGTCCCCGTATATTGTCGCCCAAACAATAAGAAAAAAAGAAGTGATTCAAAGTCTTGAGATACAATGAATGATTTACTGAGACAAAATGGCGGTTATATATTAGAACAAAAACATGTGACAGGAAATGGTTGGCATGGTGTGATGCTGCAGCAGGAACCGGAAACAACGTCATTCTGATGAGCCGGAAGTGAGGTGATTTGTGGGTGCCGGAAGTGACGTCATTGCGGCCATTTTGGAACCCGGAAGTTGCGGGATTATTTTTCTTCTTGTTTTCTGTTGATGAAAGAGAGTTCAGGTAAGTACCACGTGATAACCCCTTATCTTGCGATGTTTCACTCACCTTTATGCTCTTTGACTGCCTCCTAATCGCACATGTGTGACACAAGTAACCTAAGGCAATACTTATCTTATTGAAGTAAAAATACCTGCATTATTATTATACCAGCAGCACTGGGTATAAGACAAGAGGCACACATACCATAGCCAGGCAGAAAAGAGTGAGCTACAGTATGTGCAATCTGGTAACAGAAACCTATAAATTAAGCATCAGTTTGACTAAAGATATTTTATAAAGCACAAGAAAATTATCTCAGGCATCATGCTGGCCGATGATGACATTGATATCTTTTTTTGTCCAGTTCAATGACATCAGAACGTTTCAACAAAGGAGAACTCCAGAAGATTACTTGCCCATGTAATGCAGATTTTCAAGAAACCGGGTTGCTACTTTAACCAGGTTATTCACCTTAATTGGGTTATGATCGTGCATGTAAACACACTGACTATGAAAACTGTGCATACCCATTGTTCATTTAGTTTAAATTATCTGTGATTTGTGATTTAAAGTGCAGCTAGATTTTTTCATTGTCAATTTATTAAGAAGTTTCATTATATTAATATTATGCACTTTTGCCAGTTTTTCTATTAATGGACCTTTTCAGTGAAAGCTCCAACCAAAAGTTTTAACTATTCAGTTTAATATATGATAATATGAAAATACAGCCTGCATTAAATTTGAATGTTACTGAGGGAAACCCTGCTAAATGCATGAACTGAACTTATTCGTAACCCAAGGGCAATGTATATAATGAAAATTGTTTATGATTTTAATGCTTTATTGGAATGTAAAGGGAATTATTTTTTTCATACTTGCATAACAATTTGCATTGCTTCTACTTTCCAATGGATGATGCAAACTAACATTAGCACACCCAAAGAAAATCCTAAACTAAATGCTCTATCTATATTTAATTTTCACAGTCTAACAGGGAAGAAGGAACATTATAAAAATATGTAATTTTGAAACATCATATGAAAGTAAAGTTCTCAGGCAAACTACAAACTAAGGCTGTCTCTCTTCTTCACACCAATTTTCTCCAGTTGTACAAAAAGAACTATAACAATTTTTGCATTTAAGAAACTCCTGCTTAAATTGTTCATCACGATTAGCCAAAGTTCACTTGCATGTAAATTGTCTGGTCTAAGATTAACAAGTAAATAAGCAGAATCAAGCTGTTCCATCTATGAACTGACAAATAATATTTATTGAGCACCAGGAGACAGACATGGGACAGAAATAGATAAAAACTGTGAGATCAAAAGACATGATGGCCAATCCAAAATGCAAGACAAAAACCAACAATGTTAGGAAAAGGTCAGAGCCACAAAAATCAAATCCATAGATAGTATGAGGAAGTGAACTTTCAGGAAATGTTTTAATCTTTTGAACTAATCACTCATTGGTCATGCTCTCTGATGACAACATGGGACGCTGTACTAACAATGGGTGTCCATAAAGATACAAGATGGCAACCAAAACAAACCAATTAATTAAACAAATAATAAAGTACATTTTTAAATGATAAACATCAGAATTGAATTCTTTGACTTAAGAAAAGTAAAAAAAAAGTTTTAAATTATTTAAAATTACTGAAATTAATACATAAAAATAGTAATAGAAACCCAGACATAACAAAAGTAGTTTTCAAAATTTCCTCTGCGTGTATGAAAGCTGTTAAATAATTTAATGTTAAAATATTTTGTTAATAGTCTAATAAAATATACCACATGTGGGAATATTTATGGATGTAGCGTGCATAGTTTAATTCTAAAATATTGGCTAACTGCACCAATAAATTGCAGCAAACTGGAGGACTGAATTATAATCCGCAATGCATTATAGAACATAAAAAGCTGCATATTATTTTATGGTGACCAATGTTATTGTGGTACTCCAGTAATTTCCACTCTTAGCGTTTACACTACTGAAAACAATTTATTGCCTTAGATTTATTTCCTATTTTACAACCTATCTTATATGTCTGTGTGCAGTTATCTGTAAATGGAAGAATGGAAGTTATTCTACTTAAAATATTTGCCTACTTCTAACCCCTTTAAAATCATTTTTGATAAGCATAAATGTATGATTCTTGCGGATAAACTGTGAATATGTAGGCACTGCAAATAGTACACAACATGCTAGCCCATTACACTTGTTTTGGTAGCTCAATCATAAATTGTCCTAGTATCTCCTCATGATATTTTAATAGATATTAAAATTTCCATTTGAAACAAGGTAACTGTAATTGAATGAAAAGGACAATAACCTAATGTTTCAATGTGATTAATGTGTTCTGAATTATTTTCTAATTTGTGTCATTTTTTTATCAAAAACCAATGGCATTTTGGCTTCGAGGGCCAGATGAACCATAAAAAATCATTGTACTTTTTAGAGTTTCAACTGTACTGCTACATATTTTCATCACATCCCATGTCAAATCTGGTTAATTGTTTGTAATATAATGTAAATTTACTATATGAAGGAGTATATTAACTCATCTAAAACTTCAAAATTACAAAAAAGTACGCAAATACCTTTAATGATATTTAAATGCAAAAAATGTTGCTTCTTAAAATTATTCTGTACATTTTAATTGAGGCAAAATAAGCACTTTCTTATTTTAACAATTTAGAAAATGTATGCATGCATAGCGTTATGGGTGCGACTTGGTTTTTTGTTATTTATTTGCTTCATCAAAGAGAGAGATATTACATTTTTGTTTCTTAAATATTTTTAATGGAGTGATTGTGATGTCTGATAGAGATTTGCTCAGACTGACATTCTGCTGTTTGTACAGGTAGGCATAAGCCTCAGCTACGCACACTACTATTTCAATCGCTCAGGTTGACTGCTAAGAATCTGTTTTACCATGGATGTGTATAAGAGGAAAATAGAAAATATTCTCTAACTTCTTTTATACTTAATTTGAATACTTAAATACTTGAATAGATAATGTTCAAGTTGAAATAACCTGTCTCAAGTTAAAGCTTGAAACAATAAACTAATCTTTTATTGAAAGTATTTAAAGTATTTCTCTCTTTTAAGCATGGATGACAAGCAAGAGAGAGCTATTTTGGGCAGTATTTGTTGATCCATTCATCTTCTAATCACGATTAGGGCAGGGGGCAGCAGGAGCATATCCAGGCAAGCAATGGGCACAGACAAAAGCAACCCTTGGACAGGATATTAGCTCACTGCAGGGCAACCATACCTGCACATCAGGGGACGATTTAGTATCTCCAATTAACTCAACCTGTACGACTTTGGACTGTGGGAGGAAACCAGAGAATCTGGAAAACAAACCCACGCAGACCCACATTAAAACTCCTTGCAGTGAGTACCTGGGGCGCAACCCCGGAATTCCTAACAATGAGGCAGCAGCACTACCACTGCGTCACCATATGGCTAATTCATTAATTAATAACATTTATATTTGTGGCCTTTAAAAAATGATGAAAAAATACCATTTATTTGAGACTCATTTTAATAACATAGTGCATCTATTGGGGGAGCCAGCTTCATAAAAGTCTGCCCATGCAAAACATATAGCATGCAAGCAAAATATATAGTACCCATACTCAGTTAGAAGAGTGATATACCATTTTAAAATATTTGAATAGGTACAACCTTTTCTAGTAGGGTTCCCTTCATTTCAGTGACCATGTTAACACTTAACAGCCTGTTTTCCCAGCCTCCTTTATGAGCACATGACCAGAAGCGACAAATTGTTCTTTTACTTTGTTACATTCCTGCATGGTACACATCCAGTCTTTTCCTCAGACGAGAGCAATTGAAGTACATTGGAAGTTGAAATACTCTTTTTGCTAGGTTAAAAAGTGTTTCCAATGCATTTTTCTCAAGGAGAAACTGTGACAAAAACTGTGTATAAAATAAGATGCGTATACAGGTAGCACCTATTTTTTTACTGACCAATATGACAAATATATACCGTATGCTTCTTCATATACAGAACATTTGGGATTTAATGGGTCTCAAATAATTTACTAATGCCAATTGCTTCTTCAAAATTATTTGTTTCTGTCACAAAGATACAAATATTTTGCATCAATTGATAATTGGAAGGATGCAAGGTGCAGAAGAAAGAATGGTAACTCCTAAGGCTTCTTTACATTACCTGAAAGGAGGTGCTGAAGTGGAGCAGCTTGACTATGAAACACCTAAAACTATTTCATATCCCTCTTGCATTCCCAAGCTTACCGTCTCCCTTCACATAATCTCATTTCACTCTGCTCCTTACACATCAGGTTTTGTACAGACAGAAGCCCAGCCCCCAGTCAAGTCCAGCTGCGTTCTGGCACATTTGTATAAGACAACTCAATTGTGATCATGTTGGCTTATCAGACACAGTAGCACCAACACTGTGTACAAGACAGAAATACCGAGCAAGGCTGACAAATTACATATTCACACATTATGTTTTCAGGTCATTACCTAAAGTTTGGCAGGTACTGGGGAATATTTAAGCTGAGAAGGATTTTTAAAATATGCCAGCTTTTAATGGAATTTCTTTAGTAAAGTATTTGCTTTAAATGTGTCATTTTAAGGTTTTATTTACACAGCTGTGCAATACTTTAATCAAATTTCTGCATTTAGCATCACTTGCTTTCATGATATACAAAAACAGAACAGGAAATTGTACAACACAAATGAAAAACATATTGAATGTTTTTAAAAAGTTTTTTTTGTTTGTTTTATTTTCTAGTAGTCTTTGTTTCTGTTCACTGTGATAATTATAAATTATCCATACTAACTCATATTGCATCACTCTTAGTCAAAGTTAATTGCGGCTTTCCTTTTATTCATTTTTTTAAGTATGGTTTTCATTTTTTCTCAGCCTTGATTGTAAAACCATTAATATAAATGGTTAAATATAATATAAATATAAATAAAAAAATACCTGGTTTTACTCTTAAGTATTTTGCAATTAGAATTTGTGTCCTTTTGCATAAACGTCAAATTTAAATACCAGCACTTATCTGGCTATTTACATTTTACAACAAAAACTAAGAGACAGTAAAAAGTAATTAAAAAGCTGCAGTGATCGACTTTAATGGTAATCGCAGGATCCCCAGGGTGATTACTGGTCTTTTTTACTCATTATTTCAATAACCAACACTCAAATTACTTATTTTTTCTGTCACAGTTTACATTACGAAAAATGTAAATTTCCTGCTAGCCTGTTAGGCTTTGTATTGCTTTGTTTGAAAAAAATGCTAATTACTGGCAAATAAAGAATACTAAGAAAGATTGTTTTAGCTTACTTATTAATTTTAGGTACTTTCCTACAGAATTGTAAGGGAGAATGTGAAGAAGGAATAAATAAATAAATAAATAAATAAATAAATAAATAAATAAATAAGACTTACATAATTTGCTAAAGTTTTTTTAATGTTTATTTGCTTGGGGAAAAAAATATAAGCTTCATTACTTCATTAGTATTGCTTTGATATCACTTGTTCATGAACAGATATGTAGAGTAACATCATTAATATTTCAAAATGCATAAAGCCACTGCTTCCTGTCATATAACCTTGTCTTCTGTGAAGTTCTAATTCATTTCTATGAAAAGAATTATTATTTGTGGAGATCTTCAACTCATGTGATTTTATTGTATTATTATATAGCACTAGCCAACCTGCGACATAGCATACGCCGCATATAATTATTTATTGATGAGTGAACACTTCCTGAAAGACACAGTTGTCCAAATGGGGAGGGTTTGAGGATACAACTGTCAGTGAATGAAAAGATGGAACTCTGGAGAAAGCAACATACAATTGTCCGTGAGTGAAAACAGGTTTTGACAGATACAGGCATATTTTTTTGAAAGTTTGTCCTTGTGCCTTATTAATAGTCATTGCAAACGCCAATCTAACAGGAAATTGTCTGCGTGTAAAAGTAAAAGGCAAATTAGATTCTGATGGGGTCGGGGAAATCCGGGGAATAAGGACAGTTTGTGAGGTAGCAGATGTGATAGTCTTACACTCCAGTACATTGCAGTGAATGCTGGTAACAGAAAGTCTAGTGCCACTACAGAGACCTTTTGTTGGCATGAGGTTCCTGAGAAGCATGATGACTGAACCAATTTTAATTTTGAGTTTATGCGGAGGCATGCCATTGGGAGTAAGACTATTAAGAAATTCTTCGGGGAATTCAAGTTGATCTGCAAGATCGTCTGTGATGATGGAGTCAACGCTGGTGAAAGTTATTTTGTCATTAGGGATAAGTATCAGCACCTGTTCATTAAGGTGTAGTGAGTCTTTGTTGGTGACGCTTAATATAGCTCGCATACTGAGTTGTTCCGGAGTGAGAGTTGAGAAGTCGATGTCGCCATATAATTGCCTTGAGAGCGATGTTGGAAGCCTACGGAGGGTGAGAGTTGGCGGGCGGGGCCTTGTCGTGCGTTCCCCATGACGTGGGAGGAGGGTTAGAGTGGGCGTTTGTGGCTCTTTCATGCGTAACCCATGGGCGGGGCTCTGTTAGAGTTGGCGGGCAGGGCTCTGTGAGTTGGCGGTCATGGCTCTCTGTCTTGCGTGCGGTGGAAAGTCAATGTGGCTCAGAGGTGCATGTGGACTTTTGCACAGACGAAAGCGACTGAGGCTGTGTTTGGTGAGTTGTTGCGTCCGGGCACATGAGCAGGCAGTGCACATGCCTCAAGAGCAACGCTGGTCATGGGAGGACGGTTACAGTTGGGCTGCATGGCTCTGTTGTGCGTATCCCATGATGCGATAGGAGGGTTAGAGTTGGTGGGCGGGGCTCTGTCGAGCGTATCCCATAGTCTTAGAGTTGGCGGGCGGGGCTCTGTGAGTTGGCTGGTGTGGCTCTCTGTCTTGCTTGCGCTCACTGTCTTGCGTGCCCTTAGTGAATTATATATATAGATACTCAAATCATTGCACATATCTGAAAAAGGAATTAATTTAAAATACTGTAAAATATTAAACACAGCCCATGATATGAACAACAACAACAACAACATTTATTTATATAGCACATATTCATACAAACAGTAGCTCAAAGTGCTTTACATAATAAAGAATAGAAAAATAAACACAATATGAAAACAAAATAAATCAGCATTAATTAACATCGAATAAGAGTAAGGTCCAATGGCCAGGGGGGACAGAAAAAACAAAATAAAAACTCCAGACGGCTGGAGAAAAAAAAATAAAATCTGTAGGGATTCCAGACCATGAGACCGCCCAGTCCCCACTGGGCATTCTACCTAACATAAATGAAACAGTCCTCTTTGGATTTAGGGTTCTCACGGAAAGGCTTGATGATGATGGTCACGTAGAATTCTGCCTTTTAGTCCATCCATCATTGTTGGAGCATCATGAAGCTTTGAGTAGGTGGAGGTGGCGCAGGCCACCACCACAAAGAAACCGGAAAAAGAAACAGAAAAGAGAGTAGGGGTCAGTACGGATTGTAGAGCTACCCTGAATAGTTATTATGAGGAAATTGAACATATAGAGTATCAGGATTAAGTTAAATTAAGTTAAATTGAAGTTATAGAAAGGCCATGTTAAAGTAATGTGTTTTTAGCAGTGTTTTAAAGTGCTCCACTGTATTAGCCTGGCGAATTCCTATTGGCAGGCTATTCCAGATTTTAGGTGCATAGCAGCAGAAGGCCGCCTCACCACTTCTTTTAAGTTTTGTTCTTGGAATTCTAAGGAGACACTCATTTGAGGATCTGAGGTTACGATTTGGAATATAAGGTGTCAGACACTCCGATATATAAGAAGGGGCGAGATTATTTAAGGCTTTATAAACCATAAGCAGAATTTTAAAGTCAATCCTGAATGACACAGGTAACCAGTGTAGTGACATCAGAACTGGAGAAATGTGTTCGGATTTTCTTTTCCTAGTTAGGATTCTAGCAGCTGCATTCTGCACTAGTTGCAAACGATTTATGTCTTTCTTGGGTAGTCCTGAGAGGAGTGCGTTACAGTAATCTAGTCGACTGAAAACAAACGCGTGAACTAATTTCTCAGCATCTTTCAGTGATATAAGAGGTCTAACTTTACTTATGTTTCTTAAGTGAAAAAATGCTGTCCTAGTGATCTGATTAATATGCGATTTAAAATTCAGATTACAGTCAACAATTACCCCTAAGCTTTTTACCTCCGTCTTGACTTTTAATCCTAATGTATCCAGTTTATTTCTAATAGCCTCATTGTATCCATTATTGCCAACAAAATGAATAACAAAACAGATATGTATGCATAATTCTCAACTGATATTATGCTTTTTTGTCCTTTTAGGTTCTTAAAGCATCTATTGATTGTAATGTAAAACAAGTGAAATGCAATGTAAATTAAGAGGAGGTGTTTTTTTTAGTTGTCTCTGTTGTTAATGATTTATTAAATTAAGGCCACTACTGAATATGAATCAGTATATCTTTATTCTCAGTGTACATTTTAGTGTTGGGCTTGAATTTCCGTAAAAGAACATAAAGAACTAACTCTTGTTAGTGCTTTCATTGCATTGAATAGTGACATAGTCAATAATAAGATGATTACACAAAGCTTTCAGCAGGAAGATTAATATTAAAAATATCTTTAATCAATGATACCAGGTAAAATGATTTGGTCCTTGGGTACTTATTATTATGGGCAAACGGGACAGAATGGTGTGTCGAATCAAACAATTAGTAAACTAGTAACAGCAGAGATTAATGGCTCATTTATGAGCAATGCAAGAGAATTGTTAGGCATAATGCAAAAATCTCATGCAGCCATGTATTATATCAAGTCCACCATTATGTTACAGGTCATCACAAGCCTAGCAACCATGCAGCATTACAGCAATTAGAAACATTAAACAGTGGCACTTATAATAATGTAGCGACCTGGGGTCGAGTCTTGAAGTTTTTTCTTTTAAGCCG